>VXAZ01000289.1:468493-642496 GCA_013399875.1 Gymnorhina tibicen | reverse complement strand
CGAGAGCATCGCCTCCGGGGCGGCCGCCGACGGGCTGCCGGTGCCCGCCGCCCGCGACGGGCTGGGCGAGGCGCTGGCCCGCCTGCTCATGCTGTCCAAGAGGTGCCCCTTCTCCGACGTGAGGGAGAAGAGCGAGGCGATCCTCAGCGGGGTGCAGGTGAGCGCGGCAGACCACCCCCTTTGGCTTTGGGACCGGGTCGGGCTCTCCCGGCCCCGTCCCACGCAGGGCACCTTCGGGTTTCCATCTGTGCGACGAGGTGGGCGTCTGATCCACCCTGTCAGATTTATTCGTGCAATTAATACGTGCTAAGTGCTCTCCACTCCTACGGCTCTCTCCCCGAAGAAACATTTGGAAAAGCGTTATTAAAAGGCGGCCGGTGGGGGGGGGAGGGAATATCTCACTGGAGACACTCAAAAACCACCTGGATGCGTTCCTGTGTCACCTGCTCTAGGTGACCCTGCCTTGGCAGTGAGGTTGGACTGGATGGTCTCCAGAGGTCCCTTCCAACGCTAACCATTCTGTGAAAAAGCATGAAGTCTTTCAGTGTAATCCAGCAGAGAGGATTTGGCACTGAATGGCTGGAAAGTTGGGGCATCCCCAAGGAAGCAATAAAATGACAACTTTAACACTCTAGTTTCAGTCTGTATGACCAGTGCTGTGGTATTACCGGGTTGGTTTTAATAGAAAAGCAGGAAGGATTTGGGTATTAACATTAGTGTTTGCCAATTGAAAATATAAATGGGAAATTTTGGAGCTTTTAAAAGCCATATGAGCTTCAACGTTATTAACCCAGAGCCTGTCAAAATTCCCTTTTTGTTGTTTATTGGTAAATAGTTTCTCCACTGGAATCGATAGGATCCAAACTATTTTTTTTTTCATGGCTCATAGGCAGCCTAGCCAATAGAGGATTACATTTACTGACCTAATGCTAACAAAAATAAATGTTACTTTGTACTCTTCCACTCTTACAGTCTAATTATAGTTACTTGCATTGCGATTCTCTTGCTCACCTCAGGTTTTTGCACAGGTCTTGGAATTCTTGTATCAACGGGTCCATCAGCACTGCTAAAAATACTACTTGCTGCAGAGTAGGAAAAGGAAATTCGGGTATTTCTTTTAATCACAAGTGAATACATAGAGCGGTGCTAAGAGATAGCTGCCTGATTCTCACTATTGTGCTTTTTCTCCCTGAACTTTAGCAGCTTGAATATAGGGAAACCCAGGGGAAAAAAAAAAAATAATAATAATAAATGAAAGATTTACAGATAAGTAATTTATACATTATATACATACATATGTATAACATAAAAAACATTATATGTTACCATATATATAGAAACACATTCTGGGTTTGGGTTATTGGAGCTGAAAGAGTGTCTGTTTATTTTGTCTAACTTCTCAGTAGTGTGCAGTGTGATAAATACAGTATAACTTATTTTACACGGTTTGGGCTGTGTGGGGCATTTTTCTCAAAGCAGATTTTATCAGAGCTGATGGCTTCACGTGGTCTAAGTGAAAAACTTGACAGCTTTTCTTTAAAAACTGAAGCCAGTGAAACAAACAACCACCCCAAACTTGAATATTAAGTTAAAACTTAATCTGGCATCTTCCCTGTTAAAGGTTCATATGAGAAGTGAGTCTATTACCAGTGAGAATGATGAGTCACTGGAACAGACTGGTAAGGGAGGACTTGTTTTTGTCAGGTTCAAGATATCAGAGTCTGTTCAAAGGCCAAACAGATGGTGATCTCTCACCTAAATTTTGGAGGGAGGTCAGAATACAGGACCTGATGACTCCCTTTTGAGTTTTTATGTATTTGAAGTTAGTGGCCTGTTCAAGTATTAGTCTGGTTTAGAAACTTTAGAAACTGGTTACTAGCTTTTTTTTAACTAGGCCGAAAGGTTCTGGCAGAAAATGTCTGTCTTCATACAGCAAATGCAAGTTCAAATACCCTGGTCATTGCTGGCTTGATTAATAAACATGGATGTGAAAGGTTTAATAGCTGTGAAACCCATTGTGTACACACAAGCTGCAGTAAAAGTTTAGCAGTAAGTTAAGCAAAATAAAATCAAATATAACATTATTTTAAGAAAATCTTTAGAAGCTGCTTTTCTGACTTTTCCTTTTCAGGAGCATGGATTTAAGGGAGAAGTATTCTATATTTTGTTTAGAGTGGCACATCTTAGTTCTTGTGTCTGTACTCATAAATGAGAATTATCATTGTAATCTTTGGATCTGCATTTGTTGGAGAAATACTCCAATGCAAATATTCCGTTTTGGATGCTGAGGATTATTGTCAGGCGTGAAATAGTTTTCTGTTGATTACATGACCAAGAAGAATTTTGTTCAGATCTCTGCAGTGAAGAGAGTTTTTAAAACAAACTGTTTAAATATTATCACTCCATACAACTTGTGGCTTTCAGCAGTGCTTCCAAAGGTAAATAGCTTAGTAACATAAAAATGTGAAATCCCATTCAGAACAGCATCAGCACTTGTATTACTTTATCTCCCTGTTTTGTGACCTGAAACAATACTGAAGTCCACAGCACTATGTACCATAATGCTGTCTATTAAATGACATAGAGCCCAGGGCAGGAGAGGCAACTTTGAGTCCAGAAGTTCTCCTGTGAACTGGGGCTGCCCTCTTTTTCTCTCCCTTGGGATGGTCCAACCCAGACTAGAAGTCTGAGCCTGGACTGATACATTTCCTTTTATCCCTCCCCACCCCAGCCACCTCCATGTGGAGAACTGTAAAATTTGCTTTATTCATCTTTCAGATTTGCTTCCAGCATAAATCAGTGAGGAAATCAAAGATTAGAATTTTCCATGTGGTCTGATTGCTATTCCTTTCTTTGAGTTAGTGCCCTCTTGCCTGTTGGGGCAGTCAGCAAATATTTAGGCATGAGCAACTGTGCTCCTGGTGTTTTTGCAGCTTTGTGTCTGGAGTAGGTTGGTGTAAGCTGCAGGCTTGGCAGCAGCCTGTGTCAGCGTGGCATCCCTCTAAGCCTGCCTTGGTTATGTTTTGGGGGTTTTTTCCCCTGGATAAAAATCCCTCTGATATATGGTGGAATGCTAAATGTGCAGCTTTCTTCTTTGGTATTAATGAATAGCATTATTAATAAATAATATTGCTTGTATCAAAGTCTATAAAATTATTTATTGCTTGACATAAATTCCTGTTGATTTGACTTATATTCAGGATAATGAGTTTCTCATTGTAGGATATATATTCATATATAATAACATATACTTTTTCAACTAAGAGAATATATCTATTTTTCCCATTTAGAATAGACAAGTTGTTTTTGTAAGAGTTATTACAAAGATAGTGTCAGCAAACTAGTCCCCTTTTTTCTAATTTTTTGCTTTTATTAATAAGCAAGTTTTTGCTTTTATTAATAAGCAAGTTCCTAAAGCCACTTTGACCTCAATAGATCACTTAAAAAATATTTCAATTGCAATGCTTTAACCAAGTGAAAACGGTTTCAATGTTTGCATTTGAAAATGCTAGATGAATAGTTTTTGAGGTAAAATCCCAAATATGTATCATAGGTTTTTGACAAATTCTTGCTCGTGGGGTATTTTGGATGTATTTATAGCATAGTGCCTTATGACCTTGCAGAATAGAGCACCATTCCTCCCTGTGTGCTGGGTGTCTGCATACTAACACAAATATATTGGGAAAGAACAGCAGTGGAATGTCTAAGCACATGCTCATTAAAAGTCTTCTGCCAGCCTCAATTGGATCAATTAGACGTATATGATTGGAATGTAAGTACAAGGTGTCTGTCTGTAGCTGGAGAAGAATCACTGAAAGGATGAGATTTGATAATTAAAATCTCTTGTAACCATCCAATGGAGAAAACTCAGCTGAACAAACTGTTCTCCATGGGTATGTAAATTCATAAAAATAGTTTTTTATATTAATGATGAGAACACATAGATGGAGGGCAGGTTCTGCAGGTGCAGAACTAGAAGATGCTAGTCTACATAGGATAAAAGATAATAGCAGCAGAGTAAAACCCATAAATGTCAAAAAGCATAGAATTTGGCATGCAGAGCTTGACTGGGGGCAAATACAAGGAAGAAAGAAACAATCTCAACCTCTTTGAGAAGTAATTGAATGATACCAAACACTTGCATTGAAGGGGAAGATTAGTAATGAAAAAAGAACTCAGCTCTCAGTTGATCTTTTCATTGATGTAAACAAAAGAAACATACAGAAAATGGGAAAGAGTCTGTTGCTGACAATGCAGAGTGCACAAAGATATATGAATAAAGCTAGGATGGTCAAAAACATAAGGAGGTGTAGCTAAAATGAATATTGGAAGAAAGCAAGAAATAAAAGAGCCACAGATTAATGGATGAACAGCTAATTGCTGAGGTGATTGAAATGTTTTCCGAATTGGTTAATCTGTCCTGTTTAGTCAATTGCCATGATAAAAGCATAAATAGTACCTTCCTAGGCTGGAGGGTGGGGGGGAAACCTGTAGGTTGCTTGGATAAGCAACAGATTTTCAATCTGGTATGGTCTGATGAAATTAATTCCAAGATGCTTAAAAAACCAACTAGCTGAAGCAATCTCATGTAGTGGATTGCAATTCTGAGATAGTGGAGGGAAGTAGCAGACTCAGATTAATTGTTGTATACCTCTTTAGTGTGGGCTAAAGGGGATGGAATGAAGAGGAAGCTGATGGATTTTAACTGTTGCTCAAAGAAAAAATACTGGACCAGTGTTGGAACACATTTTTAGTGCCTACAAAAAGAAGTTGAGCAACAGCCAAAGCAGACTTATCCAGGATAAATTCTTTCAAATCCAGCATTGCTGCTACTTCTGTGTCGGAGTAACAGGCCTTGGGGTGCAGAGAGATTCTATAATGTTAATAGGTTGATACACTGGAGTCCTCAATGTTCACATGAGAGTCTTATTAACAAGCCAGGGAATTGTGATCTATAAACTACACTTTAGTGAGTAAAATTAGCTGGAAAACCATCCCCAGAAGGCAAGCGTGGTCAGGTAACAAGTACTTGGTACAGGCTCTACAAGGTCCTGTCCAGCAAAGTCTTGATTAACGAATTTTTATGCTTTGTTGAATTGCAGATGACAAGCTGGAAGGGAGAGTAAGAATACTGGAGAGCAGCCATATAATTTAAAATTATTTTAATATTTAATGTGAGCTTGTATCATATCATCTAGTCCTTTGGGCTTTTTTGGGAAGAAAGCTTGAAGTACTTAGTGGTGGTATGGTTGGCTAGAAGGAGGCTTAAGATAATATGTTCCCAAAGAAATGGGGATGAAAAGACTGCTGCAAAAACAAAGAAAACATGAGCTAGAATGAACAATGGATCTAAATTCCAGAAAGACTTGGGATGGACATTTGGGGAAAATTTCAATATTAGGATAGACTATCCAGTCATGTTCATCACTAGATCTCAAATGTTCTTAAACATCAGGCAGGAGCGAGGTGCTTATTTGATCTCTTCCTGGGAAACGCAGACATTGCTAACTGGATGATTTTTCTTTCCAGCTTCTTTTTCTGTGTATTGGTAAGTGCTTGGAGGGACTTCAAGCACCATCTAAGTCCTTTCTCTTTGATCTTCAAGACTGTATTTACCAGACAAATAGTGCTCAAACTTGTGGTCTAAAACCTGTCTCATACATAAAAGCATCAGGTGGGCTTGAGGGGGCAGTTGTGATTACCTCTTTCTTTTCTCAGGCCTTCTGCTTTAGTGGATAAATGTATCAGAATTCCATAGTAACAAAATGTATGGACATTTAGGTTATGTAAAATAATGCATGTTCTGTTAGCCTAACCAAAGTATATTACTTTAAAGAAAATTACATTGTCTTACTGTGACAAGTGAAAAGTGAGCACTGAAGAAATACTTGCTGTTTTGTCATCTTACTCTTGACTTTTTCTTCAGGTCAGGGTTTCTCCTTTTGAAATAGACATAGTGGAAAAGTACTGAATATACCATTGTGGGCCAGAAAAAATAGTTTTGAAAGCTTGATTATATTTTCCTGTGGATACTGAGTGTTTGAATTTCCAAAAATATGGTTTGCTGTCAGTATGGTTTTCTATTCCAGTAAATTGTTTACAGTTTAAGAGGGATTGGAGGGTGGGAAAAGCTTAGGTCTCTCTCCAGAAATCAAGTGAAACGTGGAAATCTTCACTTGAAGCTACATAAATTAATTAAATCCAAAAAGTTAAGTGGTGGCATTTTTTCTTGTTTACTGCTTTCTGGATGTTTTCAGTGACTTTGACTTTTTTCTTCCCTTTGTCTTTTTTTTTTTTTTTTTCTGGAAAGCTTAGGTTAGATTACTGCCAAAAGTTGGTTTGGGAAGGTGAACTGGTTTAGTTCTATTTAAACCTAGTAAACAATTAACCGTTTTCCTTAGTTCAGCTTTATACAGAAACCAAGCTTATTCTTTCATGTAATTTTGGGTTAAAAGTATCACCCAGTGTTGTGTTCTAGTGCAAAAATATTACCCCAAAATACACTGGGCTGGTATTTTAAAAATAGAGGTGATGCTATTTATGTAATCTGATAATGTGTCCCTTCTGTGCAACTGCAAGAACTTACTTTCAATTCAGACACTGTGCTATAGAAAAGCACTGAAAACTGCTTCTGAAAACATGTGGGGTTTTTTTCCTTGTAAATTAGTTAGAAATTGTAACTTTTTTTCACTTTTCTATGCCTTCTGGAGTCAGTAATAAAGTTTTCTTGGTTGCAGGTTCCTGGCAGGTCCTTTGTCTGCCTAAGTAGCTGACTGACTCTGTGGGCCTTAGCTTTGAGACTCAAGGTGTAACCACCTCTTCACCAAATTTCCCTCCCTGGGATATTCCTGCTTGCTATTGAATTGTTTTTAAACAGTTTTCTTCCAAGACGAGTATTTTTGTCAGGGATTCCTTAACTCCTAGGGAGTAAACATGGAAAAATATGACATTTATTCAAAGGAGGAACAAACTTGAAAATGCAAACTTATTTAAAGCTCTAAAGCCTTTCCTGTGTGCTTTATTTTATTTTTTTTTTTTTTTTTTTTTTTTTTTTTTTTTTTTTTTTTAGGGGGGGGGGGGGGAAGGGGGGGATGGTGTTTGGTTTTGGGAGGAGGAGAACCTCTTTTCTGAAAGATATTTTTTCATTGCAGCTTGTTGCTGGTGTTTTGGTGCAACAAAACTTTTAGCTTTAAATGCAGCCTGTTTGCCAACAGCACATTCCACTCAGATTAAACCGTTTGTTTGGATTTTCCATGTATTTAAATTTTCCATGTATTTAAATTTTAAACTTCTAAACTAGTTTCACACTGATATCCATGTAGAAGAAAGACTGAAGAAAGGAAAAAGTTTAATAAGAACTTTCTATTTCTGTGAATTTCAAGTCAGTGCTGAGTGCAAGCTTATGTCCCTTTAACAGTACTAAATATTTGGCAATGGCCATGCACAAAATGTTTTCTGGAGCTCATCATGTTATGAAGATAAGTCCTTACCAGGAAAAGATTGCTTTTGATATTTGCTGTAACTTCCTTTGTGCCCATTCTGTCCTTCCTACTTGTGTTACAGAAAAGGTTTTGGAAACCTTGTAACTTCACCTAGATTACTTTTTTTTTAAGAGTTATGTTTGTGATGGTTGCTTATATTTACTCAGAAATTGATGTATAAATAGTGTTCTGTAAGAGAAGCTTAATTCTGACATTTTTATTACTACTGTTCTGTTCCACAAGGCAGGAAAATAAGCCAAATGGAAATGTTTTTGTCTGGCTTTTAGAAGGCATATTGGTATCTTGGCTTGTAGTCTTCTGCTTTTCTAACTATTCAGAACATGGCAGCTCTGCTTGGCTGATAGTGTCTATAATCTGTCAGAAGAGTGTGTGTAAATTGGGAATGTCAAATGTTGCTTCTCTTTCCTTCATTATTTGGTGTGAGGCCTTTCTGTTAAAGGATTCAAGGTTTTGAGTAAGGTTTCACTGGGAATGAAAGCTGTTTTTTAATGCAGAAGATACCATTTGTATTGCACAATGGAAAATATCTTAATTTTAGATTCTAAAGGTAGTAGTTAACTCTTTGTAGCTTATGCATGAAGTGAATACCTGAGACTGAAGCATAGACTGTTTTATGTTCTTTCTAATTTTTGGAGTTTTCTGTATATTTGTGTATAATGATTAAAGACTTGGGAAAAGTGCTGGTTTTATACACTCTGAATTTGGTGTGCAGATCATTACTCCTAAGGGTGGTGGAAAATACGGCTTCTTCATGGTGCTTCCAGTGCAAAAATTAATTTTGTAGTGGTGAGCTGTGATATGCTTCCCATATATGTTGCTTCCACCTATGTTCCTCCTCTCGGAGCCCAAGGTCTGCGGTGCAGTGTGTCACGCATCCGCGTGTTTTGGGGGGAAGTACAGTTCTTGTATATCAGATCTCTGGGGTAGGGCAGCCACATGGCTCAAAAGTAATTTTCAGTAGCAATGAATCTTCATGCATGTGCATAAAAACATGCTAAGATGATTGCAAAGTTCTGCTGAGAATCTCATGTGAGAGCCAGATGATTTGCTGTCTGTTCCCTCAAAAAATAGTTGCTAAAAAATACTTGGGAAGATTTCCTGAGGTTAAAAAAACTAAAGCACTTCACAAAGAATAAAATCAGATTTTAATACTATCTTCTAAACCTCTTCTTGGTTGTGTTGGGGAACTGAGAATTTCTCTAGATGCACATTCACAAATTCCCTATTTAAAGACTACTTCAGGAATAAACATGCCTTTTGAGGAATAAAATATCTTCTAAGATATAATCTCAGGAGTTTATGCCAGGGATGCCAGTGTGGGAGGGCCAAAGCTCTAAGTTTTGGTGAAAGTCTATGGCTTTAGTGCAAACTTACCCCAGCTTATCCTTTGCTAATATAACCTGTCTGGTTCTGTCCTGTGTGATGGTCTGGTGTGAGAATTTTCTTTTCATGTAGCTGTTTTAGACAGCTGTAAGGAGACATCTTCTTGATTCTGTAACAGAAACAAACATACAAGTCTATCATCATGTGTTTTCAAAACTTCAGCAGAAAAATGAATACTAATTTTTAAAATATTTGCTCTATGTAGTTGTTGTGGGTAGAGTGACAAGCCCTGCCGTTGAGCCACAAGGAGCAGAAAGGAACCCCTTGCTTTCTAAACTCCTTCTCAGAGAGGGGTCTAGGTGTGGCTGGATCCAATCTTAGCCCCAGAATTCTTTACTTCATGGTATTAAAACTAAAACCACTAGCAGTGTATGTATAGGAGAGTATAGTGCACTATTGTAAAGCAATTATATTAAAGCTAGCAAGAAGGAATAATTAAGTAGACATGGATGTAACTCACCAAACCAGTGCTCGTGGGTAGATCTCTCTCTTAACCTTGAGGAGTATTAAGAAGGAATATGTTAGAGGAACCTAACCGTATGAAAGTGGACTGGACTTTCATAGTATAAAGTGATTGACTGCCAGTCACACGTCTGCCAGGTCAGCTTAGCAGCTTGTCTGCCAAATCTTTGCCTCACTGTCAGGATGCTGATTTGGGGTTAGTTAGCCAGCCTGGTTTTAGCATAGCAAAACCAGCACAGCCAGCACATGGCCTGAGCAGTTCAGCAGCAAAACCGGCACATGGCCTGAGCTCGGCCCACCACTGATAGCTTTGCAAAAAGGACATTGTCCAAGCTGCTTGACCACATTCCAGGGCAGAGTATCCTGCTACAGTACTACTTGAATATTTGTTTAAAAATAAGAGTGGACAATCCAACTAGACAGGACTTGTAAAAAGCATTGATCTCCTTTGTTGTCTAAAACTGCTAAGAAATGTGGAAATCAAATTGGAAAGAGCATGTACTTTAAGTTTTTATTATGTATATATAATATAAGAGACAGGCAGTCTAACAAAGAGCTAACTCTAAAGTTTTAAGCCAACCATAATTAATTTTGAAATAGAATTAAGTTATTTTCCTAGGGATAGTATCATGTGAAATATCTTCTTCTTCTGTATGTAACAGAAGCCAGGGATAATATAATTTAATAGCCTTATTTGAGACTTGATTCCTTTATCTGGTACAACAGTAGATTCTGAGGCTCATTGAAATCAAGCCCTCCATCTCCAACAGACTAAGACAGTATTCATGTGGAAAATAGTAGTCTGTAAACTACTTTCTTTTCAAAATGAGTGATACCTCTTACATAGTTTGTGCTTCTGAATATTGAGCTCTCTTTGAGAAGTCTTGAACCCTGAGACTTTGAAATGGCAAAGGGAAGCTTCTTCTAAGAAGTTATTTGAGTTCTTAACAATTCTGAAGATTATAGAATGATAAAGAATTGAAGCAGCATGCTGTATGAGGTGGTCTAGGCCAAATCCAGGGAAACGTCCAAAAGGAACGCCTCCCCAAAGGAAGGCAGGCCACAACCACCCCTCCCCCCAGCCGGGTTCGGGAAAAAAAGTTTTCCTTGGAGGACAGTGAAGGAGAAAATAAAAACTATTTATTTAGCAAACACACAGGAAAAGAATAACAATAATGCTAAATAATAAAATCTCTCGCTCTGGAGAGAAAACCTGAAAGATTTTAGAGTCCTTCTGTGGGTGTGGTCTCTCTCCTCCTCCTCGGAGCTGGGTCGCTGTGGGGGGCCCCCCCTCCAGGCTGGTGGAAGGTCCCCCGGTGGGGTTCTGATGTTCTGGTGTTCTGAACAAGTCCAGAAGAGAAGGGGAAAAAAAAGCCGAAGTCCCAGGGGAAAAAAAAAAACCTCAACTCTCCGTCTCTCTCCAAAGAAACGGAGCTGAAAAGCTGACTGAAAAGCAAGAAGAGATGCTTCCTCTCCTCTGCCGCAGCAGTAGCTACTCTCTGTGTCCTTGAAGCACAAACTGTTTTGAAAAGTGTGCTCAGTTTTTTTCCCTCTGTCTCTTGCATCCAGTTTTAAAGGCATAGAAAGGCTCAAGAATCATGTCTGGGCATAGAGCAGTGATAGGGGATACAACAGCGTAAAGTCACCCCAAGACACTGTATAATATTCTGTTGCAACAATCTGATTACTATAAGCAAATATAGAAGAGAAACTGCTATTATGTCCTTGTGGCAGTTGCTTTCCTTCATTTAATTAGATGGGATAATGACTCTTCACAGAGTATGGTCTGTAGAAATCCAGCATCATCTGCAGGAGAGCATCCTAAAGGGAATGCTCTCATTATTGATGCAAATTCTGATCTGTCTACACTCTCTTGTGTGGAAATGAAGTCCAGGAAATGTGTGGGGCAGATTATTTAATAAAGAATGGATTTTATTTTTTTACCCCCTTGGCTCTGTATTTGTATTGGATTTGCATGGCAAGATTTTGATTGTGGAACAGCTGCAGGGGTGACTTCTGTGAGAAGCTGCTGAAAACTTCCCCTATGTCTTATTATGGCTCCAAGATGGGCCTGTCACTGGCCAAGGCCGAGCCCATCAGTGACAGTGGTATTACCTCTGGGATAATGTCTTTTGAGAAAGGGGAAAAAGCCTGGGCAATAGCAACTGCAGTGAGAGAAGAGAGGAATTAGAATATGTGGGAGAAACATCTCTGCAGACAAGGGCAGTGAAGAAGGAGGGGGAAGTGGTGTTTCAGGCACTGGAGCTGAGATTCCGTTGCAGCCTGTGGTCCAGGCCATGGTGAGGTGGGATGTCCCAGTGGAAGTATGTGGTGGAGCAGATCTCCACCTACAGCCTGTGGAGGATTCCACACCAGAGCAGATGGATGCCTGAGGAAGTCTGGGAGCCTGTGCTGTAGCAGGCTCCTGGCAGGACCTGTGGCCCTGTGGAGAGGGGAGCTGTAGAGGGTTTGCTGGCAGGATTTGTGACCCTGAAGGGGGACCCCATGCTGGAGCAGTCTGTTCCCGAACGGCTGCACCCCACTGGAAGGGACCCAAGCTAGAGCAGTTCATGAACTGCAGCCCCAAGGAAGGATGCACTTTGGAGAAGTTCATGGAGAACTGCCTCCTGTGAGAGGGACCCCTGGAGCAGGGGAGGAAGGAAGAGCAGAGACTATGTATCTGACCACAACCCCATTCCCTGTTCCCCTGCATTGCTAGGGAAGAGGAAGTACAGAAAACTGTGAGGGAAGTTAAGCCCAGGAAGAAGGTGGGGTTGGGGGGATAAGATGTTTGAAAAGTTGGGTTTATTTCTCATTACCTTACTGTGATTTATTAATAATTTAAATTAATTTCCCCAAATCGAGTATGTTTGGCCTGTGATGGTTAACTGGTAAGTGAGTGATCTCTCCCTGTCCTTACCTTGACCCATGAGCTTTCTTTTATTATATTCTGTCTCCCTGTCTAGCTGAGAAAGGGAGGCATAGTGCAGCTTTGGTGGGGACCTGACATGCAGCCAGCATCAACCTACCACAATACTGGAACTAGTTCTTTGGTGTGTTTTTTTGAGAGTGAAATTTAGAATTTGCTGGAATATCAGTGTTTACTTGGTTGTTACAAAGTTGAATGGTGTCTCAAAAAAAAAACCTTTTTGTGAAGGTGTGCTGCTTTTGACAAAGTGCTTGCAGGGAAAGGCTTCCTCAATAATGAGTGAAAGTCCCATGAAGAATAGGAGGAAAAATATACTTAGAGTAGCCAAAAACTATGAGCATGAAGGTCCCGCATTCCAGTCTCTGGTTTGCCTCTCTCAAGTAAATTACTTGAGAAGGCAGTTGACCAGACAAAGTAGATCTTCTCAAGCAGTAGAAATTTCATGTTTTCATTTAAGGTAGTAAAAATCTTAGAGCATTTGCCTTGGAGGTATGAGTATCTCATTCAAACATGAGTGGGATCTGTACTGAACTGGAATTTGAAACTTGCTCTGCCTCATCTCAAAACTTAACTTGGTCCTAAAGGTCTTCTTTATTGACAAGATGTCATATTGAGAAGTAAGTACCTGAGGTCTTAAAACTGTATCAAGTTAGGAAAAATCCACACTTCCAGAGGCTGTGAAATTTATTTACCTCAGTCCAAAAGTGCTTTATATTAAAGCCAAAGTAGTGAGGAAGCTTTGAAGGCCCTGTGAGGTGAGTGAAGGATTTAACCTGAGTAGTGGTAATCCAGTTAGAATAATGAGGTGAGTTGAACAAAAATTTTGGTGAAGACTGAAATATGCCAAAATAATGTTCCTCATCATAACATTGAGTATTTATCTTCTGTTTCTGTTTAGAACACTTCTAAATATGTTGACTTCAGAAAACTAGGATGAAGTACATGTTTGCATGGCTTTTTAAAGTTCAGCTTCTGGGATTTTTTTTGAAGAGGGGGAAAGACTATGTTGTGCTACAGAATTAGGACACACTTTTTTTGTACCACAAGAGGAAGGCATTTTTCTTTATTCAGGTGAAGCTTATTATGATATTAAACACATCTGTTTAATTAGATTGTTGCTGATGGATTTGCGGGTTTACGGTTTTTTCCCTTGATTTTTTTTCTGAAAATTTTAATTGTGAACTGGAGTATTTATTGTCTTAGCAGTGTATTTTGGCCACTTACTGTCACATTTGGAGGGAACTGCTTTACTGGAGGGTAGTTACATTAATACCATCACGTGATCTAAAAATTATAGATTAAAAATAAACCAACAGGTACTTCATTAAAAGTGTTGTGTAGCACAGACATTATCCTGAAAAAAATCACAACTGCTTATTATTCCTGGGAGTAGCCCTGAATTGCCAGAGTGACTGCTCCTGTGTGGTAGAGTGAAGCATACAAGTGCTTGGAGGGTTGAGGTCCTGTGCTGGTTGTTCTGTCCAGAAGCATCTTGAAATGGTGCTGCAGGATTCTGTTTCAAAACACTCGTGTACTTCCATTTATTATGAACAATCGTGTGTCTTCTTTTACAGGTCTCCTTTTACAGCGAGCTTCAGTGGCCATAAGGTTTGTGGTCTGTGCCAAACTGACACTCACGTTTGTCTCTTAATCTGAGAAATTACACTGTGAGTAGAGAGATGCAGGAAGCAAGTTTTGGATGGGGCATATGGAGCCTGGAAGCACAGTGTCTCTATTTTTCATGGTGTTGTACCTTTCAGCAGGGCCTGAGAGGTTAAATGTAATGTCATATGAATGCAGCTGCAGTATTTTCAGGACTAAATTGGCTCAGTGTTGGGCTAGCAGGTGTGCCAGTTACCACAGCAGTAAATAGACATTCCTCACTTGTACTTGCTTCACAGAACTCCACATGGGATGAACTTAAGCTGGTGCACCTGCTCCAGGAAGATGTAATGAATTTGAAGGAACACTTGGGGGAGACTTCATGTCTCATGTTTTGTTTCCAGTTTTTGATTTGTTTGAAGTAACATCAATATGAATTGAGATGTATTACCCTAAAACTCTTGAGAAGTGAAACTTTTGTCCTTTTTGTCTCATGCTGTTTCTGGTTGCAGAATAGTAACATGAAAACTTCTTGAGATGGGGCATATTTTTAGGCTTTTTTTTTTTGGTGGTGGTATCTTCCTAGTTTTCTTTGGAAATAATGTAATTGTAACTGACTTCAAGGTATGAAAGCAGTGATTATTGACACAGTTATAGGAAACAGAGAAGAGGAGTATGCATGAGTAAGAAGTTTGTGATAGTAGGTGAATCAGCACTTTATATATTAATTATGAATGCTCTAGATTCAAGTTTCATGCCTATTTCTATTTTAGTTCATGATTGTCACTATTTCAGTTTTTTAAGGCATTTATCTCCAACTGAAACTTCCCTAATTTTACCTCTGTAGTGTTAATGAAGACTTTGCATCAATGTCTTTTAAAAAAGCAAAACTGAAAGAAGGAAAGAAGGCGCTAACTGCAAGAAGTCACTGCTTCTGAACAGAGGAGGCATACATTCCCACATACTAAAAAGAAAATCTGAAGCCAAAACAGCAACAGAAAAAAATGCCCTACCCAACTACAGTGATGTTTTAATAATTGAAACAGTTGGGTCAAAAAGCTGAGGTTTGTGAAAGAAATCTGTCCTGAGTATGTATGATGGTGTCTTCTGTTGCTGGCCGTGGCATAGACTTTCCCTGATCTAACAAGAAAATACTAGTAGAGGTACTAAGTGAAAATAATAGCCATAATCAGTCTATTTTCTTTTTCTGAAGGATCTAGCAAGGGATCTTTATGAAGGTCTTTAAGGGAAATGAAATTGTTAGAAAACTTCAGTGAATAACTCTTTAATTTTGAGCTTACCAGTCAAGAATTTTAAACTAGCCAGTTTTCTAAGAACAGATTCAACAAAGGAGTAGATTCTAGCTGGGAAGAGGGGGCTGACATTTAATATTTAGGACTTTGTAGTTCCTGTTAAACAAAATTTAACAATAAACACGTTTAAGCTATCTCTGGAATAAAATAAATTTTTCCGCAGAACTGTATTATCTTAAGTAAAATAATGTGTTGTGTGGTAGTGTTGCTATTTGCTTTTTTTTTTTTTTTTCTATTTCAAGCAGAGTAGAACTACTGCATTGTCAAGGCTAAAATCTATCTAAATACTGTTAATTGTCCACTATTATAAAGAGAGATGGTGGAAAATAGAATTCTTTGGTGGTCCTCACTTGCTAGAAGAAACTGTATTATTTGCTCTGTCTCTGTGGGGCATTACACAGGAGTCGCCAGTGTGTGCTCAAAGGGACCCTGCATGGTGAAACTTCCTGGCTGCATTTTAGCTTTTATCCTGCTCTATGGCAAGGCCTCATCCCGTGGGAAAGGTGCTCTACTTAGTTCAACCCTGGCTGTAGCAATGACCCAGCAGACTGCATGTGTCCCCAGAGATTTACTACCGGAGTCTAATGCAGCAGAACATAGGTGGTATTTTTAATGAAAGAAGGGGGGCTGGAGCTTGTGGCCTCTTAGATGCAAATACTTTTCAAATTGTTTCAACTCCTTTCTTATATATATGCAACTGAAGGAGTTAGCTTGTGTCTTGGAAGTGTTTTCAGATGCAATGCTCTACTGTTTCTTAGACTTTGTTACTTACTGTTTCTTGCAGCCTCCTAGAGGTGAATGGCAATTCAGCCACTTGGGGTACATTTAGGTCATGATTGTGACAGAGCTTACAATGCAGTATTTTCATTGACCAGTTTTTCCCTGCTTTATCACTGATATATCATTCACAATAACAATAAAAGAAGTGAGGTTCTGCAACAGATGGCACTATAGGAAAAGGTAACCCTAACAGGAAAAAGTTCTCTCTGTAGTAGAATGTAAACTTAAAAATTGAAACTTGAAATAATGTAGGTAGACTCAACTTCTGGGAGTTGCTAGCATCAGAATACTTTGCTTTTCAAACCTAATGTTTTTATAGTACAGCTGGTGGGGTTTTTTGGTTGGTTGTATTTTGGGGGTTTGTTTGTTTGTTTTAAAATGAATAAGATACCTTCAGATTTATGCACTTACAGCCATCAAAAATGGGGATTTCTCTGTCTTGTGTTGTAATTATTTGTCAAGACAAATGTTCTGGTTTTCACTAAGTCACTGAAAGACAATTATGCAGCCTAAAGAGAGGAGCTGAGTTCAGGAAGCTTGTGTTTATGACCCGACTCAGAGCTTCAAAACTCAGGATCCTTCTAACCGTATACCTAAAGTCAGTGAGCATGTAGGCAGAACCTCATCAGATGTTCAGCCATGCTTAAGGTTTGGAGGTGGGCAGTAGTTCCACGCCTGTGCTCAAGTAAGCTCACTCTGGATCCAGAGATTAAATGTTTCCTTCTATCTCCTCTCGGGTCTTGCAGAACATGGTGTTCTTGGAGCATGTTTACTGAAGACCTATCAGATGGGCTTTGCACAAAACAAACCAGAGCTACCCCTCCCACTCCTGAGTAATAGCTTAGTGGTTAGAGCATTCCCAAAGAGTGAGGAGTCTGGGTTCAGCACCTTTTCTCCCTGAGGGGGTTCAAAGTCATGCCCCTTATGTGCCTGGGCACCCAAGGTGAGAGAGCTGAACTAGCTTTTGCTCTCATTTCTGGGCCTGTGAACAACTTAAGAATTGCATGTAAAGCAGGACTTATGCAGTTGGAAGTGCTGGCTGTGTTGCCATCATTAAACAGCTTAGCTTTGTTTAGAGAGGAGGTGAAATCACATTGGGCCCTTTAATGACTTGGACTTGGCCTCTATCTTGTTTAAGTGATCTCACTGCTGAGGTGAGATTGCCAGTCTCTGGGCTTGAGGTTGTGGTTCTGAGTAGATGCAGTTGCTTTTTTGTGGTGGGCAGAAAGCTCTAGCACAATGAGAGATGAGACTGATAAGGCACTCCTGTCTTCAGTGCTTCCTGTTGGCTAATTTAGGTGACTTCTAACTTGACCTACAGGTTTTGTGAATGCTAGTTAAGATGCATTACCCTCCTCAATTTCTGTATAATTGTAGTAAGTATAACTTTTGTTTTCCTGGGTAATAGAGTGAAGCATGATCTTTGCTAAGAGATTCAGACACTTAAGAAATGCTGTTGTCTTCAACATCATTGGACTTGTCTGTACAGTGTGAAATTTGATCTTCCACTAAGGTGGTACTTCCTTGAAATACTATTTAGAGGCTTCGACACTAGATAACTAAATTGCCTTTGTTGTGTTCCTGTGGTGAGAATGCACATGAAACTTCCAGCTCACAAGCATTTGAAAAGGCAGATGAAAGTGGAGATGTTTTGTCATTTGTTTCTTGCACACGTTTATAGTACACAGTCTGTCCTAATGCATAAGGGCAATTATCCCCATGTGCTGCTGAGCTTCTGTTTCTTCAGTGAGGGTCCTTCCTGTAGGCTTGAGAACTTTTCTCTCCCTTCCTCCTTGGAGTCTCTCTCCAGACTTCATCTAATTCATATCCCCTCATACCTGAGGGCAATGTAGGTTCATTCTTCCTTTATAACTGACTGGTGGTAGAAGCTCTTGGTGGAGGTTTGAACCAAAACTGGGTGTCTCGTTGGTATTTTTTGTGAGTTTTCTATTTATCTTTAATTTTGGAGAAAAATGTTTGCATATAGAAGTTTCCATTAAGGGAAAAGAAGAATATTTCTTTAAAATATCAATGGGTGTTTGTATAAGACTGCATAGAACAGTTTGGCACCTAGAAAGGAAATAATTGGTCTCCAGTGGATTTGCAACTTGCTTTCAAAATCCAAGTGCAATGAGATGTGAGTAACCTGCACTACTGCAGCTAAGTGGCTGAAACAGGGTTACAGAACCAGTAGGGCAGTCTGGAGGAAGAGCAAAACAGTGTCAACAAGTATTGTACACTGGTTTGAGTTTAATAGAGAGTGAAGCTGAAATTCTTCTTGAAGAGAACTGTGTATTCTTGTTGCTATTTAAGTTTTCCCATGTCAAGCTTTTTCACTTGACTGTACTATGCAGGAACTAGATCATTAGCATTAAAAGAACCTGAAGTTCTTCCAAGTTTATATTCAGGCCAAATGAAGTAAGCCTCAAGCAAACATGCAACTAGATGACATAATAGCATATATTAAATGTGCAGAGGCTTTTTTGTTTCCCCATCCCCTAATTATATCGAACAATAGGAGATGAAGTACGTCTCTTTAGTGACACTGTGCTTCAACTCTGTTTAATAGACCTTATTTCAAACATAGATCTGTGTGCAGTTGAATCTTGCTCCTAGTGGATGGCCGTGGGCGTTCTGAAATGCCAGAGGTTTCATGAACAGTACCATGAAAATCTATAACCCAAAGAGCACCTGAGTGTTTCTCTGTGACTGAACTCACAGAGTGTGCTTTTCTTCAACACTTCTCCTCACACTCAGGCCTTCTGATTTTAAGGTAACTTCCCATGATTGCACATGAACTAAATTACCATTAACTTTGGAGTAGCTCATCTATAAAAACTGACTTGTCTGATTTGCTGTGTAGAACCTGTCAATTGGGGAGTGTGCTGTCAGTGCTGTGGCTGAAGTGACAAGATGGTGGTAAATTGATTGCTTGCAGTTGTGTGAACTTACTGTGGTAACAGCTCTTATTAATGTTTACTTTTCCTTCTGTGTTAAAAGCATGCCTGCATGCTAAAGCATATATTCCAGCATCTTCAAAACTTTTTCTTAAAGGATTTTGGAAAGGAAGGAAATGTAGCAAATGCTAAACATCAAGTGGTGCTGTAGACAATTATTGGTTTAATCTATTGGCAGTAGATTAAAGAAGGTGGCTGATGATGGCCACTTCTTCCCTGTTTTCCCACAAGATTGGGCTAATAGCTTTCACCCTACCTTCCCCAAGTGACATGAATTAGTTACACGATACCTGGGGTGACTGTTTAGTGACCTCCTGGTTGTAAAAGCTTTTATGAACATCAGAAGCCTGGAGTTATAAATATGGAACTTCAAAATAGTCTGGGATTTTTTTGTTTGGTTCGTTGTTGTTTCTGGAATAGCTAGCATAAAACCTAAGGCTGGCCCATTGTCAGGTTAGCAGACTTCCTTTTTGGCGATTCCTTCCCTCTTCTGTGAAGTTTTAATCTTCAAAATATCAGATGGAGAAACAAGCAACAAAACCAAAGGAAAACAAAACCCCCATAGTTTTCCTTTCAAGATTAAGTTATCAATGTCCTTGAAAAGATGGAGTCAGCCCTTTATTGTAGATCATTACACTTTGGGTGTGGAACCAGGGAAAGTAGCAGTTTGTGCAAAATGGAAGCTGGTAAGGCTGTGCTTGTGTAGTGATCTGCTTGATTTCTCCCTGCTGGAAATCTGGGAATGTCCCTGGCCTGAATGATGGACATCTATTCATTTAATCTATCCCACAGTGACTTGCTTCTTGTGGACCCCTTATGCATTGTTAGACACGGTTGGGAAAGGGGTGATTTACAGAGGCTTTAGTGAGTGTAGTTAGACCTGTACCTGGACCAGATTTCAGGAATAACATTGAACTCCTACAGTTTACATTGTCCAAGTGCTGGTTTGTGAGTTTTACCTTTTATCTTTTAGATGAACCACTCTATAAACTGAAGGGGGAAAACAGGTGCTGAACTCTGGCATTAGACTTGCATGGAATGAGGACACAGTCCAATCTCAAATAATCCCATTTCTTCTAGTGAATTCTTCCTTCTTAGAGTAGTAGAATTTGAGATGTGGTTTTCAGCAGAGGACTGTCTAGCAGGTTGCACCTCTTGGAGGACAGAGGCTTTTGGGCTCAGTGCTTCAGTTGAGTTTGGAGCCAGGCAGAGCCTTGTGCAGCCGTGCTGGGAGCAGTGCTCAGAGCTGAGCAGGGGTTGTAATGTGTGCTGCTTGCTGGCTTCTTTGGAGACAGCTGAAACAAGAGGTGAGGTCTTGTTACTGTTTCTGGAGTGGGAAAAACAGAAGTACAGGTTGGTGAGGGAGAGCAACACAGTAGCTTCTGAATTTAGGAAGACTTTTGTGACAGTTCTTGAGTGTTATCTCTCCTTCACTGGTATGCTCTGGGAAAGGAAAATTCTGTAGTCCGTGAAGGTTGTGAGAACATAAAGCTTTGAGAACATTTTAAAAGCTAAGCAGTATTTTTCAGTAAGAGCTTTGTGTGAATGTTCATATGGAGCAGTAGAGAAAGGTATTAGGAGAAAGCATAGCTAATAGTAAGACAATAAATAGTGCTTTAGAATTTATGCACCTCTCACTGACTGTTTAGTGTTCTTGTCCTTGAAAAGCGCCCTGCAAAATACAAAGATTTCTGTAGAAAAAGCGTTTTAGAAACCTTTTTGCCAGTTTTAACCTTTAAATAGTCTGATTACCAAATGGTAGGGAGATAAAAGTTCATTCAGCATTAGATTGTTGAGACAACCAAGAACTGAATCATAACTCTAATGTGTGTTTTGTGCCAACTGCCAAATAAAATCATGTATTGGAATGAAGTGCATATATCCTGCTAAGGCACAAGAATACTTGGCAGTTAGCAGCCAATCACTTCACTAAACTCTATAGCCAGGGATTGTAAGGAAAGAGCGGAACTTGCAAGTATTAGATTGGCAGATTTTAAAAATGAAAGCAACATGAATGGTAAAATATATTCAATAAATGTCTTTATTCCCAGGCTAATAAAGATTTTTGACTCTAATGTTTTTGTGCAAATTCTGTTTTCATGTTAATTAAATGTGCAGGGTATTATTGATGTAGCTTTTTTTTACACTTACTCTGCACTATCAAACTCATCTATGTTTTCCCTATTAATTTTCTTTGAGTTAGACTATCTCTGTTCTCTGATTTTCAGATTCTATTTTCTGTCTCAGCTGTCTGGGCATAGATCATATTCATGTCTGATGACTTGATGACTACCTTAGTATATCTTAAACTGAACTCCTTTCAGCTTTTCCCTTCCCTGTTCTGTCATTGTCATTTCATTGCTCTTGCTTCCTACTTTGCCATCATCTTACTATTTTCCTACAGTGTCACATGATGCCAGCTTTCATGTTCTGCCATGAAATCAACAATTTGTTTTTAAAGATCTGTTCAGTTCCACTGGTGCTTACTACATAAAGTATTGATTTCTGTATTAGCTGTACGGACAGGCTCTGCCCAACTTTGTGTGCCCGTAAGGCACATACCTTGCTGGGACTGTATCAATAACAGCCCTTCCAGATTGCACATTCTTGCATCATGCAGGATGCGGGGCTGCAGGAACGCGTCCCCACTGACGCACGGTAGCATAACAGAAGAAGGTACTGCTGAGGCAGGACATGGGGGTGGGGAGGTGAGGAAATAAAGCAAACGAAGTTCAACTGTCTGAAATCTCAAATGAAAGAAAAACTGTCAGCCTGGGGGAGGTCACAGTTTAGTGTTGCAGCTCCTTGACAGAGTATGACAATTTAGGATTATCTGCATAAATCTTAAGATACTGCTGAAAGCAGGTAGGTGTAGTAGAATCTTTCTGGTTTGTTTGGGGTTTTGTTACTTGTTTTTTTTATGTTGGTTGTGCAGAGGCTTTTTGCACAATTTTTCCAGTCCTTACTGGTGAACCAAAAAGAAACACCTTGGTAGCGTGAGTTAACTGTGTATTGTGTTACCATTAGAATAATATTCAAAATGTCTACTTTAGGTCTGTCTGAATACAGAAAATTACAGTCCCTGTCCTGAAATTCTCCTTAAAGGTGCTAAGTTTCTCTAACAGCCTTAAAACTGATTTAAATATTAAAATCTTCTGTAAAATGAAACTTATGAAATAATAGAAACTGTACAGACAGTTCTCTAATATGATTTTGATTTCTTCCTGAGGGATTAACACTGGGATTGTGGTTATTTTGTTGTTCGGTCATTGTATTTGCAAAGTTTTACCGTGAATCTATAAACTTGTCAGTTTTCAATTCTGCTAATCAAAAGATACTGCAGTTAGCCTTTAAGATCATATCTTAACTTCTGAAGCCTTTGCCAGCTTGGTGTCACATTCACATTCGTGTGTCCTGCTGTTGAAAGGTACTTTCAACAAGTTGCCTTATTTCAAGGAGGGGACAGAAATATAATTGAGACTTTGATCTCTCAAGGACTTGGCACATGAGTGTTCTCTCTGACTCCTTACTAAGAAATCTTCTGCTGGCATTTCTCCCCAAAATGTACCTTCTCCTGCTTCAGCAGTATTGAAATGGGCTTAACAGTTCTAGGAATGGCCTGGGAGATGAGTTCTGTTCCTGGCCTTGCCACTCTCTGATTTGCTGTGTGATCTTGGATGAGTTATAGCCCCATTTCAGTTTGCTTATCTGTAAAATGTAAATAATGCTCATGGAACTTCACAGTAATTTTGAGTTATGTGAAAAACTGATAGGATGAAGTTGTAGAAATATATTTGGTTGATGTTGAAATACTTTTAGCTAACTTTTATGTGCTACTGCACTTCAGAAAACTTCTATAGCGTGACATTAATGTGAAGAAAATTATCTATAGACAGAATGTAGTGGAAATTATCTAAGAGATGTAATTTCTTTTGAGACTTTGAAAAGGCAACCTACAATGCTGCTATTTGCAATTTCATTTTATTGCTATCTCACTTCACTTTTCATTTCCTTTAATTCAGAAATGGTTAAACATGTTCAGATTTTCAAAGAAATGGAATTTAAGGTGGGGGAGAGAAACAGAGTAATGGGAAAAGAACCACATTATGGTCTTTGCATCTACATGTGATAGCATTCTCCTTCCTTAGAATCCTAAAACATTTCAGTTTTGGGGGTAGGGCAGATATTCTTATCAAGACACTAAGCTTTGTTTTGCTGGCATTTGAAATGTAGCTAGCTTTGAGAAGTGCTGCACAGTATGTCAGGAGACAAAGAACAACACCATGAAAGTGTAAGAGAAAGCAGCATTTGGCCACACTGGAGTCTGACCAGTCAAGAATGGTGTTTATAACCAAACGGAAAAAACACCCAAAATAATTGCTTGTCTCAGTATGTTTACCAGTCTTTTTAGCTTAAAATCAGTAATGGGCTTTATTGAAAGCATTCCTTTAAAATGGTGACCTTTGGAGCCAGGCTGGATTGGCATACCTTACGTTAGCACAACCTCAGCACAGTTACAAGGTAAGTAAGGCTTGTAGGTTAGGCTTTTGTATATTTGAATTGCATATTCTAATAAACATACTCTGTTTGCATATTACTTCTGCCATCTTACAAGTTGTATTGCAAAGTGGAGCTAGGCTGGAGGAAAAAAGGTGGAGAATGCCATCATCTTGAAACCAGCTATGGCTGCAAAGTAGACCTTGTAAAAGCTGTAAAATCGAGCTATTATTATCTTTTCTGGAAGGCAGATAAAAAATAACAGTAAATTTCTGCAGCTGCCTGTAGAAGTTGCAGTGTTCAGTTTGAGGAAGGTTTGTCCTCCCTAATGCCATGTTTTCACTTGCAGAAATGTTTTCTCTTATGAAATTCACATGAACTTAATGTAGGGTGCCAGGCTGATCACTGCAGCTGTTTAAAATAGAAAAGCAGATGGAACAAATAGAAAGATTTACCACACAGCTTGATCTCTTCCCCTGAAGCAGCCATTCATCATCAGCACCGCCGAGACAGACTGCAAAACAAGTTTCCTTCACGGCTGTGATTGGGCTCAGAGAGGTGGCAGAGCTGCACAACAGCCTCGGGATTGGCTGGGTGGGAACACACCTCTGGAATCTGTTTATTTTCCAAAAATAAGATACAATCTTTTACATTTAGCCTAGAGATCTTTTATCTTGCATTTAATATCCAAATAAACTAGAGCAAACACGGTTAACCTCTTTGGAACAGATGTAGTACTTTTGATAGGTGGAATGAATTCAAGTTTTGGGGGTTTTATTTGGTGCTGTTTTTTGGTTTTTCCTCGTTTTCTCCTCAGAAAATTATGCCTGTATGAGTTGTCTAAATCTGTTGTTTGTATTTTTCTGGGTGACTATATATGATATTTGAGAGCTTTCTTGCATCTTAACTAGAGCTGAAAGTTGTTTTCACATTTTATAATGTATTGACTTCAGCTTATACTAAAGGCAGTTATTCTTTTAAAGCTGCTTTTATGTCTGCTCAGTAAAATGTTTACACTTGCATTACTGTCTTTCATGATTTTTGTAAATATCAAGTTGCTATTTCTGATCATGTTTTAGTGAGCTATGGCTTCTTTTTTTATTATGTTAATCAATTTAAATAGATCTGGAATTTTCTTGGAATTTTTTTTTAAAGTTAAGGACTTAAACTATTGTGCTGCCCTATGTAAAATAAGTCCAGACCACAACTGAATTAGAGATTTGATCATCTGCAGTGAATGTTCCAGCTGAGTAGGTATCTGGCATAACTGAGTACATCAGAACTCATTAACCTACTTCCTCTCTTTCTCAAAAAAAAAAGTAGGAAATTATATGGAAAACACATATTACTTTTGTTGTGGTTCTGATGGGATGCATAGAGAAGCAGAAGGCTGTGGAAGGCTAGTTTGGGAAGCAGGAACTTGTGGTTGTTATCAGGTAACAAGATTTGGACAAGTACCAAATACAGGAATATTGACTGTAGGAGTTATTGCCTTCAGAAGAAGAAGCAAAGATACAGAGGAGAATGAGAAGGGAAATGGATGAGAAGAAAGATTAAAGGCAAGAGCGTCTGACTACCAGAACGCTCTTAAAAGCCAAGTTCAGCTTTTTTCCTCCTCCCCGAATAATTGGCTTTGCTTCTATTATATTTAAATATGGATAAAGGCAGTAGTTAGTAATACTTAAATTGCCAATCAACTTTTGAAAAAGCACCTTTATTTTCCTGATCTATGTAGAATTAAGTGTTGAGATTTTTAAAAGAATAGCCGTGATACCTTATTGGTGTTGCTTAACTAATATTAGACATTCTCTTCTTAAATCTTTGCACGCTCAGTGGTGGTTTTATAAGCTTTTACATTATCCTATTAGAATTCCTTGCTCTTTGGAGCAAACGGATGAGGAAATGACACGTGCACTTATGGAGGAATTACCAGCAAAAGATGCTTTAAATTCCCTGATGCACAAGTCTCTTTAATTGTTTGTTTAAAATCTTAACCCAGAAAAGTGACTGAGAAAAGCCTTCTTCTGAAACTTAAAAAAAACAAGTATGGAATTCAACAGCTGCAAATGGAGGAGTGGGATGGTAATAGTATTGTTGATTTCTAATTTTTTTTTTTCTTATCAGCTAGATAACAAGCAAAAGTAACTTTTGCCCTAAGGAAAACTTTCTTCCTGTTAGGAATGGTAGAGCTACCAGCCTCATTTCTTCTATGCTCACTTTCTAGCTGTTAATTGGAATATTTTAAAATTAGGGTAATTAGGGATAGCTGTGTGAATGAGGGAATCTTGTTCAGTGCTGCAGAGATTTCTGAAGACTTGCTTTAAGAAAGGACTTCTCTGGCTGCTTCCCTTTTGTAAGCTGTAGGAAGTCCTGAAAAGAACTTTTTATGTCTGTGCCCTAGGGCTGATACAACAATGTAGGGTTTCTTTGGTTTACCAGCATTGTTTGCATATCCTGAGACTTAGTGAGACTGAAGGATGAACCTATGCTTTCAGATCTAAATTTGAAAGGGAGTTTCATTATTGTATCACTATAGTCTTCTGTGTTGCATATGAAAATGTTGAACCATGCTTTCCCCTTTACATAAATTTTGCTGCTGTTTAGTCACTTTTGTGGAACAAAAGATGTGTCTCTTCCCTTTCTCCATAGGGGTAAAAGAGCTAGTGAGGCAATTCTGAGAGTTCTTGTTTTGTTATCGTAATTGACACTCTCTTAACCTCCTAAAATATTTGCTGATACTACTTGGTTAGTAAAATGGGAAGCTGGTAGCAGAGAGCTTCAAAAAGTGTGATTGAATAGCAGATGGCATTTCAGACTGGTAACTGCAAGATAAGCATGTAAGGGGAAGCAAATTCTCATTTTACAGGCTTTGCTCTATGTGTTTACTGTTCAGAAAACAATGAAATTACAATAGAGCTGTCTGTTCATATTAGAAAATACTAATTCCTATTAGAGAATGGGAACAGCGTTTTGCTGTTTCCTCCTTATATGAAAGAATAAAAAGCTTTCAATGTCCTTGTTGGGTGGTAGTTTGCAAGCAAAATGAGATGGCTTCTTTTTTTATTATTTTTCTTAAATAAGGCACAGCTAACCTTTGAAACTTTGTTTCTGTAGGCTACTATGTCTCCCAGTACCTTATCCTGGTTCAGACAAATGCACAGAAACTGGGAGAGGTTTTTGGAAGGGTGTTAAAACGTGCTACCCAACTCAGGCTCTCTCTGAGTGGCAGGTTGCTGGAGGCAGGCAAAGAGTGCCTTAGCAAGGCAAGTGGGCTGTGAGACTTCTACCTTACCGTGTTTTCTGGGCCTCTGGTATTGGTTGCTGTTGTTGTTAGCACTAACCAAGGGGATGACTGTGCCTTTGTCCCAAAAATAGGAGTATCCCTCCCTCAAAAACACAGTGAACCATGCTTTTGGGAGAGGATTGCACTTGCAAGTAGAAAGAAGGCAGCGAAGTGTCAAAGATGTACATGAGGGGACAGAAAGTGAAGCATCTATTTCACAGGCTGCACCTTGCTGAAGGTGTCCCAAGGAAGGTTGTTAGTGGCCACGTGCTTTTTCTCAGTCCTCTCTTTAACATACATGAAATGAGAAGCAGGCAACAAAAAGCAAACCATGGCATGGCTGGGATAGCTGTGGGATAGGTTGTTCAGGAGAACCATTTCCCCCAATGTTTTAAGTCCTCATGTGAGGAGGATTATAAATAAAAAGAGAAAGCACAAAGTGAAAAATGTCAAAATTATATTTTAAGGAATTGCTAGGAGATTTGACTTCTGTTCCCCTCTCAGCCTCAAGAAAGTCTGGACCAGTATTTATCTGCAGAGGTGAATCTGTTACTCAAATAGCATTTTACAATTCTTGGACAAATCAGTAAAGTAAGAAGTTAGTTTTAGCAATTTAGGAACAGTGGATGATAGATGTCTAGAGATACTGATAGGAAAGAGTTTAGTGTTGGTGTGTTTGTTGTTTATTCAGGGAGGCTGTCACTTCACGGTGACTTAAACAGTGTCTCATTTCTGGTTTTAACCACTAAACTTTGTAATTTTTTTCTTTTCAATTTGTAGAGTAGTCCTGGATTTTGTCAGATCACCAGTTGTTTCCAATACTTAAAAGAAGCACAAGGCTTAGCATTGTAAAAGGAATCCTTAGATGGCAAAAGACTGAAACCCCAAGACTGTGATTGAAAACATAGCGGGGACTTTGGAATAAATAGTGTTGTTTATTTTGCAGGTGAGTGTTTCTAGGTTATGAATTGAATGCCCATGGGGAAACAAGTATGTTCAAGGACATTCCCAACTGTTCTTCTCCCCCATAAGTGTAACAAGAACACATTTAACTTGCTGCTTCTAATTTTAAAAATAAATCAAAAGTTATATGAAAAGAAAATATTACATATAGTAGTATTCCTCTTCCTGGAAGAAGGGTTAAAGAGGAATATGGACTACTATTAACTAAATTTCATGATACTTTGCATACTGCTGTAAGGCACTGATGTGCTGGTAATGGCAAAAGAGGATCTTACACAAAGGAGAACTGAAAGTCTGTGTATAGAAATGGTTTAACATCATTGTTTGAGTCAAGTCAGTATGGAATTAACTGTTGGTCTGAGATTTATAGTTCCAGTTGCTCACTGAAACATTCCAAAAATAACAAAAATTTCCCAAGAAATACACTAGACTACTTTAGAGTTTGCTCATGTACATTAGTTGCAAGGAAAATAGGAATTATGTAATTTTTTTTTAATGTCGTTTAAGAAAATTCTTTTAGGTCCTTCATTTTAACGTAGATCAATATGTGATAAAATGGTGGGGTGGTTTGGTTTTGAAGCTGCTGAGTCTGTAGTTGGGAAAATGCTGTTCCTCAGTCTGATCTGCTGACCCATTCTTGGCTCCTAGCAACTCCCAAAACAGTGAAACTTACACAAATAAATTGTAGGCTTTGTTTACTGCCCTCCAGCTCTTCAGCCTGCAGGACTCATGCACTACAGATTTCTTTTATTTTTAATTTAAGATTCTTATGTTTACAGGTTTGTATGGCCTGGACAATACATATGTGACTAAAATGTGTCATGAATTGACGACTTTGGCTACTGTAGCATCTCATCACACTTACTTTATTAAATACAATGGAAATGGCCTATTGGGTAACATTGCACACAGGCAAAACCAAGTAAATGTGTAACGGTTACGGTGGTTTGTAGGAGTGTGTTTGTGTTGTTTTTAAATGGCCTTCGTCCTAGTCTGCTTTAAAACAAGTGTTTATACGTGTACATACATACATACATATGTACATATATATGAGGCCTTGCTCTTGGCTTGTCTTTGCGTTTGTCTTACTATTTTTTCATATCTTAATCTTGGAAAAACTGGCATGGAGAGTTACTGAGAATAAAACAAAATAAACTTCTCTTTTAAAGCAAAAGAGACGAGCTTTTGCTAGTGTTTCTTCTTATCACCTCAGGTTAGTGAAGGGGAAAAGATGGAGTGATAGAAAAGACAGAAGGCAACCTCATTCAGGAGAGCACCAATCTATTGTCTAGTGAAACTGAAAAGGAAGTTGCTGCGATTGAGGTGGTAGACCAACTCAACAACAGGAACAGCAGATGGGGGAAGGCAAGTGCAGATGTTCGGCTAGGAAAATGGAAAAGCTCAGAGAAGAACTGATTAATTCCTTGTGCCGAGAGGATGCAGGAGTTTGCAAATAATAAAGATAAATTTAAGAGGAAAAAGGTTCAAAATCCCCCTGTGTGTAAGTTTCTTCTTTTAAATCTTAAAGGAAAAGGTGAAATTTTTTTAAAAAGTTTGGATTTCTTTTGGATGATAAAGGCCAAAATTTTGTTCTTGAGTGCTGGAAATATTTAACTTCAGTTATGCTCACTTGTCCAGGATCTTTCATCATGCAGCCCAGGGAATAGGCAGAGCACAAACATTTAATGAATTCTGGAATTTACTTACATGTTTCCTGGAGGAAGTAGAAACACATCTCTTGTGTTTGCAAAAAAAAATCAAGTCTGTAGTGACTTCAGACTTACTGTGAACTTTGTACCGATTTCAAAGCTCAACCAAAGTAATAGCTCCATCAGCTGGTGCTAATTCTTCCTCACAATGAAGAATCCTAATCTAGAAATGAAGGTAAAAGCGTTCATTTGTTCAGACTAGCTTTTGCAATAGCATGTGCACATCTATGAGAAGGGGAGACCTGACAGAAGAAACCTGACGTTTTGTTAGCATGGTGTGGAGTGTTTGTACTTGTGTGCATATGTGTGGGTTTGTGTGTATATCCAACTGGTGGTAATCTCTGGTGTTATATGTCAATTGTTCATAATACTGTGGACAGTCTAACTGGGGGGAATGAGCAGGGGGCAGTAATTCCTGAATACATCAGCAGTCTGTACAATGCTGTGACTAAACATGCATTAACAATACTTGCTTTAGCAGGAGAATATTCAGCATTGGAACCCTGTCTTGGTGGCTATTAGAATTGCATTCCCTTTACTGTGGGGCATCGCACTTTCTGTGATACTCTTTTTATCTTGTGTTTCTTGTTAAAATAAATTCTAAGCCTGCTGTGATAAATGGCTGAGCAGGAAACACCTTGGTACCCTCAGTGCTTTAAAATAAGAGGTGAAAGAATTCTTTGCCAAAAGGAAGCTGATAAATAATTGCCTTCCACACAGAGGGATTGGACTGAGTTATACCATTCTGCTTCAAGTGGAAACTAAGGCAAAAATATATAAACAGTTTGTTCAGTCATTGTAAAAGCTCCAGATATTGTAGCTTAAACCCCCTCCTCTCTGTCTTTACTTCTGCAAACAGGTGTCTATAACCTCTCTGTATTGAACAAATGAAGGAAAAGAATGAAATGCCACAAAATAAATGTACTTAAGAGTGACTAATCTAATGTTTGAGGCACTAAATCAGAGCTGGATAAGACACTGAATATGGTTTCATTTGGGAGGAAGAAGTGCATGGGTCGATAGTTTTGGTTTGTTGGTTTATAGATCAAATAGATTATGGAAATCACCCTGCATCAAGATGAGTTTCAGTATTTTTGCACCTTCTAGAGCTTTTCTTTTTTTCTGTTTCATAATGCTGCTGCTCAGAAATATTTGTCAGTCTAAAATTTCCACACTACAAACTATTCTCCATTTTATCCACAGCTATAAACTGTAGCAATAGAAGTGCTTTTGTCTTGTCATTAGTGTAACTTCATTTGAGAGTTGCATAGCTATACCCTACCCATATATCTTTCCAAACTAGTATTGGTTTGTATTACTGAGACATTACCATGTGCAAAACCTGCATAGATACGCCCTGACTTTTCCTTGGAAAGAGTTGTTACGACCTTTTCTTTGAGAGAGTCTGTACATTTTTTGCAGCAGATCTTTTGATTTTTGACAGGAGCACTTGAACTACTTTTTCCCTATGACTACCACTCAGATTTGTCAAGGCTATAAGTGTTAAAGAGAAGGATTTGCCTTTGTGTAGCTCTGAAAACCTTGCAGCAGTTGCAGGCATTGCTTAGGAGTCGAAGGGCGCTGTCAGATCAGTAGTGAGAGTGGAGGTAAAGGGTAAAACTGGGCTCTGTCCTCAAATCTGCAGTCTGGTAGATTTTCCCTTTCCTTGGAGTTGCAGTGGGGGGAAAATATTACAGTTGGACCATGGATATAATTGTTGCTGTACACTGGGATTTCTGGACTCTTAACAGTCTGCTAAATGTAAAGAAACTTCTACTTGTGAGTAAAGGCACCACCAGCAGCAGCATTATGCCAGTGCCAAAGTGTGCAGGCTTGAAGCTTAGTGGGAGTTTATGCAGGTGGTGTTTGTGTTCAAAATCATTCATGCAACCTGAATTCTTCCCCCGAGTGTTGACATTCTCTTCAATTGCATAGAAAATGCAATCCTCACTAAAGTCACTGTCCAATTAAATCCTGAGAATATAAACTCAAATTTCAGTCAAGGACAAATTTACCACTTTCCCGTGTCCAACTTATATAATCTAAACTTTTTGATATAAGATGTTCTGTGAATTAGGGACTACCAGGAGTTGAAAAAGGGAAGTTCCTGTGTTTGCACACATTGTCTCAGATCTCTGGTGGAGCTCTGTTTCATTGTTGTAGTCTATTTATGCTTTCCTCCAAGTTCTGGAAATGCTGAAACTGCAGAAAGCAGCAGTATGGTTCTGAGCAACTGTACAGCAAGTTCTATTTTAATCACTTTCATCAACTTTATCCTACAGTGAAAGATCTGCACTGTATCTCTTCATCATGGGGGCAGGAAGGGGAATTTAATTTGTAATTAAGCCCTATTCTAATATCTGATTTACATATGGAAATCAGGAAAATAAATATGTTAAATGTTTCCTAGGACTTTCAGAGTCTTATGAATCAATAAATGGTTGACTGAATAGTTTTGTACCAGCAATTAAAATACAAGCCTATTAGTACTGTTTCTTTGCCCATGGATTCAGGGCATGGAAAAAGATAGAAAATGTTAGTTTGCTTCCTAGAATAACAGCATCACAACATGAATTTGATGTTAAGTAGAAAATTCAAACCTGATTCTGGAGGACTGAGTATTTAATCTCCCACAAATTTTTCTACTGGCTGGTTAAGGTAGTTTGACTAAGAAACAATTATACACTATTGGTATTGGTAAAAAACAAACCTATACCTTGTCTGTTTATCCAAGTTTAGAGTTGTTTTTCCTAGGTAGGTGCACATGTTCTTAGCTTTCATGTGGGAAATTAAGTATTGACTGAAACAGACAACTCCTGGTTTGCTTGTTCAGCTGACAGATACTTTCCTTTAATACATGTACAACCTAGCTCAGTAAAGAGGTACTGCTGCTAATGTGTCCCTTGCGTAAAAAATAAGAAAGAATTTCAGATTTCATTTCTGGCTTAAAAATGAACAAAAATGTTTACAACGTTTAATTGGAGCTCAATAAATATGAACTAATGTTAAATATCTACATTAAATGCAGTTCTCCAAAATAGAGAATGCTTCTGTTTTAACGTAATGGGCTCTACTGTCATTTAGGCTTTTGCTTTAGTGATACTGTATTGTACTTCTGTATAGGAAGTACTGTTTATAAGACATATGAAGTTTAATTCCAGTGTTATGAACATTTAAAATCAGATTTTTAGATGTTTTGATAATCTTAGCAGTTTTAGAAGTCTATAATATTAACTGGCGAGATGTTTAAGCAGCTATAAAGTACCCAGTGTTGCAAAGAGGAGCCAAACCTACCTTGCAATGCTGAAAAAAATCACCCATCTCCTAAACAAACACTTTGTCTCAGTACACTTTGTGGAGCATTTTATCTCTCAGAATGTTTCCCGTGTTTGTTAGATGGCTCGGCTCCAGAAGAGCTTTAACATAGTCAGCCTGCCCTTCTCTTGTATGCTTTGCTGATGATGTTTTCCTGCTCTTCATTATTCAGGTCTGTAATGAGTGCTATATTATAATTACTTCTTCCTTGCATATCCCTGATACATGTGTATTTCTTCCCATATCTCAATTGTTCCTTGTTCTGTTGTTTCCATATCGTATAGAACAAGGTTTTGTCTTTCTGTCCTAGGTAGTCAAAATTTCATTCAGGCAGAAAAAGGGACTTCAGGACTGAGCTGCTCTAGGACTGATTTTTAAAGGGCACCTTTCCATATCACTTTCTGTTCCATGGGTGCCTGAACATACTATTTGGTCAACCATTCATTTGATTCATAATGATCTGAAAGTCCTAGGAAATGTTTAACATATTTATTTATATAATCTAGTGATTCAAGAATATAGAGTATAAGTGTATTCTGTATCTCTTTAAACTTAACTTATTTTGACATTTCTTCCAAAACAGCAAAAATGTCTTATGGTTCTCCTGTTCTGTTATGAGCAAATGTCTTGGCTCCTCTGGAATCCTGTATGTGTTGGTAGCATAAATCTTTCTCATTACTGAATTTTTAAGAATCCTTTCTACATTAATGTCTTAATTTTAAAAAACAAGTTATATTTAACTTAGGTTCTGTTTTCTAACCGCTTTATAAATTACTCTGATGTTCAAAATTTCATTGTAACTATTTGGGACAACATTGTGACAGAAATATTGAGGCCTTAAGCCTGGGAGTTGTAAGTTATAAACATGTCAAATACATTATTTTGCTGTCACAGAAAAGATCCTGCCTGAACTGGCAATGTTAAATTTTCTTTAGCAGACAGGTAGCATGAATTAGTTACATTGCTGAGGTCTTCTGCTGAGCATCCAGTAGCAGCCTTGACAGTGTTTTGGAGTAGGACTTCATGCATTGCTGGCCAAAGGGAGAATTTGTTCTAGCAATGGTTGTTAGGATGGACTGGAGGTTAAATTGTTATGACAGTAACCACACTTGGAAACATAATCTATTTATTGGAAATTTCTTTTCCAGGTTGTTACTATAGGGAAGGGAAAGATTCCTTTGGAACAACTTGTACAGTAATAAAAATGTAAAAAAAGACTGTGTGTAATGCACAGGGTAGGTTTAGACATGGATTAATCAGTACAGCTATAACAGTAAAATGCATGCTTGCTTTTTGTAATGTCCCTGACTTTGGAACTGCTTTGTCAGGCAAGTCTGAGTCTATGGAGGGACAGCAGAAAGCCTGAGGTGCTATTAACTTGAAACGTGTCAGACAGCCCAGGCTATGGGAGTAGATGGGTTTTATTTCTCTCTGCATGTATTTCAAGCCCAGAGCCTTTTCAAGAGGCAACTCACCATTTCTTCCCTGATGGATAGTCATCTTCCTTCTGATATGTTGATTTTTCTCCTTGCGTCTTTCCTTTTCCCTAGGGCTCTTTGAGTTTTCCACTTGCCAAGTCTTAAAGCTCCTTTCTTACTTTGTGGAATTTAAGGAGTTATTTTTATATGGCTGTTGCCTTTGAGGTACCTGAAAGAGTATTCTTTCTGCCTGTCTTTGCATCAGTTCACTTTTGTATTCAGTCCCTTCTGCTGCAAAATGCACAGACTAGGAAGCATCTCATAGAAGCTGAGAGAAAGAAGTGTTCAGTCTTCTCGGCCAGGTTAGAGAATTTTGATAGTCTGATTCAATCTTGTGTATGTAGGTCAGAGAGTTTTATTTCTTTCCCAGAAGCTGAATATAAGTTATGTTTCTGAAAGGCATCTAAAGTTACTTTAAAATTGAAGCAATTATGTCCATTTCCTGTAGTAAGAGCTTTCAGAGAGTAATTTTCTTGCTGCTAGGAAGTCATACCTCTGCAAGACACATTTGTGTAGTGTCCATTTCTATTCATTGCGATTTCCGTGAGTTAATTTATGAATCTGAAAAAATCTTAATTTTTTTCCCCTTTTTTCCTTAGACATCTTAATGAGTCTTAAAGGTGTTTGTATATATAAATATATATGTGTATATGCAAAAATATCAAGTCATTTCTCAACTTTCATTAATTTGCCTATAGTGAGGTTTTAAGGTGTGTACTGAGAGGCTCCTTTTCTTTAACAAATCAACAGGGGCCTTAAAAATTCTTCCGGTATTTTCAAGTAAATTCTGACACTGGGAAAGTCACCATATCCTTAAACAATCAGATTGGCATAGTGTATGCAGGAAAGGGGCTTGTTTGTTTTACCTGACATTTCTTTTACATATTTTAGCTCAAATTAGCCTTCTAGGCAGCTGAACCACAGTAACAAATACACAGTGGAGCCTGCGCTGCAGTTCCCAATGTTCTTTCTGGAGACAGTGCTTTCCAAATTACTTTCCCAAGTGTGCATGTTGATTATTTCCTTTGTCCTTATGTGTGGGATAGCTAAATTAAAATGTGTTTTCACAGAATAGGGAAGGTAGGGAAGGTGCTGAAGAGAGCTGTTAGGTCTATTGAGATGCCCCAGGGAAGAAACAATTACTGTATCTAGGCTGTGCATGAGAAGTTTATTTGACTGTTTTAAAGACTACCAGCAGCATTGCCTTCCCTTGTTCAAACCTATTATCTGTTGGGGAAGGCAGCTAGAAAGGTTTCAGAATCTGTCCTCAACATGCATGTCAGACTGAATTTTACCTTCCACGCCATTGCATGTTATTGTCTAGGCACTTACAAACTGCATTGCCAAACTTTTTTTCCCTTTTTTTTTGTTTAGGAATTGAAATTCAGCTGGCTGAACTGGTTCCTTTTTTGTTTCCTTCTTTAAATGAAAGCATTGTTTCTTGTTTCTCTAGTTTTTGGTACTTTGCCCATCCTCCATAAAATCTTGAAAACAACACTAGCCATTTCAGTCAATTCTGTATATATTTAAGGTAAAACGTAAGTAATTTTTTAATTGGCTAAGCTTCTTTACTTTTCTCTAGACTGACTTTCTATCTTCTGTGTTGATGTTGATCTTTGAGGGTTAAAAAGGAAATTCAGATGGTTTTGTACGAGTTATGTTGCCTTTTTGTTATTTTCCATTCACTTATCTCATCCCAGAATTTCAAAATTTTTGGTTTTAATAGATGCTGAAATTCTGAGGTTTTGACAATTTTTTTTCTTTCAGGGCCGTGTAAGCCTGTGTTCCATGATATAGCCATATGACCTTGTTTGCCTGTGTTACAGCATCCTATTAGGTCTTAATTGCATATGCTAGTGGAAATAGAAGCTGTACCAAATAATTCAAGTTATTTTTGACCATTAACAATATAGACAAAATACAGCAAGCAAGCAAGGATAATGTTATTTCTAAGTGGAATATGGACAGAAGATCCAGACAAGGATTTCTAAGATAGTATCAGATTACCTTAACCTTGATACTTGAACTGTTTAATTGGATGTTAGATGGGTTGTACTAATGTTTTCCTGGAGAAGCAGAAATGTGCACACTTTTTTTTATTTGCCTTGACTTATTATTTAGGTCTAATGAAACAGCAGGAAGTCAGCCATGGCTTTTGTAGCCAGCTCTGGTTCCCTTGTCAGGAAAATCCTTTTGTTTAAAAAATATATGTTGTTCACACATGCTCATGAATTTCATTATGGTTAACACAAACACCTAAAAACCAGATTTCTGAAATACAAGCTTTTTAGACATTTTTATGAAAGAAAGTCTTCTCAATTTATGACTAGCATTTAAGTAGTGTAGTAGTACCTGTATTTTATCAAATAGCTGTGCATTTTTTGCCAAAGTAATTTTACAATCAGATGAATTATAGAAATCTTTCAAGGCAATTAATTATTTAGATCTTTTTGTTTATGCAGGTATGCAGGCACATTTAAAAAGGTGAATCTTGAAATTTCAGATTTTAAAAATCAATTTAATTTTCTTGGTAATAGACTTCTACAGTTTTTGTCTGATTAAGTTGAAAATGAAAAGAGAAACGTTCAAAGCAAGTATTATAAAAGAATGATTGATTGCATCATGTTAATTTAAACTATCAATAAAACTGTAAATATGATTAACTTTTTGAGATACCACTCTATATTTTGCCTCTAATCTTTGTCATGTATTTCTATTTATTAAGTTAAAAAGAACATATCTTTTTTAAAAAGAATATTAATGAAACCTACCAGTGGTTCTTTCCTTACTCATTTTCTGTAAATCCCCTTCTCATCCAGAATTAAGTCCTTTTATAGCCAATCTTTATTGTAATTGTCTCCTTTTGCTTGCCCAGATGGGTATTATTCTCTAGCAGTGAAGTCCTGTGGCTTAAGACTGGACCAGAGGACCAAAGAGTCTGGAGGAAAGTGCCTCATCAACAAGGCTGACACGTAAACTGGGGATACTTGTACTTGCATACCTTTGTCACAGCTGGGCACATCTGGTCTTGGGAGGCAGGACCTGAGCTACAACTGCGGCTTCCCTCATCAAAAACAAAAGCCTGGAATTCTTCTTGTGGTCCATTAGGCAGGTGTGCAAAAAGATGATATTCCTGGAAATAGGCTGATGAGCAGGGCCTTTTAGATTTTAAAGCACAGTTGCAAAAGGAATGAGTCATGCCAGCTGAGCTGTATCCACTGTAATTTATGGCCAGAGCTGAACTTGCTGAAAATTGCCGTGTAGCTGTGCTAGTTCTCTAGAGTCTCAGGTAAACAAACCTGAATTTCTAAGCTTGTCAAATAAAACTTCCTTTACCTCTCCCACTTTTTTTTGAAGGGGGAAGAGCAGCACATCACACAGGCTTTCTTGGCTAGTTTAAAGACTGTTGCAGCTCTATTTAAACTTTTGTGCTAGACTTATTGAGAAATGAAGCATATGTTTTTGCAGTAATATAACCAGTGTCTCCATTGGTTGTTTTGAATTGGTTGTCTGCAACTGATGTTTTGAAAAAGTATATGCATTAAAGCATTCTTATTAGATAAGTATTTATCATAGGAGATATATCCAAAGATTAATTACAGAGTATACCAAAATTTACTGGTTTGAGCTCTTATCACACAGACTATACAACAAGCAGGTTTCTTTGGTTTTGAGGTTTATGGTTTGTCAGTTCTAGAACTTCCTGCTTGTACCTGAAGTTACCTGAAGCAGAGAGAGCCATTCCCCCTTCTTGCTCTGATTACACGTGTTTCTGAAACCATATAACTACAGTTCAGGTAAAAATTCTGGTTTAGAAGGTGTTTTACCATGTTTGAGAAATAAAGGACGCTGTTTCTTCAATATATAGACTTTTTGGATGTCCGGGTAATGGCTGAGTGAGTGATTCATGGGAGAGGACAGAAAAGAAACTCATTTATACTCATTGTTTGAAATTAGCATTTCAGCAATAAATTGACATCAGTAATCCAGTAGAATCTTTGGAGTCCAGTTACAGAGAACTGTATGCTAATTTTGAATTACAAGCAACGTGCAGCTATTTAGATTATGCATATTTAAATTTGCTATTCTGGAAGCTAAGCTTTTCATACATTTCTTTTCTGAAGCTGAAAAGGGGACGCAGTTTGAAATCTTGCTTGGCTTATCCAGTATTGATAGCATCAAGTGCAGCTACTTAAGCTTCAGACCTGTAGTTTTCATGTTTAAAGCCCAGAATTACTTGCACCTTTGTCACATGGGGCTTTTGTTACCCTAGTGAATTTCTGAGGATGAAGAATTGGAACTGAAATTCTGTCTTTATTATAATATACTCCTACAGTGTCTCTTATCAGATAATAAAGTGCTTACACTTTCACAAGGAAACCACAGCAGTAGCTTTTCCCAAGCTGACTTGACAGTACTGCAAGAACAATATTTGCATAGTTTTGTCAGTAGTCTGTTTTGCAAATGCTCTTCCATACATAACCATCAGTAAAGTGTAAGCTGGTTTGAGTCCTGATATAAATAAATGTACACTGTGTTATAAAAGCTTCTTTTTCATTTGGTTTTATCTCTTTCTTGTTTAAGCCACTTGTAAACAGTGTTTTAAAAGGTATGGACATAGCTTGTGTCACTTTAAGCAAACCCATTTTAAATAATCAGTAGCAGTTTAACTACAAACACTGCATATAGCTAAGGCCATGGAAAGACTGCTTTCTCAACAGATCTTGTCTCCTCTCACAATACAGCAATCTGCTGAGCATATCTGCAGGAATGCTCACTGTTAAGTCAATGAACTCTCCAGTAGAGTAAGAAGGAATCATCCAGGATTGAGCAGCATCAGCAAAGCCATTTTTGCTGCTTGAAATCTGATACCATTTCTACTTTTGTATGGTTGTTAATGATGTGAACAGAGTGAAATTACAGGTATGCATCTGGGATATAACTTGACCTTCATTACAGTTGAATGTCTTCCAGGAAGTATTAGACCTGTTTCTCACTTTAAGAGGCAGAGTTTATTAGCTCTGAAATGGTGAAAACAGTGTCACAGCTATATGGTTTCTGCACTGAAGCTGGCTTGTGTTCAGACATGTTCTTGCACTGATGGTCTGTAGAGGTGCACTTTGTACTTTTGGACCTGGATGAATTTGCAAGCTCAGCTGTACAGCTGTAGAAAACTTGTTTTAAAAAAATCTTTGTTTATGGACTAAGTATATTTCCTATGGAATCATTGAGATATAGTGCAAGGGCAAACAAATAATGCTGATGGAACCGAACTACATTTTTAAGCAGAAGAGAACTCTTTGAGACAAACTGTAGGAAAAGAATTGCCTCTCTTGATGGTAAGGTAAGCTTTCAGTTTCAGATAAGTACAGTGGTTGGATAAATAAGATCAATGTATTTAAAGATGACAATAAATAATAAGTATCAGATATTTGTAGATAGGGATTTCACACTGAATTTGATCACATATGTAGGCTCTTTTTCCTTCATGGATTGCAATACTAATTCATATTATAATTCAACAAACAATAGGTTTTAGTCTTTTTCCCTAGGTATTAATTTATTGTTATTATGTTGTGACAGTTCCCAGACATTGTAGTCATTGACTGTTTCCACTGTGGTAACTGCTCTAGCGTGATGTTTTGGTTTTGCTGCTCTCCATTGAGGTTGTAAGTTTTAAAGTAGGAAAAAGTGTCTTTCTAAGACTTTTCATAGGAAATTAGTCCATATAGACTACAGTGCCTGATCATTGCCTCAAGCTGAGCCATAATGGTGAATAAGAAGCCAGTTTAACAGAGAAGAAAATCTAGCACTGATTGACAAATAAAGGTGGAAATAGGGCTTGTATGCCTGACTACAGGCAAAATGTTTTTATTTAAGGAGTTCTTGAAAGGAGAGAGGGAGTCCTAGGTTACATGTAGGATAAAAGGAAAAGGACATTGGGTGTTAAGAGACCTACGGTTTTACAGCCATCTTCTTTTCCTGTCTTTACTGTGCCACTGTATACACACATATGCAAATGTTCACAAATTAGGGTAGTCCAAGGCTCCAGTGGAGGGAAAGGTGCTCATCTCAGCTACACCACTGTCTTTCAGTGCTGCACTCAGCATTGTGTCCTCCTTTTTTTCCTGTAGGATTGATTTTTGTTGTTGCATACATTTAAAGTGTCCTTGAGCCCTTTTCCTTCTAGCCTGAATTTCCTTTGTAATAGCATTAGAAATATCCTTTCCATTGACTCTCTAAAACTCCTGCAAAAACCTACTGTTATCCATCCATCACCTACATCTTACCCTGGCTGGGGTCTGAACTTCCATACTTTCGTTTTACCTCTACCCATGAAAACTTGAAAAGAGTTTCCATGCATTCCTTCCTTTTATCAACTGTGACTAGTTTTTTGAAATCTGACCGTCATGCACTTGGGGGAAGTCTTGCGTGGAGACTCATTGAACCTGCTTTGGTGTGAATTTTTGTAAGTATACTGAGGGTCCTCAACAAGACTTTTATTAAACAGCTGTGTGGTTTTGTTTCCCTTTGTGTGTGCCTTGAAAGGCTTGCTGATAATCATCTCTGCTCTTTGATGTGATGACATCTGTTGTGTGAGGAAAAAAGTACATGGGCCTTCCAGGATGTAGGACAGGATTGCTTTCTGTTGGCAGAGTTCGTGTGAGCAGGGAATAGGGATATAATTGTAGTAAATTACCACTGAAAGAAACAATAGAGGAGAGCACAGGCGGAAAGTTCCTTCTGAACTTAAGCCACTTCTAAGGAAGCACAGAGAGGGACCACTCACTGGGCCAGCCAGGCAAGGGAGGAGATTGTCCCGCTTTACTCTGTGCTGGTGCGGCCTCACCTTGAGTCCTGTGCGCAGTTTGGGGCACCACAACACAAGAAGGATATAAAGCTATTAGAGAGCATCTGGAGGAGGGCCATGAGGACGGTGAAGGATCTGGAGGGGAAGCCTTACGAGGAGCTGAGATCACTTGGCTTGTTCAGCCTGGAGGAGACAGCAGTACATTAGCCACTACTTGTTACCTTCAGTAACAAAGGTTGCACAGAACACGTAGAACGTTTTGTCCCCATCTTCTGAGGCAAAGATGAAGTAACAAACTTGCTATCCAAGGTCATTACTTACCTGTCTCTGAAGAAGAAACCTCTCCCTGATAGAGTAACTAATAGTGGGGCTGATGGAGAAGAACAAGAAATCGTCAAAAATTAGCAAGAGCTTGCGCCAAAGTGGGGTTGAATAGAGATGGCATCTGAGCCTTTTGAACCACTCTTGCCAGTGGTGTACTGCAACTGATTACATTATAGAGTAGGAATGCACCTCTCTTCCATAATCCCCCATCCTGCTGCTCTTCCTAGGAGCTTCTTTCCCCTACTCTGGAAAGTTTGTCACAAAACAATTCTTCAGAATTTTTAAATCACCCTATTATTTATCCTTGTCCCTCTGTTTCTCAGTCACAAATCTACTGTAGTCATAAAAGAATTGAGAACAACAATGCTTTGAGCCACACTTAAGTTGAAATACCTGCTGTCAGCTCTACTCTGTCATGCATTATATTTGATACTGTTTGCTTCTCGACTTGAGTTTGTTTTGCTTTATATCTAGATAAAAAGACAATTGTGCAGCTGAGTCACATTGCAAGAACATAATAGAAGTCTTTCTTAGCAATATGTTCTTTGAGAACTGGTGATGTGTTAAATTATTCAGCAGTTAGAGAAGATAAATTATTTCTTTATAACACTGAAGAGTCATTCTATATTCACAGATTCATTAACATAATGGTACCAGGTAAAATATAGATCTTAATAAGGTTACTTGAGCACTCCTTTACTTAAGGACTCATGGCACTTCTGTCACTAGAAGCCTTCAAACAGGTTAAGCAAACATCTGTCGGGATGACAAAGCTGTAGTTGATTCTGCTGAACCAGGAGGTTGGTCTTGAGTAGGCTTTCAGGGATCCCATCTGTCCTTTTTCTACAGCTGGGATAATTTTGTAATTTCCTTGTGACTGTTTCCTATGTATTCTGCACGGTGTGCTGTACAAATTTCTTTCGGGTGTATTTCTCATAGTGGTCATGAAGATTAAAACATTGAAGAATATGTAATAATCTTCTGTCACTTGTCCATTAGTTTTTGCACCCATCAGGTAAGCCAGGCAGAGTTCAATACTATATATTGAAAATAAATAGCTGCTCATTTTACAAAGTTGCATCAAAAAACATCAAAGCTGTTGGCTAAACCTCTTTATCATATAATTTTTCTTTGAAATCCCACATAATGCAGAGTATATATCTCTAAAATAAGTTGTCTGACCAGTATTTCTTCTCCTGCTCTGGTATTTGTAGCAGTGGAGCCTTTAAGAAAAGAATTATTTGCTCTTTAGATGAGGAGGAAAAAACCCAATTAAAAACATTTAGCAAATGTTCTAAACTTGTTCTTTCTTTTTTGAATAAAAATAGTGTTGTAGCTGTTATAACAGCAAATCAGACTTGTTGGGAGAGGTGCTTGCTTCTCTTGGATGAGCTCATACACTTGATAAAAGTAGATAAGCTTCTAAGCCTGATCTGAAGTAGATCTTGCCCCCTGTAGTTTTCCAACTGGTTTAGTTGATACAATGAAATATGATATTTAAAAAACAAACTTTGTTTTCTTACAGGATTATTTGGTAAATATTTTGCAAACCAGAAATTTCGTATAGAGTGATCTTCATATTTACTCTGATGGAATTTCTGTTCTATAACACTGCTCCACATGAAATAGAGTTCTGTTTTTAAGTATTAATAATGGAATATGTAGTATAGGGGAGATTAAATGCTGGTAAATAGGATTTGCCCTCTTCTAATCTGGGCAGAACTAGGGTTTAGCTGTTTTTCCATGAGACCATAAGACAGTTGAATCTACCCATTCTTGGTTTTAAATGGTAGACTTTGTGAATAACCAAAGACTTAATTTTCCAACCAGTTTGCCAACAAGTAAGTAATATCTATTGATTTAAGGAAGAAGGTAACACATATTTATAGCTTCTTTCAAAGGGTTTGGACTTTTTATCTTTCAGAATTTAAATTCAGCTTCACTGTCGTGTCCAGGAAGCTTTAAAAAGTACTTTTCCAAAATGCATTTTTGGGGAGAAGTGGTCTTAATTCTAGCAGTGTGCATTTGTTCAAATAGGCCACCGAAAGTGCCATCAGGTCTTGGGTATAGCAGCAGAATACTTCCTAATGGGAATAGGTGTTCAGAAAGGAAGATTGCTGGGTTTGGAAATGCTGTTTAGAAAAGTTAATCTTCAGAATATGGTATGCTAAATTACCACAATAGCAAGCCCCTTTTTTGAAGGAATTCTTGGTCTAAATTTTCTTCATGAAAAATTGGGGGGGAGCCCCCAAAAGCCCTATTTATGTGTTTCCAGGCAACACAGTAAACATTCTTCATGGAATAACCTTAAGCATGCTCAGAGGCTTGTCATATTTCTGTGGCTGTGCCGTGTTTACACAAGCTGCCTAGGTGAGGTCACTTGCTTTGCAGTGTGATTGGTACGTGCCATGTTATTAGCAGCTCGGCTGCATGGAGATCTGGCTATTCATAAATGCCCAAATAACATCATGAGGTTACAGGGAAGGAGCCAAACTGCACGTTTTTAGATCATAATCCTCTTAGGTACGTGCATTGAGGCAGGGGACCTGTGACTGATACTCTTGATGTTTCAGTGAGGCAGCTGCCTGACTACATTCAGATGCAAGGTGGTTTTTAAGTTTTTAAGGTTCACCTCATCTTTCACAGCCCTTACAGAATGGCAATCCTTTTTTGTGTCATACTAAGATGGTAGGAACCCTAACAAATAGGGAGACCTGGCTATCTTACCTATGCTGACTTTGCAGCCCAAACAGAAGAAAGTACCAAGAAACCCTCCTTTTTCAGTAGGAACTACATAAAAGGGTGATGAGCTTTAACAAGAAATTGGTGTTGCTAAATTTATTTCTTTCTCCTCAGTGAGGATTCCCTGGGTATGTCATCCAGAGTAAGGACTGGACAATGAAAACATTGCTGCAAAATGAATAGTCACAAATGTGTTTTGAATGAAAATATACGTCTTACTCTGAAGGATAAAACCATACTTATTAAATAAAAAAGTGTATTTCCTACAGGATTTTTTATACAGGTTTATACAGATACAGCTGATTGAATATAAGCTAATTGAATCTCCCTAGGGCAATTGTATATTGATGTTCTTCATTTCCACACTAGATCTGTGTGGAGGCAGTGTACTCACAAGTGGTTTGTTTATTTGTTTCTTTCTTAAATATTACTTCCCAGTGGAATAGCTGTCCCCTTCTGCAAGTAATATTCTGGTTATGTTTACATAATGGTTTCTGCAATGCCTTGGAAAAAACATAGGCTGATAAATATCCCAGATAAGTAATTGGAATATGTTTACATCATGTTTTGTGGTGCAGCATTGGACACACCTGAACGAGCTCTGACAGGCCAGTATAATGAGGTGAAGGACTGTGCCAGGAGATAACCTCGGGTCCCAGAAGCTGTCCAGCTTTGCTGCCAAGCACTGCGCTCCCGTTAAGAGCCCTGTGCTGAAGGGGCAATGCTGCTTCCAGAGCTGGCGTGTCGAGCAGCTCTCTTTGGTGCTGTGTGTCATGGCTAAATAGTCTTTGTTCAAATCAATGGCCCAGATTCTTACAGAGCTTTTTAATAAAGCTCTTATTGTATCCTGGACAAGACCAAAGGAAGCAAATCAAATGTTAGGCTATGTTACAGGCAAGGGAAACCAAGACAAGACGTGGCATTGTACATTTTCACCTTAAATGCTCTGTGGCTTTGGCCATTTTACAAAAGGCACGTCAGAAATAGGCAACTTATGTTACCAGAATAGGCTGGATTTTGGATGGGATGAGAAGATGAGAAAGGATAGGGGAGGGATTAAGGACTGAAAAGAACTAGCTTTGTGTTTCTGTCTGTTGTCTTAATCTAAGAAGTGATACATAAATTAAAAACCATGGTAAGTTTTGTGTAAAGCGGAATTTACAGGATATTCTGGAGGCAAGAGTAAAAAACCCCTAAAAACAAGTTCTCATCTCCCTCCTCCTTCTCCCAGAAATCCCCACTTGCCAATCTCCATTGTCAATATTTACACTAGTTTATATTGAAGGTGTACCGTTATAAAAGTCTAACAGAGAACAGCAAGATCATCAATTACATAAAGGAAGGAAAAACCTGATCATTATAGCATGCCTGGACAGACTCTTGCAATTTGTGTGTCTCTTTGGTATCTGTTAAAGGTAACTGGTGGGATGGTAAATGATGATTTTTAGTATACAGTTTGAAAAAACAGGGGGAGAGTGAAGGGACAGTAGAGCTCAAAGCACTGTACAAACATTAATTAGCCCTAATGCAAAGCCCACCTCACCAGCTATGCATAAGGCAGCCTGTTTTACCCCTGCTGTGTGCCAGGAGACGGAGATAAGGTTAATCACTATGTACAGAATTCGAGGGCACTGTTTCTTTTTGCTTTCTTATCTGTACAGACTTTTCAATTGACTTTTAATCCTTCTTACACAGGCTGTTTAAATCCCATCAACACTGTTTGTAAATGGAGATTTCTTTAATAACTCAGCCTTACCCAAGCAGACAGTTTTCAAATTACCGCTGAATGCTGTTGTATTCATTAAATCTCTTAGTGTTGCCAGCTGGCCACTATTTCTTGTCATCTGAAAGGCTTTGAATCCCTCTTTGCTTTGGGACTTGACTGGTTTTGTTAAATTGTGTTAACAGGTACTCCTACGTCGTTTGTCACTGGCCTGTAGTGTTAACTGCAAAGTCGGTGATAATTCGATGTCTCTGAAAATCTGTGTTATAATTAGATGCCCTGTGGAAGTCTGAGTTATTGAATTTGTTCTGAAGATGAAAAATAAAAGCATCTCAATTTTCTTTTTCAGATGCTATAGATTTAATAACATATAAGGTTGTCTCTAATGCTGCAGATTTAGAAGGGAATAAAGTCCATAGAGTAATATGAAGACTAGTTTTTACCTGTAACTACTGCTGTATGAACTGCTGATGTAACCAGCTGGAATTGTCCCAAGTTTGGGTGAGTGTTTGTCCAAAGAGAGAAAACAAATACAGCAGCCACAGTGGAAGGAATAGATAGGCTACTGTTTTATTTTCACATCAGATTTGTGTGTTTCTGTTTGCTAGCAGATGCGCTTAATAATAAAACTTCAATTCTACAAACTGAATCCATCTGAACAGGTTATACAGCAAAGCTCTCAGGCCATTGGGAAGCATTTAGTTGCATTTTGGTTTTCCATGAAGTCCCTGCCCTATCTTAAACTTTCACTGTTTGAAACTTCAATGAAGTTGAATCACACCAAATTTCACCCCCCAAAAGCTGCTTTTAGTCTGAGAGACATGGTTCCCACTCGTTGCTGATACAAAGCAATTTACAAGGCCGCTGTCCTGGGTGAGTCCCCATACTAATGGGGGGCTGTCCCTAAGCCAGACAAGTACAAGAATGCCTTTCCCTAGGAGTCCTTGGTCCTGGATGCTCTTTCTTGCTCTTCCCACCTAAGCCTCTGGTTTTCCATCCTTCATTTTCAGTAACTGCCTTTCCTGGCTTTGCTCTCTCCCCTGTTTTTAATGATCAGTGGATCCAGCTGTCAGGCACTGGGGAGGAGTGCAGCCTGTTTTCTTCTACTTTTACGTGTGTACTTTGTACAGGGAGTTTTCAACCTCTACCTTCCTGGTTTTTCCAAGGCAGAAGGAGGTTGTGGTGTGATACTAGCTGAGACAAAGCCTGTATTTATTGAACTTGTGAAAGTTTCAGCTTCATAACAACAAGCTCAAATTTAGATAAATTCTCCTAGGCTTTGTTTTTCCTGGGGCAGACCAGACATTTTCATCTGCAAGTGGCTTTGATAAGGAGACATCAGCAAAGTAATAAAGAGCTCTTGCAGAGCTAGAATTTTTTTTTTTTTTTAATAGCAGCAACCTATAGCAGAGCAGAGATGAGATTCTTCCATACCATGAAAGAAAGTCTTTGGAGGTGGAGGTTTAGAGGAGTACTGGGGGCCTGCTTTGGTTTTGGGACATTGGTCCTGGAACCTTAGTACATTGCTCTAGTTCCTTCTAGTTCTCATGTCATTGAAAAGCTGAGCTAGTTTGAGAAGCAGTAGGGTCAGGAGAGACTGAAAACAATAAAGCAGCAGAAAACTGGCTTTTGTGTTCTGAATTTTGAGCCTCTATTTGTTGAAGGGGCTTCCGGAAGAAATTGGTGTACAAGCCTTACTGGCACATAAGAGAGCCACACATAGGTCGATATCGTCTCAACGTGAAGAGTTCTTATATCTGCATTAGAATCATATTTAAGTAGATTTCCATTACATAAAATAGGTCATGAACCCAGGGTTCTGTTGAAATGTCTTTCACTGTGCTCTCTTCTGAGTTGCCTAGCTGTGCTTGGCTGTACTAGTCAGTTTGGAAAAATACTGGGCAAAGGAGAAACAGTTGGAAAACTATTTCACAGTATGGAACAGACGTGCCGATTCTTGGAAGTGCCACTTGGAAGTTCATTGAAAACCTTTGAAGCTTTTTTTTCTGGGTCTTTCTCCACCTACTTTTCACATAATTGCAATGCTGCTTTAATAAGTTTTCAAATTGGTTTAAGGGCATCTAAGATGGGATACTCTGCTTGATACAAACTGTTGTTTGTAAGCAGCAAACCGTGGAGGTCAAGTGCCCTTTTACCACAGGAACTGTAGGCTTTCCAGGGTGATGTATAAATACACTTATGTAATGTTTGAGGTTGTTACCAGACTAAAAATGAGCTGTTTCTTCAGGCACTGTGCTTAAAATCTTCATACCTAATTTGTTGACTCTAATTCCCTTCATGTTTCTTTCACAATGTTCTGTAAGTTACAAGCTTTCTGAGCAGCTGCCCACTCCCTTTGCCCCCTGAGACAACTGGGAACACGGGCTAAAGGTTGTAGACAGTCTGATGAGAAAGTTCCTGTTAGTGTCAAATGCAGTTGGGGAGCTTCTCCAGCAGTTGGTGGAAGTTTTGTATGGTGAGAGGAAGAAAACATTAAGGGAGACACTGGTATAAAACATACGGGAAAAATGGGTGCAGCTGTATTCCTTCAAATCTGATGGTGACCAAATAAGCAGGATAAATGCCATTAACATTTAGTTGATACTTTTCTAGTTGACAGAGAAAACATGAAATAAATTTGCTTTTAGAGACTTTATTTACTGTTTGAAAACTATAATGTAAGTGCTGTTTCTCTAGGCTGTCAACAGACTTCATGAAAAAAACAGTTACTATATTCTTGTATTTTATAAAAAAGTTTTAACCATATTTAGCTCAGTTAAGAATTTAATAGGATGCTTAAATGCAAAATACAATTCCTTTTAAATAGACAACTTCTATCAAGGAAGTTTGTCTAAAAAGGAGTGGAAAAGGCATTTACTTGCCAAGTTCAGACTTCTGTTTCTACTGCAGCTTTTTGATATTCCTGACTTTTAAATAGACTGCAGTCTTTCCCATGCTCTAGGTGCTTGGAATTGAATGTTTTTAGCTACTGTTGACTGAGAATTGTTAGCCAGTAACTCTCAATGTGAGGCTGATTGCTTTAAGACTAACTTGGATACCTCTGTGTCCAATGTTCCTTAACATTGTACTTTTAGAAAAAAAGTTTTGCATAGTGTCTTGTTTGTGGTTGTTCTCTCTTTTTTTAATAGCCACATAAATGTCAACAAGCTGGCACGCAAGGCAGCATAGCAGGGTTGTAGGATAAGTGTGTCCAGTACTTTCCTGTCATTTGTGTATCCAGATACCTTCTTAACTTCAACTCTCTCTTGGCCAGTATTCTTGTGATTCCTCTATACTTGGGCCTGGATTTGTGCCATCTATCCCATACATGCTGGTTACTTTTAACCGGGCAAGCCTGTCAGTGCCTGAGGATGTAGTGTCCCTCTCTTGGGAAACTTGTGGCTGGTAAGGCTTTCTCAAAACAAAGGATCGTTTGTTGATATGCAGAGCAACAATTCAGAGACAAGAATATTGAGCCAAAAATCTAAATGTGTGTTTTGTTTTATGTGAACGTCTGTCTTGTTATGAGGCAGAGCAGGCAGTTGTGGGTTGTTTTTTTTCATCAGTGAGTACCCATGCAGAGAGTTAGTCTGTTTTTAGGACTTCATAAATAGTGCTGCCATTACCCACACACATTCCTGTCCCTTCCACCCCTGCCATCCCCTCCCCTCCTGGAAGATTGCATAGACAAGGGAAGAAAGGAATTTGGTCGTTTGGGGCTTCTGGTAGCTGGTTACAGTCTGTAAAATGACGGCTGCATGCATACACACAGGTGTGTGATGGATTTGGAGCAGGTTCAGACCTCTTACACAAATGGTACCTGGGAAGTCACAGGCAGTACCCACTGAACTAAGATGGTTCTGGATGCAGTGCAATTACATTTCATGTTTTTTCAAAATTTGTTGATTTAACATCATGTATGCTGCCCACCAGGGCTGTGCCCACATTGCCACGCAGAAACATCCTAACCCTATCCTGTAATTTCTTTTATGGAGTTTCTCCTCAGAACCAGCTCCCCAGCTTGCCTCTAACTAATTTCTTCTTCCCTCTGAACCTGTTTGAGATTCAGAGCCGTTAGCAGAATTTGTCCAGTTGCTGTATCACGTGAAACCGTGCAAAGTCCTCCACTCCTAACATACTTGCTGTACAAGCTTATATGGGGGTTATCTTTCCTTCCTGTTCAGGTCAGCTTAGGCGTGGTCAGATGATTAATTTTGGTTGCTTGTACAAGACCATTTCCCTTAGCCAGGGCAATGTGTTGCCAGAAACAACCAGAAGTCTCAAGTGACTCCAGTTTAAAACAGTCCCTCCCAGCAATGTCTTGATTGTATTTCAACAAAATAATTAGTGCAGGACAGCTATTAAGAAAGTGCCTGCCTGTGTGTGTAATGCTGCATTATTGTTCTACAACCCCAAGAATGAATTCATTGTGGAAAATGTGGCCCTTGCAAATGGAAGGAAGAATATAGATGATACTGCAGTGTGAATTCAGGTACACAGGGTTTTATTTACTTATTCTTTCAGAGCAAAGAATCAGCCTCTTGTTGTTACAAGAGGGGACACGGGGAGTCCTCTCATTTGCCACAATTGAACCTCCCTTTCTGGATCCTGGTTAGTACAAGTTCTACACTTCAACTACGGGTTGTGGACGTGCAAACACCTTGCCTTAGCAAAATGACTCCCACTAGCCTTAAGTTTAAATCTAGAAAGATGATGCTCAGGAGTTCTCTCTCTTTCCCTAGCCCAAAGCCTGCATTCTGCCTTGCCAGTCTTTGGTGGTTCAAATCCTAATGCTAATGACTCTGGTTTCTCTGTGAATCCCTGGTCTAAGCTCACCAAAATGATTTCTCTGGGACTCATCTCAGTCTTGTTTGTTTTAGCCATTGTGCAGTGGTCCTTGACATCTCCAGACCTGTGCTTTGCCAAGTAATTCCTTATTTGCTGCAGCTCCAAAGAGTTGGCATCTGGCCCTTATTTGCTACAATCCAGATTTGGTTTAGTCTCATCCCTACTAGCTTCAGAAGAGTTTGATGGGACATGTAAATTTCTTTCAAGTCACATTTCACATTAAGCTATAATTTGTTACTTCTATGAAATTTACATTTACAGAAATAATAGAATGAATTATTTTTGTGGTAGTCTTTCTCAAGAGGACTTCTCAGGAAGATGACAAACGCACCCTGATAAAGAGAAATTATCCTCTCTGCTGCTGTTAGTAATATGGGTCCATTAGCAAATGAACCAGAGTTTTTTGCTAGCATTTTAGTTTACAGGCTTCAGTGATCATTGTTGCATCTTCATCAGTAGTGAAAACGTGGTCCAGTTCTGCCTGAGTTTTCATTTGCTCTATTTTGCTGGTTTGGAATCCCTGCTGAGTGTCCAGAGGGCCGTTGTCATGCTGGTGAGGAGCAGAGGGACAGGTAGGGAGTTGTAGCTTTACTGACAAAATGAGAAGGTGTTTGAATGCTTAGAGCTTCATATCCAGATTTATAAACTATTTTTTATAATAAATATGATAATAATTTTATTATATAAGCTATTTATAACTATTTTAATACTATCTTAGTAAAGTTGTGTGTTTAGTATGGTATGTGTGCATTTTCATTTACTTACTTGTACTTTATTTACTTACTTTACATTTGAAAATTGCTATTAATCAGGCTTCAATGGTAGCCTGATTACAAGATACTGGTTCTGATAAGGAAATCTGAGAGCATTGTGTCTCCTACAGCACATGTGCTGTATGTATTTTGTGTATGGTTTCAGCATGTGCGAATCTGAGGGGCTACACAGTCAGTGCTGGCCTTTCCCAGGACTTTGGCAGAATCTATCATGGGTTTAAAATGCTGTATAGAAAGTAGGCAGGTAGGCAGTGGTAGGTGGCCTTTCCTCTCTCATAACAGCAAGTGGTTGATCTAAAATTATGATTGTAACAAACAGTGGATTTAAGGCTAAGTTCCAATACTGTGGTTAACTTAAAAAAAAAAAAAAAGATACTTAACAGTATTTGAACAGAAAGTGCTAGAATTGGTTTCAAGCCTGTTTTGACTGAGTTGCCCTAGAAAATACGCTTTTGAGAAGGTAGGTGGGGGAAGGTATTAACAGTTGCATGGTTTAGCTGTCACTATTGCTGACAGCAATGTTACAAAGTCCAGAAGAGTATGTAGGTTTATTCAGATCCTGAGCAGCTCAGCTGCAGAAATCTCCTGTGACTTTACAGTTGTCCTACAGGGACCCAAAGCCTTTGTGGCCAGTGGAAAAGTGCCAAGGTGGCAGTGGCAGTAGGAGGATGATAGTCCTGCAGGAGCTTGGTGCCAGGCCAGTTTGCTCCAGGGGCCTTGAGGGAGCTCTCCAACCTCTGAAGTTATCCAGGATTTAGAAGGATGCAGAAGTTGTGCTGTGTTAAACAGGGGCACGTGTACCATGTCCTTGAAGCACGTGTTGGCAGGGGCACTGCAATTTGCTGGGGCTCATCAGAACGGATGTTGGCTGCCGCTGGTCACAGGGCAGGGGTGACTCCTGGGCTGGGAGGCTTCTGCTCCCTGCTTTACCCCTGGCAAGTGTCAGTGACCTCTTAACTTACTGTAAGAGAAAAAAGTGGCATATTGCTGCAAGTGGCAACATAGTAAGACCCGCTATAGGAAATGGTTTCAATTCCTGAGTAGGAGACAGGCCAGATCTTTTAGGATTTGTATCAGCAGGAAAGCAGTGCTTTTCTCAGTTCTGTTTTAGAAAGCAAAGGCCAAAAAAATGATCTGTTTCAAAAATCTTAGCCATGTCATCTTCTGAAAATGGGAAGAATGAAGACTACAGTGCTGTCTGAATTTAAACAAAACACCAATAAAAATTGCCAAAAATGACAAGAAATACATGAATCATCTCAGTATTTTTTATGATTCTCCTCAAGCAGAGGTCTTAATGGGTTTGTCTCTGAGTACAAAAGCAAAAAGAATGACAGATCTGGTGTTATCTCCTTAGCTTATAAAAATCAGTTGTTGAGTAGTACCTAGAGGATGATCTGTTTTCTTAATGGCTATCATTAAATCTATTATGTGGGTTGCTCTTCTATGATGATGCTGTTTACTGTTGTGCTTAACTTTTTGCCAAGATAATGTTCTAAAGGAGTTGATAAATCCTATATGATAGTATTGTACTTGGCTCCATATATTAGGTAAATATGGAGAGAGATTCAGTATTGAGGAACTTGCAACCCTCCTGTCAAGATAGGTCATTACAGACAATGCAAGGGGAATACAGCTTTATAGTTATTTGGATATTTTTCCTAATGAAAAACTTTGATGTTTTTCCAATATTCCCAGACTCAAAAAAATAACGTGCGTTACGCGGGACACAGCTAGACTGTGAAAACTGAAAATAAAAGAACTGATTTCTTTTTTCCTGGCTGTTGCTTTGAGGCACTCTGAGCATGTGCCTGAAAGTAGCAAGTGCAAAAAGAAAGCCACAAAACAGTTCCCCAAAGTGCAGTTACTGACAGAAGGGTTCCTGAATCTCTAGCAGTAATTCACATTATTAGTTTAGTACTATTTCACTTGATTTATCTCATTGTAACAATCAAGCTACAGATAAATGGCTGAGTCTTGAGGTACACTAAATGGCATGACATTTTGTCACATTCCATTCTTGTTACTTGTGTTTTTGTGGGGAAAACATTGAATTTATTTTTAAAAAACCCCAAAATACACGAAAAAAGAAAACACACAAAAATATCTTAGTTTTTGAATGCAGTGTGGATATATATATATATATATGAGATTAAGGGTTGACTTGACTTCTTGACAAAGCATTTTATAAGTTTCTAGTTTGTTCCTTGGTGAAGGCTTCACAAAAGTAAGCTTTTTTATGTTGTACCTGCAGAATCAAGTCAGGCATGAGCCTCTGGTCAGAGTATGAAGCAATTTTCTAGAAACACACCTGAGCCCCTAAGGGTAAAGATGGCAAAAAGCTTCTGGTAAGATGCACTTCTGGGTTGCATGTCTGTATGTTCCAGAATATGAGAGCAGGTTTTAGGTGCAGCTCTGGGTCACTTGCTGTCATGGCCTCAGCCAATTCCAGTAATCCAAGTGTAACACTCCAGTACTCCTAAAGGCCTTTTTTTATCCCATGGGCTTGCTGTTGTGTCTTATTTCTGTCAGAAGCTAGTAATGAGGTGCATTTCACTGTTTTTTCTTCTATTTTCATATGAAGACTATTTCTTAGGTTAAATGCAGTTAAAAAAAAAAAAAAACAAACCGAAACAGAAGCCTTAAACTCACAGAGATGATTCATCTGGCCTTCCCTTGCTTTGAAGACATATGTTTGCTTTGTGTAAAAGGTTTGTTTGCAGTTGATTGCTCACTGAGTGATAGGGACACCTCCATCCAGGCAGGACAGCCCTTCCAAGAGCATCTTTACATGACAGTGGTGAGGCAGGGTCAGACAGCATTCCAGGCAGCATAGCAAGTAAGGTACTGAATTGTCTCATTGCTCTTCACTGAATCAGTCATGAGGACTAGGAGTTGCAGGAAGTTCCCAAGGGTGAATTTTCACTCAGTGGACACATGATATTCATCCCTTTTCAGTATTCATACTGGGGAGAAAGGACACCAGTAAAGATGATAGAATGGATCCCAGCTCCAAGCAGCTGTGAAATATATGTTTGGCATTGGTGTGACCCGGCAGTTTGCTACTAAAGGAAAGAGAGGTGACCTATTTAGACCAAACCAGTTCTAGACAGCTGTGAGCTATGTTAAGTTTTATTTTTCCTGTCCAAACTCCAAATATACTCTGTATTAAGGTTAAACTAGTTTTGTTTAACCTTAATGCTATTTAGTACTGAGAGACTGCCGAGTGACTGGCAGCCCACAGATGTTCCATTCCCCAGGGTGTGGTGACAATCTGCAGCTGGACAGCCAATCCCCTCTCTATATGCCCTCTACCCGTCAAAAGGTGAGAAGTTACCTGTGAGATGCCAAGGTCAGCTTTGAAACTAGCTGACACAGACTTTGATTTTGGGAGAGCTGGGTCTGGGGGGACTTGTTAACCAGAGTATTCTTGTGTGGTGCCTGAGTCTGGAGCCACCTCAGAACAGCAGCAGAAGAACCCACAGCCAGCCAGCCAGCCAAACAACTTCTATAGTTCAGCTGTTCTCTATCAGCCTAGGAGGAGCTGTGTACCCTCACAAAAAAGGGGAAGGATAATCTGGTAAGACACTCTTTCAATCTTCTAAGCTTTAGATATGCATCTTTAATGTATCTATTTGCAGTAGTCTTAGAAACCATACTTCTGTTTTTGTGTCCTTGCCAAGGCATGAATAATCTCAAGATCTCAACTTCTTATAGCTCCCCAAATTAAAATTTGTATTTCTGCTACCTAATAATGGCAGAACAGAATGTTACATTTGGACAAGCCATGCTGACATTAAAAACAAAACAACTTGTGGCTTAGAGGTGGGGGTGAGCTGTAGAAATCTTAAAGGCAGAAATTACCAGAAGGAAGACTCTTTGGGGGGAGTAAGAGTCCTAAGTGATGAACCACATAGTTCAGGGAACAAATGAAGCCACTGGAATTTCTTGCAACTTGGTGAGTTCAAGTTAGTCAATTGTGAGAACAGCTCAGGTGAAACAAAGGAGTCTCACAGCCTCTTGCAGCTCTGAGAGAAAAGATGGTGTCTTTGGTGGGAAATACAGTCAGCTAGGAATGACCTGATTTATACTTACTCACAAACCAGCATGATCACTTGCAAGCCATTTGCCCATTAAAGCTGAAGATGTGGCCATTAAGAAAGCAGCATGTAAGCAGGATCTAGAAATAGAAAAATAGCATTTCAAGGACAGATAAGGTTTGAAGAAAAGACAATAAATCTAATGTATGAATAGGGTGAAATGTTCGGTCTTAGCCAACCTTACAATCCTAAAGACTACGAAAGGAAAGCTTCTGTATATTAGTCTAAACTTATCTCCTGACATGGCCAATTGTCAGCCCTCCATTCTAATAAACAACTTGTTTTTGTTATTATTATTAAAGTATCAGGTGTAGTGACATTCCTAAAGGGCTGATCCTTTTTGACACATACAGCAAGAATTTAGATTGTACAAAGAATACAGTTTATTCTCCTCCCTAGAACTGTGTACCAATTCTAATAATAGAATGAGTTTTTGAAAATTGACAATCAGATTAAGGTTAAATCAAGAGGAATGTTTTGACATACTGGCCATTTTTTTACTTGCATGCTACAATGATAAGTTCTTCTATTTAATTTAAATTCTTTCATCACTGTAATGAATGGTTTGGTTGCTGTGCCATATTGTTATCATGATAAAGATTTTTGTTGTGTGAGAAATAACAAATGCATAATCAAGGGATAGAAGAAATTAATAGACACATATGAAATTTGTTATGAAGAGGATAGTGGCTGTGGACAGCAAGGAATGAGAGGAATCCACAGGGAGATGTTCAGAGTGGCCAGTGTAGGGCTGCTTAGTTGTTGCTGAAACACCTGGTGACTTCATTAAGGCACCATATTAGGTGGAGCTAAAACTAATACAAAGCAGCTCAGAGCCCCAAAGAATTACCTGGTTTTATTTGTAAATGTTCCTGGGAAAGGATCATCTGATCATCCTCCGAGATACTAATTTGATGTCCAGGGCATTGCAGTAACAGGTGTTTCAAGTGCTCCTGCCTGGATAGCTTTTCTATGGAAAGAATTTAAGATCTAGGTTTGCCAGTTCTTTGGAGTCATATGTTTGTGCTGAACTCGACTTAAAAAGTTGCCCTACTGGACTGAAACAGAACTGTTTCAACTTAAAGCAGTGAAGTGCAGGCATTTTTGTTTGCAGGATCAGGCTTTTCACACTGTAGCTGGTTGGTCTCCTTTTAGCTTCCCCAGGACACTTCTTTAAATGTAGCAATAAGGAAAAATTGCATTTCTGATAACTCAGGGTGCACAGATGTTAAATGCCATTTATGCAAGCAACTTTGACGGAAGTGCTTGCTATGAAGGAGTACGGTCCCATGCTTTAGGTGGTGTTTGCTTTGAGTATCTCTCATGCACTCTGGGTGAAAGGAACTCGGTATCTATCGATATTTTCATGTTAAACATCTCTTGTTGTGTTTTCCCATAGGAGCATTTCACTAGATCTCTGTTTACTTGCATTGATACATGGTCAAACACACTGTTGTGTTTCCCCAGGGGAACGCTGCAGTTATGCAAACCAAACCATGGATCTGTCCCTGTGTTCCCTGGCTGTGCTGTGGTTTGCACTCATTAGTATCCAAGTGAGCTCTGTACCAGTCTTAAACCATATTCTCTCATGAAATTGCTCATATAATTGGTCATACTAGCTCACAAATAGGAATAATTTCAGTCTGCAATTGTGTACTGATTTATAGATGAGCAGGTGGCTCAGGTTTGTGTGTGCTCTTTAGTTTGGAGGAGTTGCACTTAGGAAATACTTGTGTGAGGGCTGGGATGGAGAAAGGGCTTTCAGCAAGGCAGGGTGATGGGATTCTGCTAAGGCAGAGGCATACCTGGGGCCTGAGCAGGGCTTGTGTACTCTGGCCATATGGGAGAGCTTTTAGGTCCATTATTATTTGTTTGCTGTGGCTGTGCAACTTCCTCTTCCCCTTTGTACACAGTTTTTCTGACATGCTGTCACTGCCTCCATCTCTCCTGATAGAGAAAGTGAAGAACATGATACAATTTCCTACCTTCTGTTGTTGAGTTGGTTGTTTAAAGAGAGAGAATTTCCCTTGGATGATGCCAGAAGAGAATCTGTATCTGCCAAGGTTCTTTGTATAGGAACAACTGTTAATATAAACAGGCTTCCTCACAAATACCCAGGCAGTACAAATGACCACAGTGGGACAAAAACACTTTGGAAGTGAGGGAGTGCTGCCCTTCCTCCCTCACCCTTTCTTTCAAGGGTGTTAACAAATTCATTGAAGGGGATGACCATTCATCTGTCATCCAGGGAGACTTTTTATGGTGAGGCATCTTCTTGCACTTCAGCTTTCAGGTAATTACTCTCCTTTTCAACAGTTTTTCTGAGTGCAAGCCAGTTCTTTGCCTGTGTTGAAAGAGCAGTCCATGCCGCCTTTTTGTTATACCTTGGCCTGAAGTTAGGAAGTAAGTAGTGGGAATTAAACACTGTTCTTTGTTAGTTTATTTTATTAGCTCACAAAATGCAACCTTCCTTGCCAGTGTTGCATTATTCTTTCTCCATGCTCCTGCTGAACATTTTATAAAGTGCAAGTAGGTAGTAAGAACACTCAGTTTCTTCTGGAGAAACTTAGCAGCTTCAAGCCAAGGCCCCAAATAAGGATGGAGCTGTGGTACTTGGGCATCTCTAGGTAATTTAACCTTAGGACTGCTGCTAAGCCTTCAGCAGTAGAGTATCCCTTGGTTCTCCAGAGTTAATTGTGTGACCTAGAGGCATGGTGGTGTTTGAAAAGTGGAGAGGACAGGAAGCCTTTAAGGCTCAAAAATGAAGAGATGTGCAGAACTGCTGGCTTGCGTCATGTTGCCGTGTTCCCCTGACAGCGCTGTCCTCAGTGTTCTCTGCATTTAGCTGCAAGGTTTGATAACAGGAACAGCCTGTGAGCAATTTTGCAGTGTTCAGTTTTACATTTAACAGAAGTTTAAAGTTCAGTGTCATGGAATTTCCCTGCTTGGTTGTTAAGATAACTTGGTATGGCTCAAAACCGCACAGCCTGAATTGTAGGCAGAAGCCTTCCTCCCCCAGGTGAGTATGTTTAGAGGTTCAGAGCTGTCCTGGCCCTCCTCCCATGAAAACTGCAACAGAAGTTCTCCTCTTGGAGTCTACCATATTGTATTTTAATTCAAATTATTTGAAGGAAAACAATCTAACAGAACGTAACTTTATGGATCTTATATTGTTGTGAAAGACAAAAAAAAGTAAAGATCACGTGGGCCAGCTAAGGGACTTGTTTCTTTTAAAATAATTGATGACGTAAAATCCCAGACCAAAAGAGGTGGGAGATGCAAGGCATCTGGCAGTTTACAGCCCTGGGGGGTCGGCAGGCACAGCACAGCCTGCTGCAAACAAAGGCCGAGTGTTTTGCTGATGCGATTGCAAAACATATGTTTGCCCAGGACTGTTATGATCTTGGGAATAGGCAGGAGGCCAGATTTCTGCAGCAGCAGCGCACTTAGTCACACAAATATCTGCAAAATGTGAACCTCCTGCGATTTCTCGGTTTAAAAGCCGTAATTACTTTGTTGCTTAAAGAGAAGGTAGAAACTCTTGCATAAGGAACAGGAGAGGGGGGCGGAAAGCATTGTCCAAGGAGCGTCTCTGTGCCAGGGAGGAGAGCGGAGCGGAGCCGAGGGGTCCGGGGCTCGAGGCTGTCCTGCCGAGNCCGGCGGCGCTGGGGCAGAGCCCCGCGGGGTGCGAGAGCGGCGAGCTCGGCCGCAGTCCCGCAGCGCCGGCGGAGGGTGGCGAGGCCGGGCCGGCAGCACCAGGTACTCGCGGGTGGCCGGGGTGCCCCCGCCGCCTGTCCCCGCGGCGCTGAGCCTCCCCAGGGGCGGGGGGTCTCTCTCCCCGGGCGCATCCCCCAGAGAAATCCCTGCTGGAAGGAGGGGCGAGGGCACGGGCAGCCCCTTGCGGATCATCCGCGGGGCTACGGAGGCAGCAGCGGCGTTTCCCTGCGGGCTCTTCGCTCGGGGGGTGTCGTTTGGGGGTTCGCGGGTCCTGTTCAGCCGCGGGATAAGCAGCTGCTGCCTGCGGTGACAGTGCAGATGCTGTTGCTATCCTCCCCGATGCCTCTGGTCCCAGAAGGGCTGTGTTCCGCTGGTGTATGGGGTAACCGGGTACCTCTGCAGGGTTCTCAGGCTCGTCCAGGTGGTTTTTGCCTCGGAATTGCCTGGCGTTTACGTCGTTCTTGCATAGGTTTGGATTATCCTTTTGAAACAGTAAGGCTGGTCTTGTGTTTCTCATGGAGAAGAGCGGGCTATAATTATAAACAAATGCAAGTCAAGAGCATTATTTTGGGCAGGAATAAACCTGCTGATTTGGATCTGTCTTGTAAATTCCTTGGTGTCACCACGTTAAGATTCTTCTTTTAAGGGAAATTTTTTAATCCTCAGAACTGCTGCAGGTTGCTGTGGAACCTGTTTTGTATTTTTCTGATTTAGGGTAATCCAGTTCTTTATGGATACATATATGTAATATATGGATACATATGGATATATGCTTTGCTTTGATGTAATCCAGCAGTACAGTCTATGTGATGCAAACGGTTACTGTCACATTTAGACTGTTTCCTTCTGTGTCACCAATTTATTGGTATTTAAATAGTGTTTACAGTAGGGAAATTGCAGGCATGCGTTCAAAATCCTTTGCCCTTTACTGCTTTCTGTTTCGTTACAGAAGTGCCATATAAAAAAGCTAGGCACTAATCATTGAAACTCATCCTCAGTTTCAGTGAGCTCATATCAAAAGTAAATTGGGTTGTGGACTCTAGGCAGTTGTGTCACAAAACCACTTCAGGAAGAGTTGTTAATGCTGAAGAAGAGTAGGTAGCACATAGGCACCTTGAGACTACTGCAGTTGGACCTGCTTGTCCTGCTCAGTCCTAAAAAATGACCAGAGAAGAGGTGCTAGAGATGGAGACAGAGGAGTCTGAGCTTTGCTTTTATTCCTGCCGTTGTGAACAAGGTGTGCGATCTTGGGCACGCTCTCCCTTGCCTTGATTTTTGTTTTGAATGAAGTCACATAAACTGGATGGGGATGTTTTTAAAATCAGGTATTTTAAAGGACTTTGAGACATTCGGAGAAATGATATTGAAATTAAAGTAATTTACATCTATAAATTAATATAAGAATAACATACTCTATATGAAAGAGAAACAGTTCAGCATTTGCCATGCTCTAATTCCAGTGAAGAGTGGTAGGTCTGTGTAACAAAGTGCTTTGTAACAGAGGGGGAGTACTTGTTCTCAGTTCTTTAAATCCATACAAGTGGAGACATGTCTGTTGCTTCAGCTGAATGGCAGTCTGACATACCCAGCAAATGGAACCAGTGCAAAAATTTAAAGTACATAAGCATTTCTAGGTTATTTTTTTTTCTGTCATTTTAATGTGAATCAAGGTTTGTTTGAGAAAGCCACAACAATTGCAGCTACTTCAGGATTAAATAAACAAATAAAATAGGAAGAATAGCCAGCTCTGCATAGCCCCACATTCAGACAAGATGCGGGATCTCTGTGTGTGTAGGAAAAGAAATATATTTAATTAATTATTTAATGAATATATTTAATAGTCTTTGTTCTTAATTCCCTCCTTCCTAAAAGTTTTCTGTCCAATATGGAAACTACAGTAGCTACTGCATTTAGCAGAACTGAAAATACAGCTTTTAAGCTGAGTATGTATCAAGCTTGGGGACAGCTTGTCCTGTGGGGCCAGTTGTGCCTGTCCTTGTTGTTAAGGTCCTAAACAAGGAAACTCCATTTGCAGCCTCAGTGTCACCACCAGTGAGGTTTTGCTGTCGGTGGCCTTTAAAGGGGAAGTAGGAACCAGACAGTTCACAGTGAGTGAAGGAGCAGCAGCAGCATGAAGCCTCTTAAACTGGTAAGTGCCAAATCTCCCTTGGAAATGCAGCACAACCTTCTTAGACACTTATATGCTTAGGGGCATTTCATCCTATAAGCTTATAAAGCCCTAAATGGGTATTTTTAATGCCCATGCTTCAAATGCTCATCATATTATACTAAGCGGAATTTTCAGCACTGGCATGCTGGAGGAGTTAATTCTACTGGGAGACTGTGTTGAAGAGTTTTTAACTCACAGCTCGTGCCTTTCTTAACCCTGAGCTTGGGCAGGAATGCACTTAGATTATGTAAAGTGATGACTGGTTGTCTAGGAAAATGTTACCTCCAAAAATTCACCTCATTTCCCTTCTTTGGTTCCTTACATTAAACTGTTTTATATTGTATTATGGGGTGTGATTTTCATATAATTTTGTTTGAATCTAGCAGCACTTAGTGCTTAATCAGGACATAGATGATTCAGATAAAGATGTTAATTCAAATGTAGTTCACTGAAGTAAATGGATAATTATAATTTTACTTCGCCTGTGGCTTGGCTATGATAAAATGTTCCCTTTGCCATTTAGAGAAGGCCTAAGTAAGTATGTAAATAAGTCTTTCTGGTAGATACATTTGATAGTGGTACTGACTGTACTTGAGGGGAGCAAAATGACTCACTGTGCTTAACACCAGGGAAGCAGTCTGAGTGAGCATTGTGGATCATAGCTTATGAATCCTGAATGACTGAAAATTAGCAGTTTGGTAACAGTCCCCAGATTCATTGGACAAAACTAGCATTGAGTTTTGGGAGAGGTTTTATGACAAGAGGCAGAGCTCTAGCTGCAAGGAGCCAGTAGTGAGGGACCAACAAGGAGCTGAAAAAGCACTTTAGGCACACAATAGAGGAAGAACTGTAGCTTAGGTTAGATAGCTGTTCCTGTTCCAGAGGCTCTGTGACCTGGCTTGTAGCTTAGTTCTGTTTTTAGTGTTTCTAGGTGAAATTTCTGATACTGGGTGGCTGTTTAGACTGTGACTTTTTTTTTTACTTATATTTTAAAGAGGTTCACAACCAAAGCAGATAATGTTCTATTACTAGCAGAGGTAATGTGTGTCGTATTTTTAAGTAGTTACAAACCTCTTGTACACCATTGCAGTTCAATTTTTTATCTCAGGCTCTTACATAAATTTGACAGGAATGATGTTCCTGTCAAATGGCTTAAAAAAGCTACATAAAAGCTGGGCTGGATTGACAGCTGTGAGATACAGAAAAGCTCTAAGTTGTGAGAGTTTACACGTTTGAGGCTTTAGAGTGGTCTTCCCTGAGCATGTGTGTGCAGGCAGGACAGACTTTTGATCTGGTTGTCTTTGTGGAGTTGGATGTGCTAAGTGAGCCAGACTGGTGAGAGAGAGTGGTAACTGGGAAGTATATAATTAAGCTTGCAGACTTGTCTCATTAACTTTTCTGTCTCAGCTCTGCAGTGCTGTTTCTTGGTGTAAATTTGCATAAAGCATTTCCTGGCTGAGAAGTCTCCGAACAGGCACACAGTCTGATGGTTAGGGCATTAGCCTGTGACTTGAGAGATCTCAGCTCAAGCCACCAGTCTTCTAAGATGTGTAGCTTTTCTATTTCTCAGGGATTTTTTTTTCCTAGATGGGAGATAATATACTTGTCCTACCTCACAGGAATCTTGCATTATCTAAATGCATGAGATGTGATGCTGGGCTGATAAGGCAGTGGTGAGGGATGTGTAGATTGAGAAATTATAGGTACCTGGTGAGCATAGTTCCCATGGAAATAATACTAGTGGCTGTACAGAAATACAAGTTATGTTACATAAGGGGGAAGAGGAGGCTTTTCTGTGATTTCTGAGGTTGTTTCTGCCAGCATAGCAATACAGCATTTACATGGCTAAAGTCTTACTTTTCTGTCAAGGTGTGTCTGGAAGGTGAGCAGTGGAGTGGATTGCTACCCAGCAAGGCCCACCTCCATCCATTAGCTTGAGCTTCTGGGTGTTGAGGGTGAAATCTGTTCCACCCTTGGTGCTCAGCTTTGCAGCCACCCGAGTTTTATGTTCTGGCTTTGAAGATGGAGTGCCTCTGATGCATCATCATCATCATTATTGTTATTATTGTTATTGTTATTATTTATTTGCACCTAAAGCCTCAGTTGTGGTTGGCTTTCTGCTGAGCTTTGAGCTGTATTCAGCTGCAGAGTTTCTAGACTGAATGAAAGTGGTGTGGTGAGGTTGACAAACAGGAGGAAAGGAGCCAGGAGAAGTTTGATGCAGAGAATGTGTCACTAAGTCGGTCACTTTGGTGTGCAATTCTGTGGCCTGGAATCGCATGAACGTTGCTTATACTTTTGTAATAACCAAAAGAAATACAGGCTTTTTTCCAGCTGCTGCTTGTCCTAGACACAACTGCTTCACCAAGTGCTTGTTGGTGCTTCAGGTGAGATGGTGCTGTAGGAGAAAGGTGCAGGAGAGAGAGGTAGTGGTATGTCTGGTCAGGATGCAGGTCCTGCCTTTGAGAGGGAGAGTGTTGCTCCCTGAGTTGAGTGTATTTGGAAGATGGAGGTTTAGTGTAGGATATCGTGAAGCATAGAATTACGTTCAGGAAAAAGGAAAGATTCACTAGGACTGTTTTGAGAATTATTACTGTGTTATCGAGTATTTGAAATGCTGGGATGCTGGAAGCACATGGCTATTTCTGAAGTACTAGGAGAATTTGATTAAATTCTGCTTCCAAAAAAGAGAGGAAAATAGTTTTTAAAAGGTCTGCCATAGCTTGTAACTGAAGAACAAGTTTTCAAAAGGCTTCTACTGGGTCAGATTTTACACAACTCTCATGAGTTAAGCGTGTTAAGCGTGTCAACTTGCTGTGTTAAGCATGCACCTCATGGCAAGCTGCTTCTGTTCGCAGCACCGTCTGGAAGAAACCCCCATTTTGCAAACGGGAAACGGGCTCATCTTCACAAATCCTTTGTTACATCTCTGTTACATCGGAGCCTTGGCCCCAGGCTTCTCAAGTACTGGGCTGGTGCCATGATATCAGGGGGATGATCCCTCTCCTGATGGAAAACAAAGCAACTTATTTAATCATTAAAAAAGCCTCTTAAGTCACTTTGCAGCGAGGGCTTAGATAGTTGAGTAATATAACCTGTTATGTGCTGTGTAATCGTAAGTTTGACCTCTGTATGCTTTAAAAAACAGAAGTGTATTGATTGTCATGTATTTCAGATTGTGAAGCAAAATATATTAGAAGCCTGCTGATCTCAGGTTCTTAAATGTGGGTTTGGTTTTTTTTTTCTCCTTCTAACTGTTCTGGGAAAAGGAAAGACTGAAAAATAGTTGTTCAAGAATTAAACTTCAAGGTATTTGTCTTGGAGTGCTTGATCTGGCAAACTGCAGACATCTGCTAAATGAAATGCTGCTTACAATTTAAATGATCTCTCTTTTTGCTTGCTGTTGTTTGGCTGTAAGATGTTTCTCTAGTGTAGTTGTAGCCAAGATAAGAAGCTGCGCTGGAGTTTTAAAGAGAGATGCTGATAAATTCCATCCTACAAGTGGCATTACTTGACTGACAGGCAAAATTTGCTTGTGTATGTTGGGACCCATAGCAGGAAAAAGCTACACTGAGGAGAAAAAGTGAAAAGACTAGTAGTAAGAGGTGCCCTTTGATCTTACTTTATCCAAGTAACACTTGAGAAATGAAGGCATCTGACTTTAGGATTTAAGGAGACTGTCACAGTCTGCATAGTCTGAAGGGTTTGGTAGTGGCCACTTAGGCCCGCACTCATTGTTTCCAGCTCTCTGAAGCTGTTTTTTAATCTTAGGGGAAAGTTCAGGACACGGTAACTGATTAATAAAATTGCTTCTCGTACAGTGAACTCATGCAAATAGAAACCTCAGCTAAAGAGAGAAAAAGTGCAATAGTGAGTGCAACCAGTATTGCATGTTTATAACAGCCCTTATCTATGTAGGGAAAATGTGGCGAAGTTAAAAACTGCATTTGGCAGGCAGCTCTTGGGGCATCATCTGCTCTTGAGGCCTAAACCACCTGAAGGTGCCCCTCTGCTCTGTGTGGCCTGAACTGGCTCAGTGCATGGTATTTATTAACCTAAACCCAGTTGAGAACCTGGACAAAGTTGATATCTCACAAAATGGGTGGGTTTGGCTATGAAACAGAGGCAATGGATATGTTTTAAAAGATGTTTGGGAAGAGGGCACAGTTAAGTAGCCCAAACCTTTAGTTTGTATATAGCCTAGTGTTTAGCTCTCAGCTCCATCCTTAGCTTTAATCCCAGGTCTCCCTCCCTCTGTAAGAGTGCCATGCCATCAGCTGGCAAGGCTCCCACCTTTCCTGGGGATGCCAAGCTGCTCGCTGGGGAGTAATCCCCTCAGGAGAGCTGGTTTGCGGCGAGTGCCACACACACAGCAGAGGGAGCCTCTTGCAGCGATGGGACAGGGATCATGTGTGAAAGTGTGAGGTGAAGCCGTGTCCTGCTTTGGAACCTGCCCCTGGAACCTGCTGTGCCTTCTCAGGGGGCTGCTCTGTGCCAGATGGAGAGACTGCCCTGGAACACATGGCTCCCCGCCTTCCAAAGGGAACAGTGTTAATGGGCAGGACACAAATGCACCCAAGTCTTCTATGTATTTGCTCCTTGGCTGCAGGAAGGGTCCAGGGTGCCACAGGCCTGTCAGAAAGCTTCATCCAGCTGCAGGAGAGGGCAAGTAGTGAACTGCCACGGGTATCCAGCCTCCACCTTACCTGCAAGGCAACACATCCACACAAGTGGGTGCAAGGATGTGGCTTCTGCTGTTCTGATGGAGCAAATTCCCCTCCCTCCCTCCTTCCCTGCAAATGTGAATAGCTTTTTATCCTATCTTGAAAAGAAGGCAGATGCAAATGTAGATCAGGTACTTTCAGCAGTTTAAGTGCTCTTTGAGGTTGGGAAGAAGAAATCTGATTAGGGTTACAGCTGTTTCATTTCCTGACAGATGCACAGGGTGTTGTGTGCTGGCGAACTACGGATGTACACACACACAGCAGCCTCGTTTTGTATCAGTGGCATAACCACACAGCAGCCGGCATGTTCGGAACTCCTTGTCCTGGACACCCTGCCAAAATATGCTTTATGCAGAATTTTCTGTGAACCAGGCTGTCGTGTGTTTGTGTGTGTGTGTGTGCATGCATATAAATTTGTGTGTGTTTTCTTTGGTTGACAGGGCCTTTGTTGTTGAACTTTTTGTTGCTAGAGTGGGGCAGTGTGCTGTAAACAAGCACAGCTAATTATAAAGCACTTGTATAAAAAAATGATTTGCATTTGTACAAACAGTACTAGTAAAAGTGCCCGTGCAAGAGTACCACGAGTACCCAAATAAGTCCAGCTCTGAATGGAGAACTCTTTTCTTTCTTGCAACCACAGCTAAAAAGCTGTTTATAACTAAACGCTGAGGTGGTGTTATTCTCTTTTCTAGGAACTTGGAATAAGAATTCCTAGACCACTGGGACACGGACCAAGCAGATTCATCCCTGAGAAGGAGGTGTGGTAGTGTTTTCAAGTACATAGTGAACTTTATGCTTTTAAGGAACATCCTTTTAGTAGCCCACATTTGGTTTCAGGACAGCTGCTGAGCTGCAAAACATTTTCAGTAGTGATCACATTCAGTCCTGAGACTTTGGACACAGTTCTAGTGTACAGAACAGTGAGAGCCTTGGGGAGCTTTGGATTTATGACCCCTCCCATGCTGCTATCTAGCATGAGAGAAACCCAATACTGTTTCCTTGTGAACATCCGGATGTAATTTCCTACTGGTCCACAAGGTACCTGCCCCTCTGCTCTGGGATTGCTTTTTCTTGAGCTGCCTCTAGCACTCTGAAGAATCCGAGAAGCTTCAGAGTGCTGTGGATGAGCATTTCTGGTGCTTCTCTCCCAATCATCTGGTAAGAGAATTTGGAGCAGAAAAAACTTAGTTATATGCCTGTGGTTTTCTAGGAATTTTAAAGTCTCTTTCAATTTCCTTTTTTTCTCTCGTCATCTTAGCTAGCTTTTTACTTTTTTCCCTCTTTTTCCCTTAGTAAAAGTGATGATTCAATTAGGTTTTAATTCTAATAAACTAAGATCAACCTGGGGTATTCAAGAAAGTGAAGGTGAGACAGTTAAAAATGAGAAGTCAGTGTTGTATTAGAGAGACTAAAGCCAAAAATCTCCTTTTGCTGACATAACCACCTGTGATCTCCTAAATGAGAGGTATTACAGGGATTTAATGTGCCTCATATGCACTGATCTAATGCCATTAATAGATTTATAATAAAATTCCTTTCACTTGGGGCCTCTGGGTGCTGTGGCAATATATTTATTTGCTGTTTTATTGGTGGTACTTGGACAATATTGCTCATCGCTCTTTCTCTTCAATCAGACAATTCAGGTGGGAAAGGAGGACGCCACGATGCACACACTGTTTGCAGAGTCTTTTGCCACGCTGGGCCGACTGGACAACGTCACCTTGGTGATGGTTTTCCACCCGCAGTATCTCGAAAGCTTTCTAAAAACTCAGCACTATCTCCTGCAAATGGATGGTCCACTCCCGCTCCATTACCGGCACTACATCGGGATAATGGTACGCACCAGGCAGAAACGGCCACGCTGGCAGCGCCTCGGGTCCTGTCTGAGAGCAGCTGTTGCTGTGCTTTGCAGTTTCTAGGTGGAAAGGCATTTCACCAGCAGCTAAGGGAAAAGCAGAGTAGGTTTGTTGGTGTCTGCTTTACAGATGGTTTCAGAAGATCAGCACTTTATGTTCATAGATTCAGTAGGACTGTGAGAAAAAGGGCAAAAACCTGCTATACAAGTGAGACAGTTGTTTGTTATTGGCTTCCTTAGTATCTCAGAAACTGTTTCTCAAGAAAGTTTGTTTTTGTGTGTCCTGTCACATACACCTCTCTCTAACTCAATAGTCAGTCCCATCATGCATTTCTGAATATGTAATCTAAGCAAGTTTTCTGCCAAACGTGGTTGATCTCTAAATTTTTAATCTGCCAGTTCAATGATCTTTGCTTGCTGAAGTTGAAATAAAGTTTTGGGCTGTGTCTGACCTTGATGCAGAAAGCATTAGTGTTTGAGTAAATGATACTGAGCCTTTCTTTGCTGAGAAGCTGCCCGTGGTCTCTCTTCCCATATGCAATCTAAAACCTGCTTTTGATTGTTGCTGGTAAAGATGCAGCTAGAGACAGCTTCTTCCCCTCTGGGGAGTACGGTGCAGTATGGATTACTTGCTTCATGGCATGTAATAAATCCATGCCTGTACTTCTCCCTGGGTATAGGCACATTGCACCTATAGCCAGCATAATGATGTTGTGTATGAACAAGGGATATTTATGTTGTGAGAACAATAATCAGAACAAGCTGATGTGTTAATCTCAGAAATCTTTTTTTACTTGAGTCTTTGATCAGTGCAAGTCTTATTCCTGGATGTTTTGAGGAAATGATGACTTATGGTATTTGTCATAAAGTACTAATTTTCTGTAATTGTTTTCTGCATCACATTGTTTTCCTTTCTAGGCTGCAGCACGACATCAGTGCTCTTACCTTGTTAACCTCCATGTGAATGACTTCCTTCATGTCGGTGGAGACCCTAAATGGTTGAATGGTCTGGAAAATGCACCTCAAAAACTGCAAAATTTAGGAGAACTGAACAAAATGTTGGCTCACCGACCCTGGCTTATCACCAAGGAACATATCGAGGTAGGTGTTTCATGGAGTAATGTGGATGTCCCCTTTTTTCAATAAAGCAATCACAGCTTCTTGGGGTACAGAGCCAGACAGAGTGAAAGGTGTTCTGTAGTAACATCTTTGATTTCAATGCTACATCACTGCATGATACAGTATCACTTGTGCCCTTGTAAAACTAACAGGATCATAACTGCTCTTAAATGAGTAACAAATTTAATTTACAACACGCTGAAATTTCTGTGTCATGTTGCAATTCTTTTGGTGCGATGGCGACGTGCTCAGGTGTGCACCTCCCTCCTCAACCTGTGTGCTTTCAGTAGCCAGAACCCCTGGGTGTTTCTGAGATGCTGCCAGAGGTCAGGCAGAACACCAGCCACCACATTTTTGTCCAGCTTGCTGCCGGTTCAAACGCTGAGTTTTCAGCATGGGATGGAGGGAGCAGGCTGGCAGAGCTGCCCAGGAGAGCAGTGGAGGTACAGAACAGCCAGGACTGCAGCACCAACAAACCACCAAGGGGCTGCTTCTTTCAGAAACCCCTTCTGCTCTCCTCTGTGCTCGTAGCAAGGAGCACGTGAGTGCTGGGACTTCCTCGGTGCTGCCTGGCCTGGTGAGAGGTGGTGGCAGGTCCAGCTGGGAGGCAGGACGCTGCGCTGTGGGGGAGGGCACAGGCTTTGCCAAAAGGCCCCAAACCTCCCACACTTTCCTGCCTGAAGGGGAAGTTGGGGTTTGAAGCTTCTTGTCAAATCTAGAGCATTCCACCCACAGGGACAAGATGGAGGGAGCCTGGCCCTGGTGCCAGGTTTTTACACAGCTGATCTTGCAAGGAGTTGCCTGGGTTTTCTGATGCTGTAAAGACTATTTGAACAAACATGCAACAGTTGTGGTTGCATCTTCATCAGAGGTGTGAAATTTCAATGCAAGTCAGTCTGGCCTCAATAGAAACCACATGGTGCAAAAGAGAACCCCCAGCTGATTCAATTGCTTAGGGACAGAGAGGGGAGAGAAGCTGCCTCCTTTGTGGCTTAACCATGCAAGTCTGTGTCTGGCAGGTCACCTGGTAACAGGTCATGGAGCACACTAATGGTAGCAGAGAGTTAGGAAGCACATTTGGATGTTGGAAAAATAATTTTACCTGGCAAAGAAATGTGTTGATAAACTGCATTAAGGAGGGGTCAAATGAATTACTTTCATACTTTGTCTTGCATTATTTTTAAAGCAACTTTTGAAGACTGAAGAGAACAGCTGGTCCCTGGCAGAGCTGATCCATGCAGTCGTTCTCCTTACACACTACCACTCCCTTGCTTCCTTCACGTTTGGCTGTGGGATCAGCCCAGAGATCGACTGTGAAGGGGGTCACACCTTCAGGCCTCCCTCCGTCAGTAACTACTGCATATGTGATATTACAAATGGTTACCACGGGGTGGATGAAATCCATGCCAGCCCAGCTGGAAGTATTCCAGTAAGTGTCTGTCTGAACAATCAATCTCGAATTTCAATAGTTGTCATTTCTTTGTAAACTTAACACGTGGAGGGTGCCTGTCTCTTTTCATTCATTCAGAGTGGGATTGATGAGCCTAATCCAGATGTGGGTATTGAAAAAATGCATTTAGGAGGAGCTGAAATGATACTGGTAAGCTGGGGAAAGCTACCAAAGGGAGAAATAGACACAATCTCTGTTTTTTCTGCTTGTCATTAATAAAGGTGAACTGAGATGAGTCCCAGCCTCAGCTAGTTCATGATATGTGTCCTGAGCAGCAGTGACCAGGAATACTTTATTCATGGGTGCAGTGGAAAGTTGGCTCTTACTTTGATTCCAGGCTCTGACTTTTTTGCCTTGAGGTGTTTGTGATGCATCACACAACTGATGATTCTTAACAGATCATTCACAACTTTGTGACTGTCTTTAAAACACTCTCTCCTGCCTGCAGCAGTTATGCTGATCTGGACTTGTTTTCCCTTGGTGAAACGCATGATGTGAACTAAGTGTTGGTTTAAGAACAGCCATGAGGGTGTTCTCACTGCAGGATCCTTGCCTTCGAGATTTTACTGCAGTGGTGTGGGTGGCATTTAAATCTGTTTGATGGAGCTTGCTGGCTCTCTGAAGGAGCAAACTGCAAAAAGCAGGGAGGAAAGGGGCAGAATTGTATAAATTAAAGATAATTTTACTTTCCTTCGTGCTGATGAAGTTTTACAAGACTGATTACTGAATTAATAGTGTCTTGTGGTGTTAAAACAGCTCTTGTGAAAGATGATTATCTTGCACAGGCTTTCTTTTGAGGCTTCATTAAATCTGCATTTGCACTCACTCTTCCATTTTCCTTCAATGGTTCCTCTCTGTGAGCAGAGGAGGGGAAAAATACAGTTGGGTGGTAAATTGTGGTTACTTCCTCTATCAGAATTTCTGTTACAGCTCCTTGTTTTTCAGTTGCTGAACATTTAGACTAAGAGAAACTAATTTTAGTGTGAGAACAACTTGTTCCAAAATGCTGTGATTTTTAAATCATGCTAAAAATACCAGGAATCTAATTGAGAAAAGATGATGACTAAATGTAAACCATTGGGTCAGTACAGGTTTCTTTCAAAAACTCTGTTCCTTGAAAAAAATCTGTATTTAAAGATGTAAAGGACTTAAGTTGTGTTTAAACTTTCTGGCTTGGCAATTTCTGCCATCACTGTCAGTTCCTGTTGCATGAAAATGAAATGTCTTTCTCTTCTTTTTTAGTCTACAGAGTCTGTCTGTGAAGTTGAAGCTCTTATGGAGAAAATGAAGCAGCTGCAGGAGTGCAGAGATGAAGAGGAAGCCAGCCAAGAAGAGATGGCCACACGTTTTGAAAGAGAGAAGAGAGAAAGCATGTTCGTGTGTTCTTCAGGTAGTGCACATGTAGTCTGTATACGTATTTATTAAGACTTTTCCAAATTATTTGAAGAAATACTACTGCAAAAGGGGAGAGAAGTGCTATTAGTTAGTGTTATTAGTTAATATATGTTAGTGTCTCACAAACATTACCATTTCTTTGAAGGAATCAAGATTAGGGATGCCTTGTTTTCTTCCAGGAACACTTAAAAGCAAAGTAGTGCCAAGATTTGTGGCTGCTTGCAAATGCACCATAGCACTCTCTGACCAATATTGTGTTTAATAGAAATCTCCAGAAGAAATGGAATCTCTCTCTTGAGAGTTTTAGAAGTTTCACAAGAGATTTAAGTATCTTGCAAGATGCCGTAAAAACAAGACACTTGACATGCTTTGCTATTTAAGTGTATGAAACATTACTTTTCAGATGACTGAGAGACAATACTTAATCTATTACAAGTTTAGGGTTGTCACAGGCTCTTCAATACAATTTCCTCTAAAACAAACTTGGCATGGAAGTCTCAGAAGTCTCTTTTTTAATAAGCTCTCTGGTCCAAAGCAGGTTTTTCCCCTGACATTTTTACAGACCTCTTGAGTTAGGGGGAAAAAGTCCCCTAGATTCAGGGGATAGGATGAAGACTGCAGCACAATGAAAGGGAGAAAAAGATGTTTGTCTGTAAGAAAAAACCTGAGTGTTTTTCATGGAGTTGCCTCTGAACACCACAGCTGCAGTCACAGAGCTGTACCTGAGAATCTTAATATGGGTAGTCTGGTGAAAATGTGTTTCATCAAAAAGCACAGAGACCCATTCTTGTGCAGGAGTTCTGCTTGTACACCTCCCATTTGTTCTTACCAAAATTGTGTGAAATTCTGTTTGACATTAACAGAAGATGAAGAATCTGCAGCAACAAGAGATGTGTCTCGTCACTTTGAGGATACCAGCTATGGTTACAAAGACTTCTCCAGACACGGAATGCACGTGCCCACCTTTCGTGTTCAGGTAAAAGGCTGGGGGCTGCTGTCAGGAGGCTTAGGGAGCAACCTGCTCATTGTGCCAGATACCAAACCTGGAAATGGCTGTGCTCTCACTGCCCTGTGGGTGAGGCTTAAAGCAAATAACCACTCTCACCCCCCAGTGGATTATCTGCCCTGGGATCTGTAACTACATTAAAGCTCTGGGTCTTCACAAATTCATTTCTGAAATGCTCTGCATTTTCACTTATTCTAAGGATTATTCCTGGGAAGACCATGGCTATTCCTTGGTCAATCGTCTTTATCCAGATGTGGGACAACTACTTGATGAGAAGTTCCATATTGCTTATAATCTGACTTACAACACAATGGCCATGCACAAAGATGTGGATACCTCAATGCTAAGACGAGCTATTTGGAACTATATTCATTGTATGTTTGGAATAAGGTCAGTTTCACTGTTTCTGTTCTAAACACATTGGCTTTTCTTTCTCGGGTTGAACCGTAACTATTTATTAAGCAAACATGCATGTATTTTTTAAACATATTTTTGTTTATGGGGGAGGGCCACTAGTGCTATAATTACCCAATAATTTATTTTGCCATAGGAACTTCAAAACAATTCAAGTGAAATACGTGCTGCTTGAAAATGAAAGTGTTTTTCTTTCCATTCCAAACAGATACGATGATTATGACTATGGTGAAATTAATCAGTTGTTGGACCGCAGCTTTAAAGTTTATATCAAGACTGTGGTTTGCACTCCTGAAAAGACCACAAAAAGAATGTATGATAGCTTCTGGAGGCAGTTTGAACACTCTGAGAAGGTACAGTTGGCGTGCGTGCTGAGGGACAGCCATGGGCTCCAGATCAGTGTCTCCCTGACAGCCACAGCCACCCAGCTTAAGCTTTAGCCAGTGCTACTGGGGTTCTGCTCACACTCAGCCAAGTCATTAGGAAGCATTGTGTTCCCAGGCTGAAATAATTTCCCCTTTCCTCCTGCATGTTTGCTGGCTAACAGCTGACGTGGACTGGGCAAGCTCTGAGCAGTATGGGGCGTTAGACATGACAGTGTCACAGCTTCAGCTCAACTGCAGTCAGTACAGCCTGCATCCCAGAGAGGCAGGGAAGTGGTGCAAGATCCATCCATCCATTGGCAGCACACCCTGAACAGCTCTCTCACTGGCCCAGGGTCTTTCCAGTCCCCTGGTCCTTCTGGCATGGATAGCCCCAAAGCAGTTTCTTTACGTTAAAGCCTAAAGCTCTGCTGCTGGGTTACAGTCTGAACTGCACCTTCTAGTTACATATCCTGCTGTTAACTCTCAGGTACTGAATCCATTAAGTTTATATCCTCCAGTTTTTGTTTGGAAAGATATTTCTTGGCCTCACTTAATGTCAATGCTGAAACATAAAGATGCAGAAATCATTAGTGTTCATATCATTAAAGGCTCTAGTTCTTGATATACCCCTTAAAACAGGGTCCTGTAACTACAGTGATTTAAGATTGTTCAAGTAAAACACTGCCTATGTTTTGGTTAGACTCAGTGATACATGAGCTTTTCAAGCACACAAATCCTTTAAAGCCCAAAACTTTGCATCTCCATAGCCATCAAAATCCAAGGCTCATTCACATACGTGTCACTGAACGCAGTAACCGTACATCCTGGCAGAGATCACACAAATGAAACCACACACAGCCCTTACATGCCAGAGCAAACTCAGAGCAACCTGCTGTTGTGAGAAAATACTTTCACACCTTCCCCCCTACAAGTTTCTCATCTCATCCTCAAAGAAATGCAGTAAAGGCATTGAGGAAATGATCCTCAATGGAACTAATATTCTTACCTCCAGTAGCTACTGAACACCTGGCTCTCAGTAGAGATAGCAGGTTTATGGCACTTGAGAGTTTCTGGTGCTTCACCTTGGCCAACCACTCCGTGTTGTTCAGGTGGTAACTGCCTGTGTGTTTCTCTCTCAGTTCCCAGGGGCAAATGGCCTTGTCACCTCTGCCTGTGCTAACACCCCCCTCTGCTCTGCAGGTAGCCATTGCCCTTCTGCCCTTAATCATTAACCTCATTAAACTAAACTTGAACAAGCTGTGCATATTGTACTGCTGAAGAAGGGCTTGCATGCTTCTCTTGTTTTTTCCAGCTAAACCAGCTGGTCTGCTAAAGGATGCTTTCCTCTTCCTATGGACCTGGCCCTGCCTAAGTGTGCCCATGAGCCAGTGCCACGCTGTGCCACAGTACCAGGTGTGGCATCAGTTCCTCTGCCCCCCTCAGTGAGATCTGGTGGACTGTGTGGTGACACGGGCAGTGCTCCCCCGCTGCTGCTGCTGCTGCTGCTGCACCAGCCCAACACCCACAGCCCTGAGGCTTCCTTTGGCTGCAGCGTGTGGTGGTGAGCACGGTGCTAAAGTGTGACTTCTTCTCTCTTCTGAAGGTCCATGTAAATTTGCTTCTGGTAGAAGCTCGGATGCAAGCCGAACTACTTTATGCTCTGAGAGCTATTACTCGCTATATGACCTGATGTCTCTGGCTGCCTGTCGACGTTGGAATGTTCTGCAGCTGCAGTATGGCAGAGGAAGATATGAAGCCTCAGGACCAACAGTAGCTATAAGTTAAGATGCCCATTGTGCCATAACTCCTTTAGTTTCAGCTATTTCCATGTTTGGAATATCATTGCTGCCACTGGGCAGCGAACGCTTGGCGGTTGACAGACAGGGTTGTGCGGAAGTGCTGCCTGCTCATGGTATTTTGGCTTTAGACAGCCCGGGACATTCTCTGAACTTGTGGCAATATAGCAAACGATAGATACATAGATCTTGTGTTAAGGCAAATACTGCGGGAGTCGGAGCGCGAAAAGAACTGGGACTTGATGACATTTGCTTTCCCTATGAGAATAATTTTAGAAAATCTTGATGCTGCTATTTGTGCAGGTGGAGTGAACAGACCCAGGCTGTTCCAGTTGAGCTAGAAGTGAAAGTGAGCACTGCTATTGTCTGAGCCTTTATTGTGTGTGGTTTCAAAAAAGCCTTGTTATTTAGATTCCCTGTTTAATCAGAACTAAACCTCTTCTGTCCACACTGATAATTTGAAAGGTAGCAGTCAATTTTCTCAACTAGTTTAGCCTTAAAAACAGGATGTTTGTTCAGCATTATTTCGTGAGCTCCAAAGTGCAATGGTCTTCCTATGGAAAGAAGGGGACTGGAGTCCTCAGAGCTTCTTAGAGATCTACCTACACAAAGTGTCAAGTAGCTTCTTGTCCTCCTTTTCACGGATGCACCAAGAAGGAGCTAGGACAAGGTGTGGGAATGTTGTTCTAGACTGCCAAACAGTCCTACTGTATTACATGCCCAACGCTGGTCTTAATGATTTTTGCAGTTGCTTAAGTAACTAGGCTAAAAAACATCTATTTTTAGTAAATCAAAACGTGATTAAAATGCTGACGTTTAATATACAGTGGTTTTGGAGAACACATGAATACTTTTGTATGAGTGTGAATTGCTTTTTAAATTTGTCAGTATTACTGGTATTTTTGAAATAAAGGTAACAACTTTTTCTCTTGGTGTTTCTGTGTGGTTTTAACTTTAAGCTTCTGTTCTTACTGGTTCTAAGACCATTTAACAATGTTTGAAACAGTAACTGAGGAAACATACTTAAAATCACAAGCTGTGTATTTTTTAACTGAGTCTAAAATGATGGGAGAAAAAGTTTAAAACACAGGTCTAGAGCTTCACTAATACCGTAGTGGGAACACCTTTTCTGCACTGCTGCTATTTTCACCCATTTGGACAAAGCTCTCAGGCACAAGGTGGGATTCTTGGGGTGTCTGGTGCAGGGCCAGGAGTTGGACTCAATGATGCTGATGGTCCTTTCCAACTCAGCTGATTCTATGATGTTCTGTGATTCTAGGAAATGGATCTTCTGAAGCCCACAAGTAGAATCAGTTCAATTTCTGTCCCCTGGCCTGGGTCTCAGCTCAGACTGGCTTCTCTTTCTACAGAACCTTCTGAGAACAGTTTTAAGTTTACAGTCCAAGAAGCTAAAATATCTGAAAAGATCTAGGGGAGAAAGATTAATAAACTGTCAAAAATTGTGACTAACAGGAAGCATCTGGTGCTTCCTCTTAACTGAAAATACAGGATTTTTAATGTTCCAAAAACAGCAAAACTTTCTTGTCTTAAGGGCATTGTACAGCTGAGCTGTGCCTTTCCAGTCTGTGAATGGCGTTTCTGCAGCGCGTGAGTCTCCCGGTGCTTTCTGAGGTCAAAGGTAGACATGAATTTTCCCGAGAAACCTAAACTGGCCGTTTCCATCCTCTGCTCTCCAGCCACATCCACGTCCCCTCTCGCTTTTCAAGCAGTAAACACTGCAGCATATCTGTGTGTGAGTGGCATCATCTGGTCACAGCTGCCATCAGCGCACAAGCCACAACCTGCAGGCAATCCTGACTACCTGTCCAGTACTGCCGGGCAGCTCTGGCAGAGCACAGCCACTGGCTGTGAAGTGCAGCAGCCTCCCGTGTACCTCTGCTGTACACAAGCAGCTCTCCCCAAGGGAGAACAGGAATGGGCTCCTGGACATGAGAGAGCTGCTGCACTGAGGACTGTGGCAGAGATACCCAAATTGTAAACGATGGCATAAGAACACATCTTACTAACCCCCAAGTTTTTCTCCAAAGACAGAGGCTGGTGTAGCTCATCTGGAGGGGTGCTCAGGAGTCCTGTGCCACCCTCTCTTCTCAATCCAGCTCATCTGAACGTGCCTCTTCCTGCACAAAGGGCAGAGCTTGCACACAGTGGCTGCCCCAGGATCCCCAGCTCTGCCGTGTGCTGCAGGACACAGTGCCTCAGGCCCTTGGTTACAGTTTGATCAGTAATAACTGACATATTAGTGTTGTATTTGAACAAATCTTAATTGCCCAAGCACCACCTCGAGTTGAGCCAGCCCTCAGTTTCAGTTGCCTTCTGATTAGTCCTGCTGACAGGGCTTGGCCACGGGGCTTTTCCAGTGCCCCTGCCCTGCCCTGCACGGCCGGGTGTTTGCCTGCCTCGCCTCAACACAAATGCCAGGAACAAATGGCTCCAGCTCCCTCCCCACAGGTACTACTTACCCATCATCCTTTCCTTAATACAACTCCCAAAGCAAATCCATTCTTTTCTCCCACAAACAAATGGGACATTGAAGCCATTTATCTTCCCTTCAGCTAAAATTAAAATGGCAAAAGAAGGGATGATAATTGAGATGTTTTTGAGCTGAGCAGGGCTCTTGTTGGAGCCAAACCACACTGAACTGCCGAGCACTTCTCTCCTGTGGATTGCAGTGACAGGCTGCCACCACACAAGCTCCCAGAGCCACTCACTGCAGGGCTGAGCCTCGCTGGGCACAAGTAACACCTGAGCTGCAGAGACACAAAGAATCGAGCAAATTTTATCACTTTCACTGAAGTTTCCTCCTCACCACTCCCAAAACCTAGACTATGAAATCTTCCCTCCCCCTGCCTTGTAAGAACAGGGATCTAAACGAGGAAAAAGTCTCGGTGCCCTTCTACTCTGGCTCTACTTCCGGAGCTCCTTGCTGCCTCTCCTCACCTGGAAGCAGAGCTCTGGGCACTACCAAAGGTACAGAGAACGGTGCCACTGAGGGAGCTCTGAATCGCTGCCTCCGAACAAATTCCTGCAGCCTCTCCCAGGACTGCCAGGCTGGAGCCGCTCCTGCTGTGCACGGCACAGCGAGATGCTGCTGACCTGCGGGAGCAGGAGCCCAGCAGCCCTGCACAGGCGTTTATTCTCAGTAATCTGAGGTCAGGAAAGAGAGAAATAGGTCAGGGCTGCAAAGCTTGCTGTGGCCAACTGGGCTCTTAACGCTCGAGGCCAGCGATGTGCCTGCTGAGCTAATCCAGGGGCTACAAGCGGGGACTTCCACGTGCTGGAAGGATGAGCAATAAACAAGTCAGCAGCAGTCAGGAGGAACAGGGCGAAAGAGGCCTGTTTTGGCTCCATGAATGGAGACACAGGTTCAGGGGAGACAGCTGGCCAAGAAGCCTGAGAAGTAGAGGCACACAGGCAGCTCCTGGGAGTGTGGGACCAACTGCAAGAAGGTAAAATCTTCTCTGACATCAGGGATATGCATGTTCTGCCTTAAGATGTGAAGTACCAATTGAGGAAACACCAGCACGGCTGGACCTACAGCCCACAAGCATCAAGGCAGCAGCTGGGTTAGCTGGGATACCCCAGACCCTAGCCCAGAGTGTCAGAAGAAGGAAGGGGGATGTCCCAAGGAAAGGGGGGTGACTTTTCCTGACCACTGACAGTGTTTGATCTGAAGAGCGAAGCTCATGAAGGAACACAGGACAATGCCCCAACAGCACCTGGGTTACTCTGTCACAGAAGTTCCTTAAGGTAAAAGCATGTCAAAGTCTGTAGGTGAGATGTGGCTCCTGTCAAGTAACATTATTTTGGACTGCACAGCATTTTTGGTCCAAGTACTCACTCATAGCTTACCTTTTAAAAATTAGAAGTTCAAGAAATACTTTCGTTTCATTTTTCCAGTCAAAAAACGATGCGATTACTAGACAAGTCACACTGAACAGCTGCTTCATCTGTTCCAGTATATTGTAAAAAGTACTTACACAAACAAAAATTTCATACAAGCTCTTCAAAAGATAGCATCCAGTACATAAATGCCAGGCTTTTCTAACTTTTTTTTAAATAGTCATGCTCTCCAACAAGCTTACCAATGGCGATGTACAGGTATATTAGAAATATAAAGCTATACAATTTACACCACAAAAAAATCCCAACTCATTAAAATGGAGTGACAGGCTCAGCTGGAAGAGTGATGGCTTTGAATTCTGTCAAGAAGTTTTTCTGCCACGGGTTTGAACTCTCTTTCCCAATACAGTCTTTGGCAGTCCTTTATATCTCTGTCAAGGCTGCACTCCAACTCTACCTCTCCATCTGTAATCAAGGAAAATATCGTCATCAGTTCCAAATAAAAATATACTCACCTACGTATTCTGTGACACATACAGCTTACCAGCTGTGTTTGCTGCTGGCTTAGAAACAATTGCACTTGAGATAAGTTAAGCATCACTGTCTGAGGGTCTTAGATTTAACTGAAAATAAAGGATGGTAAGGTCAGTAAAACAGTGAAAATGGTACTGCAGGTTCTTTTATTCTCACACCTCAGCGGTGTCTCCAAGACAAAAACTGTCTCTGAGATTGAGCATTTACTGTGACTGTCAGTCTGGAAAGTACCCAGGGTTTAACACTACCCACAGCAATTTTGCTAAGGTAAGCAATCCATTCATCTAACTACAACTATGTTTTTCCTGCCACAAATTGCTCTGCTAATCTGGGGACTCCTTCAAACTCTTACCTACTCTTCATACTGAAGGAACGTGAACCACACTACTTACTGTATTACTGATGCCCTCCCTTCCTTGCAAATTTCAAAAATAAACCAACAGGACAGTCCTCATTAAAGACAAGCAATGTTAGGAATGAAAGGAAGTCATCACTCATTATTCCTCTTCCATTTTGCTTGGCAGTGAATGTGGCAAAGAGACAAACTCTTAGAGAAAACACAAATCAGTCTGCGACCAGAAGCATTCTCCTGCATCAGGAATCCACAAACACAACTGATAATGCTGAACAAGTGTTTTCACACAGTTTAACACAAGGATATTTGACAACCTTTAGGCCATAAACAGTCCTAAAATGAAGGTAGAATCCTGCTCCAAATGGGCAATACTTAACCCTTGGCCTACACTATGAAAAAGCACCAGATTCACAGCATGTTAAAATAAATAACTCTGTAAGGGAGCTTATTGCACAGTCCCAGCAGGAAAAGGCAACTTGGGGCTGAAGAGAAACTTCACTTACCCACATTTTGAGTCAAACTTTGTATAGAAAAGAGATGCTCCAACAGCACTTACTCCCATCCAAAAGCATGCCAAGGTGCCTGTGCAGAGCAGCTGGCCTGAGCTGAGAGAGGTATGAAGGAGGAAAGGACATTCCTGTGTGTGGAGATGGGCTCCAGCTCATACAAAGTTACCAGCAACTGCAAACAGTACTTGGCTCCTGGGCCACTACACTGTAACTACCAAAATTAAAGAGAGGCTGATTGTGAGAGAGATTCCAAAACGGGTTCTGCGTAAGGAGATGTCATTCAGAGTCCTTCTGTAATAAAACAAAGAGGGAAAAAACACCCACTCTTTCAAGAAGGATGTCATATCTCTGCAAGAAGAAAACCTGTAATCAGAGATAAAATCCAGCCTCTGACATCAGATCTATATTTGATGATGTCATAGGATAACTTAGCTTGGAAAAAACCTCTGGAGCAGAGTCACCATTTATCAGTTTGCTCTGGTCCATGTACTGTTGAGTACTGAACACCTTTTAGGATGACAGTCTGTTCCAGTGTGTAACCCCTGCCATGATGGAAATGTCTTTTCCTAATGTTTAATTGGAATTTTGTCTTACTGCAACCTGTGCCCATTAGCTCTTGTCCTGTCAATGGCACAGTAACCCAACATACCTAAAATCAATCTCAGCAGCAGAGAAGCCAGAGACCCTGAAGTGGAAAATAAGGGATTATGGGGTTTGTTTTCAAGGAGGATTTGCCTACTCCTGGTTTTTTCTACCCAAATTAACTCTGTTCTAACACAGAGAGAGAGACATTTCTCCTTTTTATTAGACAGCTGTGCTCCCCAGAAGTCAACTGAATATTTATGGAATCACTGAGGTCGAGAATTCCAGCCTACAAGAACAAGGGTCAGAAGCAGTTCAAAGCTGAAGTGTTGAACTGAAACAGTAAATCTCCCAAAGCAGAACGTGAGTAACGCTGTGGATCAGCGAGGATCAGTGCTCCACATGCAAGCCGTGCATCCTCAGATAATTTAATTTTCCCACGACTCTCCTCAAAAACTAGCAGTATTGGGTGCTGGCCAAAGAGCATATGTGCTGGCTGCAAGCCCAGGAACAAGACAAACACACTGGGCCTGCATACTGCGGGGGAAACTGGAGCGCAGACTCCCGCAGTCTGCAAGGGCTGCCCATCCTTGAAACACCGGCGAGACAGGGGCTGGGAGCCCTGGAAGCTCCTGTTGTGTCATGTAAGAGTTCACACAGACTGAAGCTCCAAAATAACCTCACTGAATTGATAGTGGAGGTAAAAACCAGCAGAAGAAAAAGTCTGGAGAGAGAAGGAGAAAAGAGATTTCACCGAAAGACCTAACAGAAGAATGTTCTCAAGACAGAAGCTCATCTCCACTGCTGTTCCTGAGGGCCTGGGCCAAGGCAAAGCTGCTGCCAGGGGCCTGGGGACAGCAGCCTCCAGAAGCTCCGAGCCAGCAGAGTGACATGAAACTCAAGAGCAGCTGAAAGAAGGTGAATGACAAGTGCCATTGGAAAGCAGGGCCGCACCCCAGGGCTGATGGGATCGGGCAGGGAAAAAGAAAAACAAATAGTGTCCTTTGTCCAGCCTTTCTCTTGGGCACAACATCTTTTCAGGCCATTTCCATTCCCTTTTGGCTTCCTCACATCTTTTGTCATCTTGTGCCAGATAGGGGAGGGAAAAATAAAGGGAGGAGGCCAAGCACAGCAGGTGAAGCGAGGTGTCTGCTGTGCCATGCTCCACTTTTTCCGCTTCCTGAGGGTGTGCTGACGCTCAAGTACAGTTCACAGGCTGTCAGCAGTTGCCTCCTGCTTCCTGAATGATAGAATCAGAGCAATGACGGTTCAAGGCTGTTACTGGACACAATGGGAGGAGGAAGATGCAGGACAATATTAACCAGCTGCTATTACTAAGGTTTGTTGGCTCTCTGCACACAGAGGAACCAGATCCAACGAATAAGATGTGCTTTTCCTACAGCTCCTCTTCTGACCGCAGTGCAAAGAACTGGCCTTCTGATTCAATTCTAACCTAGTCCTAGTTAATTACCATTACAGCTGCATTACAATCACAACTGTAACTGCAATTGCGATTGTACATGAACTTCCAGTTCATCAAAGTCACACTGTTTAATGAGAGTTACAATTGCTATCCAGCCTGGACTCTGCAGTCAAATCAATTGCTTCAAAAAGCAGTGTTAAATGCAGAGGAAAAAATAAGCATGTATTTTCTAAAACAAAGATATATATCCCTTGCTGTGTGCCAGAAAATTCAAGCATGATTGTGGCTGTGAAGTTTGCAGGTCTCTTGCAGAATGTTAGAAAGTGCAATAATAACCTTGAAACACTTCTATTTTCGGATAAATAGATGGAATTACTGCTCACATTAAGATACAGTCCATCATAGCAAGGAATGTAACACAAGGAATTATTACAGCAGCGAATATCAGTAATTATGCTGTAACTGGAAAAAACCCTCACAAATCTGCCCACTTTTCTGATCGTCTACAACAAAAGAGACCACCAGGATTTCATGTCCTGTCTGGGTCTGACAGTAAGTATACATCTTTAATCAATTTCCAATTAAAACCATATTGTCCATAGTTAGTTTCCTTCAATTTAATTTATATTTCAAGATTTTTTTTTCAACGATAATTGCAAGTGACCTACCCAAAATAAAATCATGAGCAAAGCAGTGCTCAAAAAATAAAGGACGAAAATGACATACACTGACTACAGGACTACTATACAGCCATTTAACTTTGTAAAATTTGAAGCAAAAGTAAATGTCCAGATGAAAAGATCCCACTGGGTAAGCAAATCAGGGTCCTAACATTCATTCACCTTTCAGCCTCTGTGGAGCAATGAGCACACCCTTCCTGGCTTTAGGGAGCAGATGAGCAATTGTCAGGATGTTGTCCTTGCCCACAAGGAGAGCATGGAGAGAAAAGAAGGGTGGCCAGGCAGCAAGGTCAGCCCGCTGCACCCCAGAAATGCCAGGATCCCCAGGGGCCCGGTGTGTGCTGCACAGGGACCACCGTGCTGCTGGACACTCCACACTGACCAGCCACTGAAAGCTGCAGGACAGACCTCCCACCCAAGCTAATCCTGCTTTGATTTTGCTCCTTCCACTTCTTTTATTGAGGGCAAGAGACCAAGACTACGAGTCTCACCTAGAAGTGATGTGAGCAGCACCAGCAGCGTGTCGGTGTCTCCTCCGAAGCAGGAGGCCGCGCTTGTGATGTCCTCGCTGTAGTTCCACAGGGTTTTGCAGATCAAACACGAGAGCTGCCAGTCTGCCGGCCCAAAGTCTTGTAAGCAGTCAACCAATCTGTAAGTACCAAACAAAAACCAGTGGTTTGTTCCATGGAATTTTCTCCTGAGCTCTTCAAAATCTGGCAGTCTAGAAATGTAAGCAGCCTCCACAGAAGTTTGCAGGAAAATTCTACTTTAATAAAATTCAGGTGCTACTTTCTGCCTTGTAACTTCCCCCTTTTCATTTAGTGTAGTTCCCCAAGGATGTGAACATGCCTTTTGTCTACATATGTGTGTGTCTGCCTGCAGCTGCCCATCCCCTGTAACTTTCTAACCCAACTCACCAATTTCACTCAAATACTTTGCAAATGTAACCATTTCAAAATGGTTCAAAATTCCATCTAATTTCATTACAATCTGTGACTGTCCCAAATCTGTGGCTACTACTAAAGCAGAGATTGCAATCCAAGCCAAACTTTATCAGGCACCAATGATTCATCTGGAAAAGGTGGTGGGAATGCAGAAAAAGCTTCAGTCAGAATATCCATCTTACTACACATCAGATGATCTCACCAAAAAACAAATCCAAAAGAATTTGCTACTTCCATGATTAAAGAATTACCTTTTACATTCAGCAAAGTCTCCCAATTTTGCAGATCTCACCCATTCTTGTATTTCCTCAGCCTGTACTCCCAGGGGGACTCCTCTCAGAAATGCCAGTTTTATTAAGGACCATTAGGTTCCAGACCTTTCTCCCCATCTCCCTTCCTTGCAGACACCAAATGCAGGCTGGATCCTAAACAGGCCTCTGAAATGAAGCTGTAACTCTTCTGCCTGCACCAGCTTACATACAGTAGCTATCCAGAGTTCCCATTTCCAAACTGCAGTGTTCCCAGGTCCTGGGGCTGCAGAAGTAAATGCTGTTTTCCACCTGCTGTCCCTGGTGACCTCTTCAGTAGAAATCCTTCTCTGCTGTTCTCTTCTTCAACCTTATGACCCCTTCCTTCTCTCACTTCTCCACTTCACAGAGAGATTTATAATCTGGTGATTAGTAAAGGATAACTACTATATTCGGGTATGGCTGAAAGTAACAGTCATTGAAGACCACCCAAAAAGAAGTTTGATTTTTTTCTCCTCTCTGAAGGCAGTCATTGTGGAACAACAGGAGGCATCTAACGAAAAGCCAAAAGAACTTGTCCTAATTTTTTTTTTAAGTTTAACTCTCTGATAAGACTAATTCCCTATTTTCCTAGGGCCACTATATATTGGTACAGTAACCTCAATTCCAAAAATCCATAGAGCTGGTTTGGCACAGTCAGGATGATCTCCTTAATAACCACTTCCAAATTCTCTAGATTCATTCCATGCTGTTACTGTTTTTTGTTCTTTCCCTCACAAATTTTCAGATACAGTATAGAAAATTATATTATATGATTCTATAGGCTACAGAATATTCTATATAATAGAAATTTCTCACATTTATTATTCAATTTGCCAGCAACTTATTTTTATTCTCCTTTTCCAGCCTTATATTGTAAGTTAACCAGAACATGGGAAGGAAGGACGAGAAGACTATGCATTGTTTACAGTGCATAAAAAAGCAATTATATGATGTATGAACAGGAAAGCGTTTCAAAGTGAGGCATATTGTTTCATAACTGTGGGCTGTACCAACTGCTTTACAAGCACAGGAACATGATCTTTCATGTTGCTCCAATTAAGCTGGATCCGCTATTATCTGAACATCAAAGCCACAAGTGTTGCATCCACAGCGGTTTTTCCAGGTCTAATATCCCTTACAACGCGAGTGCCTTAAACTTGAACTCCCAGAGAGAGGAGACCTGGAGCTGTTCTCTGCCGAGCATGGCTACATCAGGTAGTTTTCCCTACAGTACCGAGGGGTTACAAAAACTGCAAGGGACCATGTGGGATACCAGTTCCTGAAGTATCTTCACACTTGCACCAGATACACACCGGCTGCGCTGTTTGCTGTAGCCCACCCGGGATCCAGTTAAGCCGAGCACAAGCAGCTGCAGGAAAGCCATGCCTGAGTTGCTTTCTTCTATGGCACTCTCTGCTGTGTACATCAAGGAGGGTTTTTGGGAGATTATTCTGTGGGGTTTGGCTCATATGAAAGGCTTGTTCACAAAGAACTTTAGATGCCAAGTACCTACTACGCTGGCATCTTTATTACAAGCTACTGGCCCCAGTAAAAAAGAATCCAATTGAAACTTTTTGGCCAAACTACTCAAAATTGCCTTTTCTCAAGCACAATCAGGAACTTACTTTCCAATTCCTCCTTCTTCCAACAGAAAAGCTCGTTTGTTCATATCTACTGTGAGATTGAGCAGAACTCCACAGGCAGGAAAACAGACATCTCGGTTCTTGGAATCGAGCAAAGCAATCATGAACTTGTATACTGGATTGTAAAGAAGTAAACAATATTACTAGGAAGATGGATTTACCATACAAGTGGCATTACAACATACTTATTAAAAATGTATACTTAGAAAGCAGTCAAATGCAGGACACCCTATCCAAAAATTCACCATTGTAGCGTATTATTGTGACATTTGTAGAGGAGGCACAAAAGAGTAACATCATGCTGAACACCCGTTTCCTTCAAAACAACAAACTAGGAATTCTAGTAATAAAAATACACCAAAGAAACGTGAAAATCCCATCAGAAGAGGCTAAGTTGACCAAACTGAATTGCAGCTTATTTCTTGAAAGTACCTCCCCCCTTTCAATCCCAGAGTCAGTAGGAACTGCAAGGATTTGGCATCTGGCACTCAGAGGGGGAAGTTCTTTCCCCAGTGAGTGCAGGGTTGCCCCAGCCTGCACCAAGGCCAGCTGGAAGCGCAGCAGCCTGGGGCTCCCGCGGGAGCCAGGCGCGGAGCAGGCGCTGGACGTGCAGCGTCCCGCAGCACCTGCTGGCACTGACTCCGGAGCTGTGGAGCCAACCCAGCCAGGGAGCCGGGCTGGCCTCACCGAGAGGAAGCCTCTGAGCAATCCCTGAGCGTGGCACACCAACACCACAGTCTCTCCCAGCTGGAAAATTTAGTCCTTTGCCTGATACTGTTCACCAGCAACCAGCTACTCAGGGTCACTTCTCTGTTCTCCTCCAAATACGGTGAAGTGCCACCCTTGGAATAAAGGGTTGCATATCGTGGCACGATCACCTCACTTTCAGCACCAACAGGCTGACCAACAAAAGAAAAAATTTTACAGTGAACTGGTGTCTAATTAAGCTGATGACACACCTTCTGTGGACAGCAAGGAGTTGCCATTTTTCCCAAAGCTCTTTAGATACCCAAAGCAAAAGGACTTGAGAAGACTTGTATCCTACTTCATCCCGAGGCAAACAGGAGGTCTTTGCTGAGGCAGCCAAACATCCTAACTGCACGTTACAAAGTGCTAACAAGCTGTCGAATGTGGGAATCAAAAATCTGAGACTATGAACCTAAATGAGAACTTAGTTGGATTTTCATTTTATATCATATCACTTCTATCATATCACTTACTAATCTGAAAAACTAATCTGAAATCATATCACTTACTAATCTGAGAAACTACTTGAGTAAAGAGAAATTTCAAATTTGAAACTTCAGGAAAAACAGGGTTTTTGTAGTATTTACCTTTGTGAAAGTACCACGGCATATTTTTCCTACTCCAATATTTCCATTTTAATGAAACTGAAATAAAATGGTGTTTATAATGACTATTACTGGATTCTAATGTTTGCCTAATTTGCAAAACATCAGGGAAGATTGCTTCTACCCTTTTACAGAGACAGCTTATTAACAATCTTTTCTTTTTAGAACTGTGGACATTTAAAAATAGAACTCCTACAAATGCAAAAGTAACTCACTCTTTTTCTGCATGATGAAGTCACGGATCTCATGATGCTGGGAAAGATTGCCAAAGACTCTGACAGCCTCCACAACTGCATCCATATTGTCACTCATTAAAAGGTTTAAAAGCACTATTGGTTTGCAAAGAAATTAAATAAAAAGAATTACTTGTAAATCACAAATATGTAGTTGGTTTTTTATCGGTGAATATCAGAATGCAAACAGCAACAGCAATAAATGTAATAAATGGGAGCTGTTGTCTGCCTGCCTGTCTGTCTGTCTGGTGGCAGCAAAGGGGGTGAGCTGATGGTAGAACAAGAATGAAATTGTGTAGGGCTTTGAAGGTAAGACAAAGAGCTCCAATATGAGACAAAATGCAAAGGAACAAACGAGGATGAAGACAGTCTAAGCACAGTTGTAATAATGGGAGCCAGTTTTGCTATGCAGTTTTGAGTGGGCTCATGTGAAAATCCAGGAAGACATAATAAAAAAAATGTTGTTAATATATAAAAGAATTGATTTAGATCCTGAACAGATGGCCTTATGGTGGGATGCCTCCTAAAGCTCAAATTATTTTCTGACATTAGCTCTGTTTTCTCTCGGAGCTGCTATAACAAGCAAACACATTTTCTCTGAACAGCTACTTAATATTGTCCCAATCTGAAGCATTCACTTCCTTGCTGCTTTCCTGCTTAGTAGTTTCACATATGATCAGTGTGTACTTCAGCAGTAGGAATGAGACCTTCAGCACTTCTTAGGCAGAGCTACCATCATGGAAGATTTTGGTGCACAGCAGAGGAGTGATGTTACGGAAGTTATATTTATCAGTCTTCTGTGAGTATGAAGCAAAGCACTGAAATCAGTCCATCATACAGAGCATTCAGATAAGTCAACGCTTAACACCACAGAAGAATGAGAGAAAAAAAATATAGAAGAGAGATTGGCTTTGTTCCTATTACTTCTGCCTCTGGATGTTGCAATACTGAACACACCTCGAACTTGTCTCAAAGAGACATCTGAAAAGATTTTGTCCACCACTCGTATCAAACAGCAAGTATTCTCAAAATATTTGAGCATATACTGGAGCAGAAAGCCTGCTGGTTTTCCATCAGAAGGTTTCTTTTTTCCTCAGTTCAGGAAAGAGATGGGACTAGTTCCACACGCCAACAAATACGACAGGAAAGAAGTAACTTGCTTCCACACTTTTCCAACCAGGAACAAGCAGCAGCTGGCTTACAGGCAATAAAATGAGTTGTGACAGAACAGCTGAGCTGTTACCTGGAGAGAGTATGATGTCTATCAGTCCAGGCATTGGGCTGACAGTCAGGATATTTTTTCCTATTCCTCATTCTACCTGTTGTGCGAACTTCAGGTTCTCTCTCCCCAGTGTCTTGTCTACTTAGACAGAAAGATGTGCGAGACACAGACTCTACCTTTTGTACATTAATACAATGGTTGCAGAAATCAGTGCAGTTCCTACCCAAAACTAAGGGACTGTTGTCCATAATGTCAGAGGGAAGAGAACCACACAATACAATACTGCCAGTGGATTTCTAAGCCAGAAACAGACATAAATCAAATCTTGCATGTATAGAAAGGAATAAGAAAAAAAACCCCTCTTGCCATATTGTGATTAGAAGTAAAAACCAACATGATTATTTTGGCTAAGGTACATGGATACTGAACAAATCTAGCAAAAATTGCTGAACAGAAAACAAAATGGCAAATTCCTCTGCGGAGGAAAAGAAGGGGTTTTGTGAACAATCCAACTATTTTCATAAAAGTCAGAGTTATTTTCCAAAAGAATGGGAAATCATTATTGAAATAATTTAGCTCTATGAACTTTATACTCCTGCAACATAATACAACAAAATGTTATCAGTGTCTTTACTTTCTGTTATGTCAAAGTATTTCTGCTTTCTAAAAGCTAGACAAAAAGTACTAGTTTAAAAGTCCTTACTTTCAGCAATGTGTAGCTTCTTCTCTTGAACTGCAGAATTCTTCACTTGGTAGTAGGACAAATTGTTGATTGCTGTCGCAGCATTGATGACCAACTCTTCACAGTCATCTACTGACTTGTATTCTGAGAGTGAAAAAAAAAGCCCAAAACATATGCCTCTGTAGATACACAAACACAAGTGCCTAATTTTGCAGTGCATTCAGTCCCAGAAGCAAACTGGGTAACAGCTTACACGGCCGCGACTCCAGCCAACCCTTCTGCTGTTCAAGTAAGATGGCAGAAACTAACAGGAACACCTGACCCAAAAATGGCAATGCAAAACCACTCTTTCCCATTATTAATTTACATAAATCATTGTGACTCAGGAAACATGGTTTAAAATCTAGTTAGTTAAGACATTTTACAAATCCTGTTTGTTGTTTTAAGATGGCACTGAGGAGAGTCCACGTGCAGAAACAGGGCCGTGTGATAGACACGGAGAGATGCCAAGGACTATTATATTGAACTGTCAGGTATCTAGGAAAAAAAATGGAAAAAAACCCTTCAACAATATTTGAAAGATTTTTCTCTTAAGAGTTCCTGACAGAATGTTAACCCATGTAGAAGTCTGAAAGGCTTATCTGTCTAAGGTTTCTGGCCTCAGAAGCCAAGAGTGAAGGAAATAGAAGAGGGGTAAGTTCACAGGGAGAGAGAACATTTTGTAGTAAACTGACTGATACAATGCTCAAGAAGAGGGGAGGGTGGCAGAGAGAAGCTTTGATGGTCAAAAGCACTTACACAATCATTAAGACATTAACACAGTTTCAACCCATGGAACAGAACCAAGTTGTGAGTCTGACTTGTCTCATCCCTCATGACTAGTAAGACAGTGTACAATCAGGTTGATTATCTTAACATAATATTTAATGTTCTCATTACACAGTAAAATATACTGAGCTGTTTAAGATGCATCTTGTCACAGCTAAACTCTGATATGGGGAGAACAGACCAGCCCTGGTCTGTAATTAGATTTACAAGGGGATCAAGTAACTGGGAAAGGAACTGCAGTCCTAATTTGGAGGGAGACACTATCTTCCATCTGAAAGAGATAAAAGGTTGGAAGACTGAAAAAGAAGAAAAAAGTGAGAAAAAATTCTTTGAAGAGGCTGAAAGCTATGGATGCAGAGAACAGAAAGAATACTTAATCCAAAACAGTCACAAAAAATGCAAACCTTAAAAAACACCAAACCACCACCAAACACATCTATAAAGCACCTGATAAGAACAAACTTTCCTTATATATGAACTTTCAGTGAGATGTGTTTAAAATAAAACTTGTTTTCTTATCTTTAATGATCCTATCTGCAAATCTGATCACCGAATTGAAGACTTCTACAGCATCTTTCCCCAGATACTGAAAAGTCAGTACCAAATCAGCAATGCTTCCACTGTCTCAACCAGGCCTTCTACATAAACAGTTTATGAATATCAGCCAATTGACTTGGGGGTTTTTTTGCAATGGGAAGTCCTAAACTCTCCTTACAGGCTGAATGAAGGTAACAAACACAAGATAAATTTTATTACCTAGTACTGTAACAAGTAATCCTACAACAGGATGGGCAGCTGCCAGAGCTGCTCCTACGCCAGGGTGAATGGAGAGGTTGGCCAGCACTCTTATCAGTTTTATCAGAACATCTTCTGCTTCTGAAGGATGCTTTAGGTGGTTTTCTCCTTTTCCTTTTCTACCATGGTACCACGTCTGTGCATTCAAATCAAGTTCATAGTAGGTTTGGAATAATGATGTCAAGGTGTTAATACTTTCTTTTTCTTTAAAAAATTGCTCCCGGGACTGGTCATTCTTTGCTGTTAAATTACCAAGAATGAAGATGATACGGATAACCAAATCCTGCAACAAAAATAAATAAAACAAACCATGTTACACAGAAAACATCAGAAGGTGGTAGCTGCTTAAAAAGAAGACAATACTTCATTTGCTTCCCAATTCAGATAATAGCACATCCAGAACAACTGAAGGAATGCCAAACACAGCAACTGGAAACAATTTTTTATGCTACCAATTTTCATAACCTGATGTACAGAAGAAATCAAAACCACCTGACAGAACTAGTATAGCACTGGAGTAACTACTAATGGGATATACTTAGTACAGGTCATCTATTTTTACCAAGCCCACAGTAATCTTAAAACGTCTTAAAACGGCACTTTATATAACTACAATAATCATATGGGCCAGAATTTACTAATCTTTCAAGTAAGCAAGTGTCAGCTGTGATGGGCAGAGACGACAACCTTTCCTTTTCTAGACCTGGTAATCATTGTAGAGGTTAAACTCCTTCCCCTTGATTTGTTACTGTTAAATCCAAATTAGGTTTTATTAATTTCATTGTTAATTCCAATTGCTTACAGACAGCTGAATTATTTGTCCAAGATTTTTACCAGAAATATAATCTAAATTGACTGGTCTGTCATTCCCCAGTTCCTTCTCTTTCTCCTTTTAAAAAGAGACACCCTGCAACCTTGCAATTCTTCATAACTTTTCAAGAATCCCAGAGATTGGGATCCCCTTTCTCTCCTTTTGTAAACACCAAAAGGTAAATTTCATCAGCTGGTTTGACAACATTAAATATGCTTCAGCTTGTTTTTTAGTGATAAAAGAATCCAGGATGAAGTAAAGATTTTTCATTTGGTCATATATAACCCTTCAGAAAAAGAAGCAAAAAAAAAAGAGGCATTTCACACTTCACTATTCACAGTGGTGAATCTGTCAGTAACACTCACCTTCTTCTGAATACCAGAACAATTATTTCCTTGTTGTCTTCTCACTGTAGCATAAAAACTTTTGTTTCTTTTAATGTCCCTTTGTAGGTGCACCTCATGTTGTGCTTTGTTGGGGTTTTTTTTCTGATTTTCTATGCTCTTCCTACCCTTTTATTTTTATCCCTGCTGAATGAGACCTACTTTCTATTTTTGCAAGGTATCTTGAGATCTCATGATTGAACCAAGTTGCTCTCCTAAAGCCATTTTCTAGCCTGACCTTCATTTTGTACATACTGAGATACAACCTTTTTGTGGCAAGACTAGTGGATCCTAACTGAATGGCATTCAACAACATCCCCAACTTTTTTTACCCATCAGTATGTGATAAGAAAAAAATAAATTCTGAAAGTCTGAAGTAACTCAAGTTTAAACTACTTAAAACATTTCCCTCTGTCACTTACATCAAAACCTACTAATTTTTTAAAAAGTCTGTAGCTTTATCTTAACAGTGCAGGTAGAGTAACAGCATTTCTTCAAGTACATCAGAACCATCTACCCTTAGCTGCTAACCTGCTGTATTTGCACTAACCTAGAATTTTGCTAATCAATTCATATGCTCTTTTTCTTCAAGTATCATAATTTTATTTACACATATTCTAACCCTCCCTGGTATTAGTAATGTAAGTTAACCAGGCACAGTCTAACTCGTTAAACTATACATGCTAATACTAAAGGAAAAAAGATGTTTAGGCAGGAGCTCCTTCTTGGATACATGCCTTCAACAGTAAGTTTCAGGTTTTAAGCCTCTGCCACAAGACACTGGCAATAACATCCTCTTAGGAAGATGAGTGCCATCCCTGAACATGAGAAGCAGCAGTCTCCTAAGTGAGGAAATGGTTTTCACATCCCTGTATTTAATAATATCACTCTGCAGGACCCACTTCCACTTTTTTTTTTAACTAGGCATTCATATTTTTGTTAGGATCTAAATGTCATCAAGACAATTTTTTATGAATATTCTTACTGACTAACCACTAAGAGCTTTCACCTTTGCTGGCACAACACCCAACTCACAAAGGCTGTAAAAATTTGAAACAAACAACTGATGAATCAGAAGAGAGAACTGAAAAAAGCAGGCAGTCTAGTTTGACTCGTTTATATTGACTTTCTAATTTTGGTCAAAATGCTATCAGCCCAGCAACAGCTCTACCCAATCAGAAAAGAGACAAACAGGTACCGCACAGCAATCAACTGATATTTTGAGAAGTGTGATCTCAGCTGTGCTTTCCACCTACAGCCCAGCAAAACAAACTTATAAAATACTTCTTTTTTAGCTAAGCACATCCGGCTTTAATAGAATAGTACTGAAGTTTCATTATCTTCCAGTGAAAATTTAACTAGCAAAGTCAAAGAGGAAAGCTGTACAACTTCTCCTGAGTAGTGCAACGCTCAAGGGTCTGTATTATTTTTGGCTATATTTCTTTAAATGCTCGTGGGTAAGGACTGCAAGAGTAAGAAACACCATCTTAGAATGGCTGTGTAAAAAAATACATGCAAAGCTACATGGTATTTTGAAACTGCTTGCAAAACTAAACCCGTGCAAGGGCCATGGGCCTTTCTGCACATAGCAAAAGATCAATATAATAAATGAGATTACTGTGCATTTCCACATGTTTGGAGTATTAACTGTATATGGAATTTCAGGCATTCTTTCACACTTACAGAAAAATTACATTTATCAGATCAATGTATATAATACGGATGTTTTAACATGTATTGCACTAAAGACAAATTAGATTAAAGATAGGAATTACACTCAGTTATTTCATCTTTTTATAGTGAGGCATTCATGTGAGACATGATGAACACAGTGTACTCAAACATGAGTGGAAGGCTGTATCAGAGAGCACGCAGCTTCACTTAAACAAATAAATTTGAACAAACAAATCAAGAAAAGCTTGAGAAGATACTTTTCTTTGCTTCCTATCTCTGAAGAAACTGTAATATTTTGAGTTTTAAGGTGGTAATGGCACCAGATACTCCACCACCGTTTAACTCTTATTATTCTGGCAACTGGAACATAAACATTTGATCATCACGGATATGAATGATTTTTTTGCTTATCTTATTTATTGTAAAACTCTCTTCCTTGCACTGCCCTAGTAGCAAAGGTACCCCATGTACCTGTTGTGAGTCACAGAACCTGACAACAGTTTATCTTGGCAATTAAAGTACACCTGCCTTTCAGTGTAAGCATGACAAGCATGGGTACAGACCGTACAGGCTTACTTATCAGTAGGAAAGGAAAGCAAATTAGGTCAGTAGTTTCTAACTAAAACAAGATCAATAAGGAAGGACAGTCCAATCTAGAACCTGTGAATGAGGCCAAGTACCTGTTATTGCTTTATTTGGTGTCTGGGCCTTCAGAATGGGGGAGGGGGGAGGTAGTAGAAAACAAAAGGTCAGCTGCCAGCAGCTGAGTTCCTATTGAATCATCAGCTGTAAATGAAATCTGCTTTCCATGTTACACAAATTTCAGTGGCATTAGTCAAAATTCTACCACCTGCCCTGCTTCTCATTCAAATCTAATTTACACTTCACTTCCAAATTTGTATTTCTGCTTTATTATGCACCTTGGAAAGAAAATTTGGGAGTCTTCTTTGCAGGGTCTGATAGTCTACTTATAGGCAAAATTACTGTAGTTATACTAACCTGGAGCTAATCTCTTCCAAATACAGTAAAGATCCATCTCAATGGACATTCTAGCTGTGAAAATTTCTGTTTAAACATAGAAATGACAGCTGTCACAAAATGAAACTCAATTTAAGGAACAAAAAAAGAGGGAGAGGGCAGTAGAATACCCTGGAAGTATCAAAAGCAAATAGAGAACTTCTTGACTGAGGAATGTGAAATAAGGAGCAGAGTGGAGAAGTTTTGCCACAGTGACAGCAGGGAGTACTTTGTCAGTAAAAAGAACCTCCTTCCCCCTGAAATATTAATGCACTTGAGGAGAGGAGAGGAGAGGCCATTAGTAAAATGTAATTATACTTCTGTGTATCCACACCACAGGACCCTACCCAATAATTTCTACCCCCCCAAACCTGATCTTTTCAGCTAACTTTTCAGAAAAGGGTTCATTTGCACTTAGTGACTTTCAGTGACCAAGAACTTGTGCTTAGGTTTGTTTGTAGACACCTGGAGACATGGGAAAAGTAAGAAGAAAAGCAAGCACACTGTCACCAGAACATCTGATGAAAAGCTGTGTTTGCTCCCTAAAAAAAAGTATTTCAGAAATGAAATGAAAAAAAAAAAAATTGAAAACCATATCCTCCATGGTATCACTCCAATGACTGCTGACCTCTCTGGTTAAAATCTTTACTTTTAGTACTAGTTTAAATTTGTACAGCTTTAGCCCCTATTTCTTATTAGCTCTTTTTTTTTTTCTAGATTGAAGACTGGGCTACTAACAAAAATGTCTTCCTTGTGCAGATTCTATTAATAGCTAGCTTGCTAATGGTCTGACCTTTGTCATGGATAAATTCATCTCCTTGGGGGATTTTAACTCTAATAATTCTTTTAGTTTTTTCAGAGGTGTTCCCAAGCTTTCAGCATCATTTAGAGAAATTAAATCAAAACCTACAACAACGTATTTTAGTAACAGTGTGTCTCATCAAAAAGTAATATCTTATTATTATTATTATTTGATATTCTATTGCTTACCTATCTAGTAATTACATACATTCACTTGTATCTTTTGATACACCAGAACAGCAGGTTTCCATATGAGTCATGCCAGTGAAGACTGGTTCATTACAAACTTTGAACACTGTACTTCTGATAATTTTATACTCAGTGTACATATCATATATTCTGCACTTTTATCAACATTTTTGCTTTTTCTTCCAGACAAAAAAAAGAAAAAAAAAAGAAAAAAAATGACAACTTAAGAACTAGGAAGATGCACATACACTTATCAGCTCAGCACACTGTCAGAAGTCATACTATAGGGAAAGAGGGACTTTCTGTAGTTATTCACATTTATCAGCAGGGAAATTCCTTCAGAGTTGTCAGAATATCTATCCTAGAATTGCTACTTCCTTCTTGACAAAAAAAAAAAAGCTAATTCAGATTTATCAGTTATGAACAACAAATGCAAGTATACACACAAAACACAGGAGAAAAATCTTGTATTTTTTGCTCTTTAATGATCAATTACTACATTCCCTTTTTTAAATTGCCTTGGCACTATTATAATGTTGGGCTACACTGAGGAGGAATACAACTGAAAATACGTACTAGTAAATGTAGGAGAAAAGAACCACATTATCACTGCAAGTTCTTTGTAGGGTTACCTTGACAAGCATTTCAGCAGGAGTAGTGGCATAAAGGGCACTCAATCTCCTTTCCATTCACAGTTTGTTTCCTCTCCCACATTGCTGCCTCAGTATTTGTGATCAAGGAAACATTTGTGTGGCTGTTCAACAAACTAGACAGGAAAGCAATGCAGATGATAACCAGGAAAGGATTGGGGTTCTTTTTTTCAGTTTTAAGGTTGTTGGAAGCTGGGTCAGTTCCCTGACATGATGTATCATGCTGTCACACAAATAACTGTCCTCAGCCCAAATGAGGGATGGCACCGAGGAAAAAGTGAGTAACCAAAACACAAAGAACACTTGGGTCAGCACTGATAACCATTTATTTAGAAGCAAGTAAAGTACGCAGAAACACACCATTGCCCCCAACAACAATGTGAAAAAAAAAACCCCTTTGGTATCTCATAAGACTGTGATGGCCCTGAGCAGAATACCAATAACACTCTCCAAGTATTTAAAAGGCCAACATGAATCTGAACTAAACACAGGTGCAGCACTACACTACATAGGTAAGAGCCTATGGTTGCTCTTGGGCATTACATGACTTACGTTACACGACTGACTGAAACAGACAGATGGTGGGGTCCTGGGAGCTCATCACAGAATTCTCCATGAACCAACCAAAATACCAGCCAGAAAGACCAGTCACTGCATGCAGATAAGCCTTTGCCTAATCAATAAAGTCAGAAACAAAGTGGAAAAGTTCCCTGCAGATACAGGCCTCACCTGTGAAAACCTTCCCTATGGCAGCACTCCAAAGAGCAAAAAAGACATTCAATAGCCCCGAAACAAGGTTTTTTTCTTTGGGGGAGACAAGAGAAAATCTCACAAGCAAAAGCCTGCTTGCTCACAGAAGACAGTAAGCTGATTTGGGAGCCACTACCTGGTAGATGCATTTGGGAAGGAAGCTGAGCAGACCCAGGCACAGTGAACCCGATAAATGTGGACATGTCCTTAAGAGGATGACAAGGCAACATCTCTTCATTTAATAAATTGCTTCTGACAAACTGATTGCTAAATCAACCAGGTAAACCAGTGTGCAAATTATAATTGAAAAGGAGTGCAGTTGTTCTAGCTGATGCAAGACATGCAAAAATAATAACGAATCTCTTCAAACGTATCAGGACTGGGAAGTTTGCCAGAATCTGCAGAACTAATTGATGAACAGGATAAAAGAGGAGCACCGAGAGAAGAAAATGTCATTGCAGAGAAGCTAAATGAGTTCTTTGCATTGATTCATGCCCACTCTGGAAGCAACTGGGAGATCTCAATGCTACAGCGTACTCCAGGGAAGGCTCATCAGAGAGCATCTGTCCAAACCGAAGCAATCACAAACAACTTTAAGGAACAAACTGACAAAACAAAGAGTAACCAATCAGCAGGACTGGATAATTATCCAACAGTTCTAAAAGAACTAATTAATTAAATCGCTTAATTACTAACAGCACTATGCAACCTCCTAAAACTGTAACAAACATGAAAAGATTCCAAGTGAGAATCAAGTCTGGTGTCTGGACCAGATAAATTAGTAGAGATCACAAAAAAAGAACAATAAAATGAGTGGACAGCCACAGAAACACAATCAGCTTTAAGACTTCTAACTTCTGACTTACCCAGCTACTGAGTTCTTTGAAGGGATTATCAAACATGCACAAAAAAGACCCATCCAATATCACCCATGTGACTTCCCAGGAGACTTTTAACAAAGTCACTCACCAAAATCCTAGTGAAACTGCGGAGTCATGCTGTAAGGGAGAATGTCTTGGTATAGATAAATGATTAGAGGATGCAAAAACAGAGTAAATTAACAGTTCCTACAACGGTGGAAGATGACTAGTGGAATTCCCAAGATTTTGTGCTGGGATCTATTGTGTTCAATTTGTCCATAAACACAGAAAATGGGCAGCAGCAGTGATATGGAAGAATGTACTGATTTCACTACGATATTCAAAGTACCAAAGATGAAGGCTGAGTGAAGAGCAGAACAAGAATTGTAGTCAGTTGGTAATAAAATAGCAGATGAAATTCAAATGCATGAATTTAAACATAAAAATATGTGTGGAAAAGAACAGAGCAAACATATTGTCATGTATAAAATTATAGCCTTTGAACCAATCATAACCACCTATAGAGCAATCTTGGAGTTAATGACAGTTTAATGATCACAGGTCAAGAAAGCAAATAAAAGATTGGGAATTATTAGGAAATAAATTTATGCAGGCATGCAAATCTATGGTACAGCCACATCTTAAGTGCTGTGTTCTGGTTTCCTCCTCCCAAAAAATGAGACAGGAATCAGGATTGGAAAATGTTCTGAGAAAAGCAACACGGATACACCATGGCATGGAACAGTCTCTCTCTCAGAAAGGTCTAAGTAAGCAAGAACTTCAGCATGGAAAAGAGGTAACTCAAAGAGGGTAGGATAAACATCTAAAAAATCAAGGGAGGTGTGAAATGAACAATGGGCTTCACCACATTTCAAGAACCAGAAGGCATCAAATAAAGACAGTAAAGGCCAAATTCAAAATAAGTAAAGGAAATAGTTGCTATGCAACTCCTTGTCAATGGATCTTTAACATGTTAAAAGTTTACAGGGGATAGAAGAGAGACTGTAGAATTTCATAGAAAAGAAGTTAACTGAGGTTTATTTCATACACAGCTGGCTGAGGGTGTTTCCTAACTGGAAGGAGCTGGAGGTTTGGTAAGTATGCACAGTAAGTATCATACATGCCTGCTCCATTTATACTGTTCTCTAGACACCTGAATCTCACCATTGCCAAGTTTGAAGAGTAGATTGGATGTTCATGTGATCCAATGTCATTATTATTTTGCTGAATAGGCAATTACTGCATCCAGTGATGTCAGATTCTTAAACAAATGCTTCCCAATTTAAAAAGTAAGCTACACTGAAGTGTAAGGGGACTTTCTATACAACAGGCATAAGACTGCTTCTACGTACATTTTAGTATTACACCCTGTGTTTGTGCACTTAGGACTGAAAATAGACTCCTAACTGATAAAACACTACACGGAAGCTGGCAGGGCCCCAAAATGCCACCTAAGCTCAGGTAGTGCCTGACCTATTGACAGAAGCTACTGTCCTATTTATGTAATATGCCTGTTCCAAAAGCACACCCTCCTTGTGACTTATGACATTAACCACGGCCCGAGAAAGTCACTCTTTATGCAGGTTATCTGGACAGCTTAGCGATGATAATGATGTGGGAAAGCAGAACAGAACCCTGCTAAAAGATTTACTGAGATGGGCAAAAGTCTACAACGCTGACTAGAAACAGGATCATGCAAAGCTTATCCTGCAAGATAGAGGCTCTACACAAACACTTCTGACAGTTTTGACAGCATGTGGCAACCACCAAGGATTTTTTTGTTACTCCACACAACTAAGTTCCAAAGCCAACCATGAACACACACTTCAGATGTGTGTACAAGCACACTTGACTTCCCCAGTCCTACACTGAAGCTTCAGCTTTTCCAGTCTTCTGTGTTCCCTACCTAAGACTATGACACATGGTATTATCAAGTCTTGCCAACTCAATTTGCCCAAAAGTCTTCCTCATAGAGTTGAATCATTACTTTTCCATTCCTCCTGACTCTTTCACCCAGGAGAGAAAATGAGTGGAGAAAAAAGGGGAAAAGAGCTGTAAGTGCAGTGTGGAGAGAACAGAGACTATTTAGGTTGCAACTGTGGAATTCAGTGTGTGGTGTGGGTGCAAGTCATTAATCCTATTTCCAGTGCTCACATTTTTACTTCCACAGTACTTAATACTTATCTTTAAAGTCAGAGTTATGATAGCCCTTAAGAAAGTCTGAATGCTGGTTTTCTTCTATTTTTCCCCTGTCTGTTTCTAGCTGCTATGACTGTCAGTAAAAAACCTGATCCCACAAACTTTGCAACCTGAAAACTCAGAAAAATACACACACACATACACACTTCCTCTTTTCACATCAGTTTTTAGTCCTGAAGATTTTTAATGCTTTAATAATGATGGTTTTTCCTTCTCTTTGCTTCTTCCCACAGCAGACAATTTTACTCACACTGTTAACTTCATTTCTTTTCAACACATAGCAACTCACGCTGTAACTCACTAGCTGTCAGCATTTTAAAACAAAGATTAGCAGTGCCAAGTACACCTCAGGAAAAACATTTGCACTCCTCACAGCTCAAGTGTTTATTATATAGTACAGAAAAAGTGGTGCATAACATTATCTATGTCCTTCTTTTTGTTTCTGCAGGGCTTCACTAAGCTGACAACTGACAATTGCATGCCTGTTTCAAAACTGCAGTAAGAAATAATTATTCTGAAGACATTGCATATATAATCAATACAATGTAATAGCTAAGTTTTTTAAATACACAACCTACTTCTTTACTCATTTGTATTTTGATAAAACAACTGACAGTTTAACACAAAATGCAATGCTAACCTTGTGAAGAAAGATGTATTTTAGGACCACTTAATAGACAAATGAGAAGCTAAATTCTGAATACTTAATAATAACAAAAAATTTGAGGTAGATATGAGCCTACAATTCATTATGACACAAAGCTATTATCTCAGGAACCTACGAAAGCTACCCTTAAAATGACAGATTAAGTTTAGGAGAAAGGTGTTACTTAATTAAGATCCTTATTCTTGGTTCCATAATTTGTTGAGTTTTTAATACAGTGGTCACAAGGAAGAACAACTGTAAATCTAGGAAAATATCATGCTTTTGACATTTCTCATGTTATTTACATAGTATTTTACTGAAGTGTCTTTGAAGTCTAAACTATGCAAGAGCAGCCTAAACCTAGAAATACTCAGATATGCTACAGAAGTGTTAATCAGCAGACATTCAGAAGAAAAGAAACAACTTAATCTTAGTTCCTCTTCCATGTGCATTATCACAGAAAACAGGGATGCTGGTAAACAGGAAAGGAACAAATTATTTTTGTATTTGGCAGGAGAAAGAATATTGTTCAGCATAGCCAATCTAGTTACCCTCATTAACTCCCTTCAATGACAGCAGCACAAAAGACCTCCTTCCAACAAACCTCCAAGAATTAATAACTGTGGGATAAAATATATAAGATAACTAAATTATCTCAAACTTAGGTGCTGGACCAGCCAAGAAAGTTCCTTACTTTTAAGAATGATCTTAATGTAATTTAATATTCTATGTTTTGAAACCTTGGTCCACCTTTGAACATCTATGCTTTAGATAAAAATTACTTTCTTCTTAAAACTTACCTGGCAATAGAGCTGAGTAATTTCCCTACACAGGGCACTCCACTCTTACCACTGCATCTATCTCCAAGACTGGGATCTTGCACCACTCTGAGAACCCAGTGCTCCAGTAAATATAAGAAAGATCACTACCATACAGCAACACAATAGAGCAACACCCTTGGAGTTCTAATAAAGCTGGCAGCACTTATGCTCAGAATTTTACTTCACGATATGAGGCATTTTGACTAAATCTAAACATTTATTTCTACATGAACATCCCAAATGTGGTACTCCAGGCATGCGGTTTTCTCTGGCAAAGGAGAGATACATTTTGGCATCTTACGTAGTTAGAGAGTGCGGGAAGATGACTGAGGGTAAAAAGATAATGGTATGGAAGTTACAGGGAAAAATACAGTTGTACTCCCTGGATGAAACATGGTCAGCATATCTGACCTCCCCCACACACTGCAATCTAAGGGGGACTCAACGGAGGGTGGAGCGGAGTGGAGACACCATGGCCAGGCACTGTGTTGAAACCCTTGCAGAGGAGGGAACTCAGTGGTACTTTTTAGTTGATAAGCCTCATAGCAGCTGAAAACCAAGGGAGATAAAGGAAAATGTCCTGCTCTTGAATCAGCAACTGTTATGAAATCACTCTCCTTGGACTAACGTGTGTCCCCATCTCAAGGTTATCTCGGGTACTATCCTGAGATATCCACCCCCTAGTACAACCACCCCTCACTGGGTAAGATGTATGACCAAAGTCACTCAAGTTCTGCCTAAACATAAAGAAATAGTATGAATATGAGTTAAGAATGGGGAGAAACGGGGGAAGACTCCATTGTAATTTCTGGGATTAGCTGACACGCTGAACCTGTCTTCTCCCACATAGGGACGCCTACCGTGGAAGAACTGTGATCTCTACATGCTGAATGATTGTCTCAGGCCAGCTTTTATTAGGGATTAGAGCTTGTTAGTACATTGATTTAAATTAGTGTATTGCTTTGAATATATTTTTGCAGTCAGGTACTATCACTGGCAAGTCTCAAACCTTAACCTGTCAGAATTCTATTAATAAAGAGTGTTATTCTGCAAACTGTTAATGCGAGTCCTTCAAGGGCACCGCCCGTTGCCCGCAGCGGGTAAAGGGGGAGACCCAAGAGGAGGTGTCTCTGTTTGGTGTGTGACCCTGAACAAGTCAGTGCAACTGCCCTCAGATCCAGTGGGACTGCTCAGTGAAAGGTCCCATAACGGGACACTGACAGACTTGTCGGGCACAAGGGTCACAGCTTTCCTGGGGCTCTCACAAACTAATCAAACACAAAGGGTTTGAGTAAATCTCCCCTTTTTACATGACAACAAGGAACATATTTTCCTCTGCTTTAACATTGCTTAGCTCTAGAAAAGTCACACTTCTTTTGCAGGTGAGTAGGACAGGAAAAAGCCCAACAATTTCCTAGTGCTAAATATTCAAATAACTTCTTGCTTCAAAAAGTACTTCTTAAAACTAAGAAAGAAATTAGGTACTCAAAGGACTGTTTCTACACATGCAAAGGGTAGACAAGTTAATCAATTGTCCTCTGTATTGCTTTGAATTTTTAATCTAAATTATTTCATTACAATTATTTACTACTTAGAAATGCTGTCAACCATTTAAAATTTTTATTTGGTAAATGCATAGAAGTAGGTCACTGAAAACAAGCTTATACACAATAATACACAGACACATCAGAGGATTAATATATAAAAATCAAGAGATGAAAAACTGACCTGGTGCTTCTGGTGTTTGTTTAGTAGGGCTAAAAATAAGATGTAACATCTGGAGCAGTCTGCTAAAGCTGCACAGAAGTCATTGTAGGTAGAAAGTTTGCTACAGAGAGAAAAAAAATATATAAATGAATAAAAGGACTTTTTTCCACAAAACGTTTTTAAGAAGTCACATTTGACTCTCAGAGCTGTATTTTCCAACAAATGAAATGAATGCCAATATTAAGTGAATGCCAATATTCTGACTTCTAGCAGAGGCATGTGCAATTACATAAGAGCACAACCAAAGTCTAGCTATCTTTGCCACAGTGAATTATGGGAAGAAGCAAACATAAGGAGCTTCCCAACCTGCCTGCCATATGGGCACAGTATGCTAACACCAGCACTTCTCAGTGCTAAATGGGAGAACTGGAATTTCAGGATGATGTGGGAAGTCAGATGAGAGGAAATAAGGGGTCCCTTCCTAGTGCACTCCAGTAGAGCCCAGCAACAGCACTAAGAGAATACATCTCTCACCAGCAAATACGGAGAACGTGCCTCCTTGCAGGCAGGATTTTCTCTCTGCACGTTCCCTAACAGCTGCTCCAGTCCTACACTGCTCACCTTGACCATTCCCAAAACAGGGAACTGGACATGCTTTGGTCACACCAGAAAAATGCAGTAACGGAACAAGCTAGGATAGCATCTTACTTCTCATGTAGTCAAAACCAGAAAAGATCTGTTTTGATGTTCAATTACAACCAGTTACAGGAAGATTTAGACTTAAGAGAAATGAATAATCTGAACAGATTGAACATATTCTCTACAAAGAAACTTTGAGTAGTTGACTGAGAGAAAAGAATAATCATTCTGTGTTACTAGAAGACAAACCAAAATTCAAATCTGAGCTCTGTACTACATAGTATATTTTTTTGTGTGACTGTAATTTCCAGAAAGCTAATGAAATTGATTTTATGGCCTATTTGTATTCTTGGAGCATGAAGTTCTAAACTTAAGGAAAAAAATTGAAGCAGTAGGAAACTTTAAGTAAGATAAATTACTTTTTCTCCATACTGAATTCTAGATCAAGTAAATGTCCTTATCAGAATTACAGTATAAGTATCAATTACACTTAATTACAAGCCCATTATCCCACTTTCCATGGCATTTTCCAAATAAAAGAAATGCTCCCTCCTCAGAAGTAGTAAATATGCTCAAAGTGCTGTAATCATTGCTAGAGCTCAATTTTAGGAACAAAGCTAGAGACAGATGTGAACAAGGTAGCATGGAACTGGGGAAGCCGTTCACATGCTTTACAGGTAGCACAAACAGCAAAGGAGCAGATTTGCCTGTTTTTAGCTGTGGGGAGGAAGGAATGCCAGACCCTTACAGAGCCACTGTTCAAAGCACAACCAAGTCTCATCCAGAAAGGAGAATGCGATGGACAATTTGGAGAGGCTGAACAGGAAGAGAAGTCCGTACCAGAATCTCAAGGAACATGGAGTCACAGGCAAGATGACTCAAAAACAGTAACAAAGCAGCAGTGGCAAATACTTCATCCAGCACATCATTCATAGGCTGTGTTTATAATCCAACTACTCCTGAAATTACCAACAGCCGATTTCACAACTTCTTCAAAATCCTTACATTGTTTGCAAGTCCCTTTAGCACTGACTATTGCAAGCTGATGCTGAAAGACTTTTGACTGAGAAACTATTCAGACTACAAAATGATCTTTTTGGTGACTAACTCATACTGATCTCCCTCTAAAAAGCACAACTTGGGAAGCAGCCGCTGGCTGCTCATAAAACTGAGGTTCTTTCAGCACTTCCATCTGCACACTCAAGCCCTGATCCCAGAGATTAATCTCCTCAAATACTCTGTAACAGCTCAAAACAATGAACACTGGTCACATTTTCTCTCTTCTGTATTTCATTTCACAATACACAGTCCCTTGTGTAATTTCTCTCATTAATTTTTTTAGAACGTGGCCTAAACCAGGATTAATAAATACCTAATAATTTATGCAGCTTTAACATATAAGAAATGGTACTTAAAAAACTCAATCAGAACGGTGGGATCAAAGAATGACACAATACAACGAAGTATTTTTTTAATAAATAAAACAGGGATGATGAATCCAAGTTTGTATGGCTACAATTAAACAACTCTGTAAGTATTAATAAAGACACAATTAGCATCAATATCTTTAAAAGCTACACAGAGCTTTTTAAAAAGGAGTTCAATGTAAATCTTTCAATCTTAGTGCTCGATCCCGCTTCCTTTGAGGTCTCTCAAGCAGGAAGAGGGACCTGCCTGCAGGCAGAACTGTGCTCACACGTACCTGAGGATCCTGACAATGCAGGTGCACGCATCCTTGTCGCCGCCGCGCTGCTCCAGCGCCACGCAGAGCTCGGAGACGGCACCGCTGCAGCTGAGCCGGCGCCGCGCCGGGGGGCAGTCGGCCAGGGTCCGCAGGGTGGCCGTCAGCTGCACAGGGGTATTGAAACAGCCATTAACCACAGCTGCACAGGGGTATTGAAACAGCCATTAACCACAGCTGCACAGGGGTATTGAAACAGCCATTAACCACAGCTGCTCACAGCAGAACACACCGGCGTGAAAATTCAGTAAACCTCAGGGCTCAGTTATAGCATCTAAGGCGGCCTGCGTGCCCCGTTAACATTCTGCAGGTATGTACAAACCAATAAAGAACAGGAAATGTGTAGGCAGCAGGATGGTGTATTTGGGATAACTGTTTGAAAATGAAAGACTGATACTGGTCTTTGCCTGCATGTAACCTCCTTCTACGAGGGACACGTGATCTTTCATATGTTTTAAAATCTTGCACATATACAGCCATGTACCAGTTGGAAATTAGGTGAATTGCTGTGGACAGTTAAAAGTAATTTTCTGTATAATTCTTCAATAAATCTCAGTTTTGCAAATTTATATTTAAGTCTTGAAAATACTGATAAATATTTTGATGATACCTGTAAACTGCAAACTAAAATGAATTGATTTTTAAATACAATCACATGTATTCCAATTTAAAAATTAAAAGTTAATCAAGATCAAGAGAAATCCACTGTTTGAACAACACAAAAATGAAAAGCTTAAGTGCTCAAGTCTATTTGGAGAAAGCAAAATATTTTCATATGATACTGTTCTATTTCAAGGAGCTTAAAGCATAAAAAGTCTAACACTTGTAGATATACAAAATGAATCAGCTATTGCATATTTTGAAATATTCTGGTTCTCTTCCAAGGTAAGAGTATTCAAATGACAAGGTCAGACACGCAATGACATCTAAGTTAATTTTGATTTAATCCAGAACTTACTATAAAATGAATGTGAAGTCATTCAATCTAATGTGACTATGGGAATTCTTCAAATTTTTCTTATTCAGAGTGAAGTCATTAACTTCAATTTGGTTTTGAATGTAGTTTGATAAGGCTCAAAAACTATATGTTCCAATTGTTTCTCATCACAAAGAACTCTGGAAATTAAGCATTTTATCAGTAAATTGGACTGCTTATCCAGTGATATGTGTAACTGCTAATTTTAAAGAGAAACTCTTGACAAAGAGCAGGTTAAGATGTTGCATTTGAGCTTTTGCACATAGGACTCTATGCATATTCTGTCCATTCTCCTGCAGCTTTCAAATTTCCTGTCCTACTTCAACAAATCTGACAGCAGAGTACAAATCTTCAGCAACCCCATGATGTTCTGTAATGGAGCAAAGGAGATGCAACATGTCAAAATGGAGAAGCAAGGCATAGAGCGGAAAAAATAGGTGATAATGTGGTATGTGAATGGATTTAACTTCAGCACTAAACATGGAATCTATACTATATACATAATACAGAGAATCTGAACCTACAGAAGCCATTCGCTTCATATCACTCATATTTTAAAAAGACACCTTGAGTTTTTTATTATTTTAAATGAACAACTGCAAAAAAAATTTCCAGATGCACATTCCTCGTCAAGTCATGATGCTTCAAAAATCAACACAATACTGGAGATATATTTTAATAAATATATTCTGATCAAATACTTTGCTTTTCAAAAGATTTGGTAGAAAAATTCCTGTCACATGGAATAGAGACAGAAGACCCCATTCAGTGCTTACATACAAGATGTTCACAGTCAGCCTAGGATGATATTTGTTGAATTCTAGTTAAGCTTCAATAGAGAAAATAAAGGAAATTAAGAATAAACCACATACTGAAAGTGTTGTTCAAACCCAGACAAGAGCTTTCACTGCAGCAAAGAGACTTACATATTGGATAATGGAAAAAACAATCATCAACAGACGATGGTGCAAAGGTCTCCCTTTGAGAGTAAAGGGAGTAAAATTTTTCAGTGCCTGATACAGTTAGATGGTTCAAAATCCTCAAGCAGTAAATTCTATCAAGAACCATCCTCAGACAAAGACAGGTTGGAAAGAAAAAGCAATGCAAAATAACATATACACTTAAATGTACAAGACAACAGCATTCAGCAGTTCATAGAAGCATATATCCACAAAACACAGTTAATGTGTAACTGAAATTTGAAGAGTACAGTTTAAAAAATAATAGAAGCTAGCCAGACAGCAGCTGAATTCTAGAGATATTGTGATTGCTTCAAGCAGACCCTATGTTTCAGGGAGAAATGCATAACAATTGTCTTTCGCAATCCCCACCAGCCATAATCTTTATGTTACCATGTGAAAGATCAAATTCAGCCAAACAGAAAATTTAACTGCTGACAAATGCTATTTTTAAAGGAGAAGACATTTAAGAGCTTTTCAGTTAAGGAATGCGAAGTACTTGTCAAGACTTGTCAGTGACTCTTCAAAAATCCTGGTTTTTGAATAAGCATTACCATATTTTGTATAAGTATTATCAGACTGTTAGGTTAAGCAACAAAATAATCAAAGATGACCCTGGTTTAATGTCCTCTGCTAAGGAAAAAAGTGATTATTACAAACATTTTTATTCTTGTATTGTAGGACTTCTGCATAAAATCCATTGTGGAAGAATGAAGAAATCAGACAGGGACTTTACTCCCACAAAAAGGATCTAGCAAGATTATGTATAACACTGCCATCTGGTGATTGTGCAATTATAAAGTTAAAGAATGAAGAGCTGGTCCCAATTGAATGGGATGCTTCAGTTACCAAGGTTAAGAGACAGCAGAGCTTCCTTCAGAGACCACTGTGACTATTTAAAGTGTTTGTCTCCTTCAATATAATTTGCTTTCTATAACTGAAGACATTATTTCTGTACATCACTGGCTATTTGATCTGTTGCTACAAGATACAGTATGCTACAAAAACTTTATTCTGAAGGCATCAATCACAGAAGAAACTTTCTTCAGTCATCCCTGAAAACAGAACTACTCCTTCATCTGTCTATGATGACTGAGTAATTAACTCACATGGAAGAAGTAGCGCGCACAGAGTGGTTGAAGGAACTGGTATGAGAAAGTCACACGGGAATTCCATAGCAGTAGGAATCACTGCTTCTCTCACAAGAGGAAGAAAAGCGAAGTATCTGTACTACTACAGAAGAGAACACAAACAAGTAAAAGAGCAATCTCAGTAAGAGACAGCTGTCAGTACTGACTTCTCCACAAAACACTCAAGAACTTCTTAGAAACAGCCAGTCTATTCAAATGGTACAAAGTAGTTTTGCTACACTTCCATTTGTACTGAAAAGAGCAGAGATATGAGAGATTTTTTTAAAGAAAGCAAAAAATATAACATTTTCCTTTCACACATTTGCAAACTAAACCTTTGATTAAAAAAACCTAAATTTATCCACAGGCAAATAATGGAAGAAAAACATTCCTGGAAAGTTTTGGGAAGTTCAGACAGCTAGTCAAAATCCTAGAAATAAACTGATTCATTAGTCTTATTACTAAGACTAAAAAAACCAGACAAAAATCATCAATAGTAATGTGATGATGTAAGCTATCTGTTTTCTCATATAATTTCAAGAAGTATAAAATCCCTTGCTTGTAAATTAGTAGAGAATTAAAGAAATCTGGCATAATTAGCAGACAAACCTAGTGCAAACACTACCTCAGAAAATTATCCAATGTATTTTCCTATGAAGTCCCCAAAAGTTTACAATTAAACCATTCGCTAATCATTACATCAATAACTTCCAAACAAATGGCAGGAATCTACCTGGCAAATCCTTGATAAACACAACACCCCCCACCAGTGTTTCTAAAACACTNCCACTTGTCAAGGTGCTTTGTATGTGAAAATAGTTTTGAGTCTGCTGCCTTCAAAAGACTCAAAAAGTGTTTGCTTTTGCAGCTACTTTTTCCTTACATTACAGTTCTTCAAAAACACTTTGTCAAAGAAACAGCTGTATTTTCCCCCACATTTTTAAAATGCATTATTTGTATAATAATCTCCTAGAGCATTACAGAACCAGTTTTTATTTATTATTTCAGTTCCAAGAATTTTGATAGAGAACACATTTTTATCTGTTTACTACAGCATCCAGAACATTGTCAGCACAATAAAGTAGTAATGAGAAACTGGTTTATTAGGTACCTAAAAATATTTCTATTAACTTCAGAATTTCTAAAGCCTTTAAAATTGACTACACACAAACATCTCTGGTAATTAAATTTAGGTCCCAAACAACTTCATTAAACTTCTTAAAAAGAAGTCTACTGAAATATAGGTACAATTCTGTCAGTGGCACACAAGGTTAGCTTATCTCCTCTAATTAAATTTTTAATTTGCCCTTGAAGTACGTACTTTTAGAAATAAAAGTAAATGCTAACCTGGACTAATAAGTGACCCAAGCTGGAGAAATGTGTGTCATGTTCTTTTATGTTATTAATCTGCTTCATTAATTGCAGCAACATTTCAACAGCTCCTTTGTTGACCATTTCATAAAGGAGTACTGCATTTCCAGACATGAATTTTATAGCTCCCATGCAATAGACGAGAGCTTCGTTGTTATTTTGTAGATCTTCGTTCCTCAGAACCTCCAACAAATAATCTAAAAGGAAAATCATTATTCAGAAAGTCTAATATTAAAATTTATATTTGATACAGTCCAGTCATTAAAGAGATTAACAATTGGAAAACACCCTCAGATTGAACTCTTACATTTCTAATAAGTGGGCTAGAAAAATTGGATATTTGGACTGAAACCAAGAAACAATTATTGATGAATAAGAGAATGGGCCTGACTTTTGTTCTCCTAGGCTTCAAGAACCAGTTTAAGTTGTAAACACATAGCAGCAATCACTGAAATCCTCAGTCAAGATTTGCAAAAGTGACTGTGTGTGCCTGGAATTTTGTGTACTAATTCCCATTACCCTCTTAAAAATCAAATGTCTTAAAGCATCTCAAATGGAGCACTAAAAGGCACAGGAGCCTAATTCAACTCTCACATTCGAAATCTGTTCGTAGCCTTTTTAGATTTACTTTTTATGTAAGTAAAGTTGACGTGAAAGTTTTGTTTTGCGCAACCACTGTCAGATAGCTGAAGTCTTAAAATTTAACAGTTGTTAACACAAGCCCAGTGTATCTTTTGCAGTCAAATTGTGAAATTCTGAATTTAGTGGGGGTATCTTAAACAAATGAGTAATCCTAACCAACTTTATACTTTTGAATTTCTAGTAACCGATTCAGAGATACTTATTTCTGCTTCCTATGTTCCATTCAGTTCCAGTTGAATAAAAACATTTTCCTGTATCATTAAACTGAAGAGATTTAAAAAATTTTTTCTGTCTCAACTGAAGCTGAAAGTCTCTTCAAGTATATATGTATATGAATGAAGTACATGCACTCTAGGCTCTTGTCCAAACTCTCACTCTCACCAGTTAAATCACTTGGGTTGTGGCAATGTGAGAAATCTGTTTCAAGTTCCTGCTCTGCTTAGTATCAAACAGGGTCTTGAACAGTAGTTGTCTATTCTGGGATGAACAACTAACTTATTTCTTCTACTGGAGCTGCTGCACTGCACATAAATAGTTCACAGGGGCAGAGGAGAAAAAAGAAATTGAATCTATAACCCCGTAACTGCAAGAGGAATCTGGGCAATTATGATGGTAAGTCAGGGTCTGCCGGGACAAGGTGGGTCCAAAATATAAAGAGTGAATAAACAAATAAAATGACCCCTACCAAGAAAGTTCTTTCCTCCACTAGTTTTTAAAATACAGGGAAAGAAGATCAAGTGAAAGAAAAGTGAATGAGGATGGAAATGAGAGCAAAATGCGACTTGTTCAAATGCTGTGTATGATGCTGATCTCTACAAAACTGTACTTTTCAGTATCCAACGTCAACTGAGCAACCCCAGGTGTTCTGTTTCCTGTGAGTCCTTTCCTTACCACTTGAAAGGCTTGTCTTTATTTCTGACAACAAATGTGTACTAAACTTCAAGCCCATGAATACTATCATTTGTTTAAGCAAATACACACATATGCCTTAACCTATACACATGCAATAACTGCTTGCAAGATCGGAGCCTACATTAATAAAACATACTGAAGTTTTAATGAAAGGAATGACTATCAATACTGAGTATCATTCACACACTGTCATTTTCTTCATATTTCTCATATTTGCAAGAGGGGGATGTGCATGACACAAATATTGTTACAATAACAGAAGACATCTTAGAGCCATTGCTGACAGTTCTCCAAAACCATTGGCTCAATGTGCAGCAGCAGCTATAAAACATATAAAAAAGCCAATGATTGTTCCCAAGATCCTCCCTGATGATGGCCAACACCACAGTCAGCATTATTTCGTTCCTATAAAATCTGGAGCAGACACAGCTCGAATTCTGCAGTTTTGTTCCATAAATCTCAAGAAGGACCCACTGGAGTTTGAGAAGGTACAGAGAAGGACTTAAAAAACAACTGAATGACACAATATCCGTTCAAAAAGCTAAAAGGCTGAGATGCCTCAGTCTTGAAAAAAAGACAGATATATGTGATAAGACTGCATTTTAAAAAATCATGAAGGTGAAAGGTAACCTGACTGTACAAACTCTTACAAATCCTGCAAAACTACAAGCAGGGCATAAAGAAAAACACATAGATTTAAAACAGCACACAAAGAATTTCTGGAACTTGTTCTATGACACCAGAGAGGCAGACAGAATCAGAAAATCCAAAAAGGAATTAGGCAAATTAATGAACAAAAGACGCATAAACAGAAACTAAAAAGGGATTAGGCAGGGAGGCACCATCCAATGACCCTAATAGAATACAACAGTTCTGGATGCTGGAGTAGTACTGGGGAAACAGATCACAGAAAACACATAGGCTCCCATGTTCCCCCTAAACAGCATTCCCCATCCCCATCGTTACTTAGACACAGAATACTGGACTAGACTAACCATTAGTTTGGCCTAGGCAGGCAATTTTTAGTCTCAGTTAATTTAGTCTGTGACTAAGTTAACTCTGGAAATGTTTTTTCAAAGATGAACACTTTAACTGTTGAATTTCAACATCTAACTTACAGACAAGAACAGAATACATACCCAATAATGTATCATTTTGAACAATGAAATCATTTTCTTTGTTCCTACAAATTTTAAATGCTAACTTGCAAACACTAAGAAGATTTCTTCCATCTACTTTCATCTGCAAAGAAAGTAAAAGACATAAAATCACAACTAAAATCTACACGGAAAAATGCACCATAACATTCTACAAGTTCAGACACCATGGCAAACTTGTATTCTCACAGAACTATTAAATTACAGCTGAAACCCTAACAATACACTAAAACAAACTGAAAATGTTCGCAAAATTAAAGGACTCTGAAACTCAGGTATTTTAAACTCTATTTAGCAAACCGTGGTGGCTTTAAAATAACAGATTTTAACTTTTAATGTAGTAATATAAACAGGTAGTGTATCAATAACTTGCATTTTTTCTCCAATTCACTCACAAAGAAATTCTATATGGAAATCAGTGGTTTGGCACCTATGGCCATACCACAAACACCTCAAGTACAACAGTACATGTCATAATGAAATTTACTCTCAGCTATCAGAAAACACGATCTTAAAATGTACTAGATGTACTTATGGTCACCGAGAGATGAAAGGGAGGTAAAGGTGGTAAAAATACAATGACGTATCTCTTCCTTTCCTCTGCAGTTCAAGGGCAATTTCTTCTAGGTTCATGCTTTTAATTTAAAAGATGACACAGGAAAATGTCTGCAAAGAAACCCTTCTTTTTAATAAGCACCGCTTAACATCTCTGTGGTATCTGAGTATATAACTGTATTTTCTGAATAAAACAGATTACACTACCTTAAAAGGAGAACACATGACTCCCCCAACACACACACAAATTACTAAAATGTCTACAGCACAATGTTAGCTGGCATCCTTTCACCAGTGACTGTCCATACATACTTTGTAGAACATGAACAAAGAAGTTCTGAAGCACAAAATTTAAATGAGAGTTTTAACCAGAAATACTAAAGCAAAAGATTATTACATGTACTCACTTTCAAAAAAAACCCCATTTTGGTATCTTCAGATAAAGATGTTTAACAAAGTCAAAATACTGTTCAAAAACTAAGCTTCATTTCCATGTGTATATTTTATAATCATTGGGGTTTTTAAATCCTTGCATGTGTATCCCAGTTTAGGGCACTGTGTCTTTTCCATGCCTGTACAATATTCCTGCCACCATACACCAACTATCCTATTTTGTGCCCCTCCTTCCTAGCCCAGATGTAACTTCTCTGCAGAAAACAAGCTACAAGTGCTGCTCTAGATGAATGGGAGACTAGTATCTCTGTGGTAGTAAACTGTACTTAGGAAAGGGTTAGTTTAGACACAGTTTAAAAGTATGAAATGAAAAATTAAATGCAAGGTGTAATTCATGATTTTGAGCTTCACATTCTACCAAAGAGCATTTCAAAATGCTTACAGCCAGAATAATCTTTGCCAGCTTCAGGGAAAGTGGATCTGAATCAATATCTACAAGTTTATATAATGTCTTCAGAAGCACTCTTCTTCTTTTAAATCTTTTTCCCAGCATATTTCCTTCATTCAATGCTTGATAGAGCTTGGTACAAGCTAGACAAAGGTTTTCTATACTGTCTTCTGCTTGAAGGGTGTAGGAAGGGAGAGAAAAATAAAAAATAATTATCAGTGCCACTTTATCCACAGCATCTCAATACATAAAGACACAGAAGAATAACATAAAGAACAGGTTGCACAACAACAAAAGTAAGATACCAAATAAATATCTTCATATGATAACGTGATCCCCAGAAATAATTTTATTCTGCTTTTTCAAAAAAAGGAGACTCAAGCCAAGAAATCATTGAGCCAAAATAATACCTACAGCTAAAATGAAACTCACCTTTGATGCTTAATAATCAGATTGACCAAATGTCTACCAGGAAACTGTATCTCTGAAAATATTCTTAAAGGCACTCCACCGAACATTACATGTGAAAAAGGGATAGTTAAAGAGCATTTTCCCCCAATATGTGTAACTTTATATATCAAACCTTGCTGGGATTAAAAAAAAGTGAATGTAAAAACTTGCTAGAACTCTTCAATGTAGAGGTACAAGATATATTTGAGTGGAATGTTGGCCTATTGACAAAAAAGTCATCTACTTCCTCATCCGAGTCCCTGAGACTCTATTTAAAATACACAAAAATAAGACCTAGAGTAAATTATTACAAAAACTGCATCTCAACACAACGGAATCATTTACATGTTTACTTTAGAGAGAAAAGTCTTGTCTATTTTTAAAATTCAACAGTGAGGTTTTTTTTTAATTTTCCTACATTTGCTTTTGTCCATGAGGTGACACAAAGCCCCATGTAAATCCACCTGAACTGCCAGTATAAACTCTGCATTTACTCAGGGTGTAGTTTACAGCTGAAATAGAATCATACTCAAGGAGGCAAAGCACTTGTGATGAAATATGTATGGACAGGAAATTACAACAAAAAACATCTGAGGCCCCAAACCTGTAGGCAGATGCAAGGACCAATCTCTCAGGCTGAGAAGTGCCTGGAAGCTCTCAGTTTGCAATCATCACACTCAAGGAACAGCAAGGAATATTCCATTTCTACTCCCATCGTGACAGAAAATTTAACAAAATTTAGCATGATTCTAAATGCTCTGCTCCAGTAAGCTATGAAACAGGAGTGGCAAGGAACCAAAACTGAAAGGTCTTACACTCCATTTCATCAAAATTAACAACAACAAAAACTATTCATCACTCATCCCATGGGGCATTTTGAAGCTTATCCTCCTGAGTACTGCAATGTAACAAAATAATTTGTTCCTCTAGAAAAAGAGACTTTGGGGTTCTATTAGCTTTTGTCATATTACAAACATCTCAAGCACGTCATATTCAGAAGATGTTAGACAATAAGTAAGTTCCAGGTTAACTTCAGATTTGTTTTTGAATGGAAAAAAGGTTTCTGCAAATATTTTTGCAAGACAAAGTTGAAGTAAAAAGCTTCTCTATTAATATATGAAAAACTAAATGCGACCTAAGTTCATGTGGAGGGAATTAGCTAAAAGGTATGAAGCAAATGACTGCACACAAAATTAAAAAATATTAAATTACCAACAGACCCACTCAAAACATTTAAATTATGGAATTCTAATATTCATTTTTTATAAGAATTGTGCAGTAAATAGCCTAAAGAAAGCAATATATCACAGAGCTGCAGGAGGCAATGATGCAATTCAGTTACAATTTGTGTTAATATTCAACAAGTAGCAAAACTCAGGTTCTAAGGTTTTTGTAGTACTACATTCAATCAACTCCTGAGAAAGTGGCATTAGATAATGTCATCTATTATTAGAAAAACTAAGCCATAATCAAGTTTTTAAAAAAGCTTAAAAACCCCCAGTACACTAACAAAATCAAGTAAAGACTGAGGAAAAGGGGCATGAAAATTAATTTTTCTTTGCTACATTCATGACAAGGGAAAGACACGACGAGATTTTACCTCTATATTTACTTTGCTTGCAAATAAATAACATCTCACTATGCAAAACCATAACTCAGTGGCTGGTATTTGACAATCTTGGCATTAAGCAAGGAAAATGTGAAGTTACATAGCTGTTTTCAAATTTCCTGATCACTGTTCTTCTATACATCAGTGATAGATGTGGTAATGAGAATCCTGTCTTTTTTGAATAATTACATATATTGGGAATCACTTAGCACTGTACAGATGTTTCACACTCATCAACATCTGCAAAAGTATGCAAAAAAACGTTCTAATCTGTACCATGCTATCACAAACACTGCTAAAGATCCTGTAAAACAGAATTACTTGTAAAAACAAATCTACTTTCTATATTCCCGTCGTTCAAATAAATATAGTGTCTACAGAAGGCAACTGAACAACTTTTTCAATGAAAAATGGATTCCAGAGTTTAGTCTTTGAAGCTATACTTAATTTACTCAATTTTGCTTCAGTATTCTGAGTCATTACACACTTTTCTGACACATCTAACACTTTAAGCACAAATGGAAATTTTCATTAAGATTTCCTTTGTTTTCTAAAATGAACGGAGACCTTCAATACAATGGTTAAAGCAGTGAATCGTGCAGTACTTTATTCTTAAAATGATTAGCTCAACACTGACTGCTAAGCTAGCAGAGCTATGTTGTCTAAACTAAGGTAATTTAATTAGACAAGATAAGATCTTCTCTAATCAGTTTTGGGGTTTTTTACAGAATCACAGAATGGGTAAGGTTGGAAATGACCTCTGAAAGTCATCTTGGTACAACCCCTGTGCTCAAGCAGGGCCACCTAGACTGCCCAGGCCAGTTTTACACTGTGAAGTCAATGAATATATAGAAACATAAAAGGCCACATACTTCAATGACTGTTATTATTTTGTAGTAAACACAAATGAGTCCCATGCTTCCTGCAATAAACAGTACAGAAAATACACCCTTTTAGAAGAGTTACCCACTTTTTTCCAGTTCACGCAGAATTGGTAGAATCTTTACATGCCAAAAGAAATCTTCCTCTTCCCATTCATTTATTCTTGTTTCATCCTTTAAGTCTTCAAAATACATTCAAAACAAAAGTAGATTCAGTGAAGGCTTCACTTTCTACAATAATAAATAGCTACAAATACTTTATTCATTAGTCAGAAAAAAAAATCTTAAAATGTCATGTTTTGCTATATTTGGGGTTATTCTACGAATTTAAGCTTTTCTTTTTATTTACATGTTCTCAAACACAAAAGTTTCAAACAAAACTAGATGGATAAGTGGTTTGATATGTAAAGCTGTACTGTAAAGCTTTTGTTTGCTGACATGAATGTTTCATTTGGTCGCTGAATTGGAAGGTAATGACTACTTAAAACATCCAACTGTCCTACTATTTTTCAGCTCTGTATTCACGTGACAGCTTATTCTTTGTTAAAAAAAAATCCACACTACAGACAATCCTCTAGGATTGTAGAATTTTATCGAGTACACATGCATGATATTACACTAAGCTTGATTAACTGACTGGTCAGTTAGGGAGAAGTCCTGCTAGTTATTACATCCTGTTAGCAATTCTAACTATTTCATGCAATTAGTTTTGAGAACTTCCTGACTGAACTTTTAAAAAACGCATGTTTCTCTCCTATTCTTTATTGCATTCAGCAGACAGCAACCTGGGAAATGAATAGTAAACCACAGATACGTGAAAGATATTTTGCCTCCAATAAACATGCCTGAAATCTTGATGGCAACCAACTCCCAGTGTTCTTGGCCGCCCTCAGCCAAATCCCTGTGACTGAGAAAAAGCTACTCTTCACTATCAGAAACCTTGTCCACTTCACAAAGAGAGTTTTTAAAAAATATTTAACTTTTTTTTTCCTCGGCTTCAAAAGGAAAACACAAAAAAACCCCTATCAGCAGATATTAAGTCAAAAATTGGTAAACCAAAAAAATCAGTGGACTAGAATTTTTCTGGAAACAAGACTGGGAGCATGGATCTGTTTTCAGATTGGATAAGAAGTTGGTGAAAACACGCTTTATGAAAAAACTGAATCCAGGATTCACTTTCATATGGATGCAGTACCACTGGGAATTATTCTGACTTGCTGAACATCCTTTACACCTTCAGCTAGTATTTTGTGAAGGGACAAAATTCTGGCCTTGACCACTTGGGTCACCACAAATGGAGACCCAGAGTTTCTGCAAAACTCGAGATGGAAAGGATCCAACAGCTGCTCACAAGGTGCATGTAGGCATATGCTTGGAGTTCAAGACTGGGTTAAGCTCTTTATCTTGCAGGCAATCAAAGTTGTTACAAAGACATGGTCTGGTTTGTTTGTTGTGTTTGAGGGTTTTTTAACAGGGAAATAAAAGTCACACAACTCTACTAAATAACATGACGAAAGCCATTAAGGCTGGAATATATACATTTCTTTAAGTGACAGATTTGTCTGAAAATGTCTCCTGCTGTTCATTACCAGCTCTTGCATTTAAAGGACAATGTAAATTCTTAACATAAATGTGAACGAACACCATAAATACTATACTACCTGAGAACACCAATAATAAGAGGTTTGCATCATGAGAACAGCATCTCAGACCTTAAAACAGTGACTGTCTACTGGTATTACTTGGAACAGTAAAACAATTAAAAATTTCCTATTTTAAAAGCTTGCTCTTTAGAAACTAATCCAGACTCTTTTTCTGGTCTATATTAACTGTCTACCTATATTTTACACACAATTAATCTATCAAATATACCTATTTCAAGAGATTATTAAAAAATCCCGCTATTTCATAAGTAATACACTATATTTGTTATTACAATAACTATGTATTGTTGGTGCTTGCATATATATATATAAAAAAGTACATGTTATTAGCAAATATTATTATTATTTTGCATACCATTTTTATTTTCTAGATCAAATGAGTTGATAATCTTATTTAAATTGATGTGTTTGCAATGAACTGAAAGTTCTGCTCCGGATAATGTGAAAGTACAGCTGAAATGAGAACACTAGAATAGTCTGCACTGTTCCTTCCTGCCACAAAACCCACACATTGACTCAATTATTTCTTTTCTTTCCGATCTGTAGCTACCTCTCTTAAACTGAAAGATGAGACTGACTTTTTAACTACACATATACTTAACTTCATTAGGCAAGAAATAGAAAACTTCAGGCATGCACTTGCGGATTGAGTCAAATTTCTCACTTAAAAAAAAAAAATTACCAAAGCCATTTAATTTTCAGTTCAGACTGAAAAGAAACAGATTTTTTTTTTTGTACTACTCTGCTTCACTTTTCTCATATTCATCAGAAGAATACAGCAAACTGAAAGTCATAATGGCATAATTTTTTGTTAAAAAGTATCTCTTATAACTAAGTAAAAAAGAAGATAATCAGCTTTTACTAAACAGTATTAATCCTAGCAATAAGAATGACCAGAAAATACACGACTGTAAGGAAAAGCAACATTACTAAATTGTATGTGTGTCAGTCCTGGGAGATTTTTTAAGCTGATGAAGAGTTAGGGTACTAGCTGTATTTAAAATATTGCAGAAGCTGTCCTGAACTTTCTAATGGAGTGAATCACAATTCAACTGAAAAACTACTCAAGCAAAACAATGCAGCAAGTTTAAGTTGGTTGTCTCAGATTTTCAAAGGTCTTAACCGCTGCTTTGCATTCTGGTCAAAAAAAAAAAATCACTAATCAGTCTACATTTATTGGTTGCTGTTTTTAGCCTGTAAATACAAGAGCCTTAGCAACACTGAGCTTTCAAAAGCTAAGTACTGCCTGACTTAAAATGTTTAGCCTTTTCACTGAATACTGAGTGGCCACGAATAGATCACTATTAAAACAGTCTACCTCCTCTCTAAAATGTCAAAGCATAAACACAATTCATATCAGAAAATAGAAATAATTTGTAAATGAACACTCCACCCAGAATCCCACTGTAGAGAAGAAATGATGGAGAATTCCTACTGCTGTCCCACTCTTTATTGTGGGATTAAAGATGAAGCATGCACAAACTAAGGAAGCTACATAATGTTAAGAGAAGTAGATATAAAAAGAAACAATCCTAAAACCACACTTTATATTTTCAAGAACACCAATAAAATAGCACAAACAAATTAAAAGGCTTATAAGTAACTAACTCCCATGACATGGTAAACACTCTCTGCTCCTCTAAGGAAATGAAAGCAGAGCATGTTACAGCCTTTACCAGAATGATCTGGAGTAACAGAATTTCTAAGTTCTTGAAAAATAGTAATAAAGCATAAAAATACAGCAGTAGAAACTTCAGGTTTCCATACCAGACTCTCAAATACACACTTGCAATGTATGAAATGTGCCAGCTATGAGGAAATATTATTAAAATCTGTTGTGTAAAAATAGCAAAACACATCCCTACACAGCAATCCAAAATCTGTATCTTCAGGTAATACAGGCTGGCATAATTTTATTAGTTTCTGTGCAACTATGACAGATTACAGAAAGTGATGGGCAAATAAGGCGTTAATGGATTAGCAAATTCTTAAGCCTAGATATGGGAAAAGCAAGACAGAAAATACCAACACATTTTTAGAGTGAAGATCTCCTGAATATTGTTTCTGTTTACTAAGAACAGTAAAACAACCCAGTATATCTAGAAAACCAAAAATATTGTTACGTGAACAGTAAAGAATAATATGGTAAAATCACAAGAATTAGATTATTTCTACTTGACTGCATTTCACATTTTTTGAATGAAGAGTGAAATTCCTTGTACCTGTTACTCTTCTCGTCTGGCCTGAACTCCTTGGCTGTGATGACTTTTTGCCAGGCTCTTTCATCTGGTCACTAAAAGACATAGTATGGACACAAAAAAGTATTATCAGAAGACAACGCTCAAAATGCTTGTTCTTTCATATGCATTGAGTTGTGCATATTAGTAACTAATCGGAAAAGATTATGTTATTTTACTCAGTTAGTAAGTTAGCTGCTCATTAAAAGTTACATGTAAATACAACCTCCTCCTGTATGTATTACAGAAAGCTCCTTCAGAAATACTGACATATTCACACCACAAGAGGTCAGCATTATGGAACACAAAACCTAAAGCACTTCTGCTTGCTCAATAAAACTGAAAGATGAACCAAACTAAATTCAGAAAGATACAATTTCTATTTTACCATCAGTTTCATTAAATGAATATAAACTCAACTAGCTTAAAACTGTAAGTTCCTCCATTCACAAAGACAGTCTTTTTTTCTGGCAGGATTAACACAAAAAATTTAATGAGAAGACTTCAAAGAAGCAAACACTAGAGTATCCTTTAAAGTATATTTTAGAATTTCTGGGTCTGCCAATGAACTACTGCTAACTGCATAGTGGTCACTAGTTCTGTTAGTACAAGAAACAGGAATTTGTTTTACAAGAAATTGTTTTATAAAGTAATACAGTAATTCCTGCTGATTTTATGGTCAGTCTTTCTTTGGACAGAAGAAACTACTACATACATTTATAATAGATTCATTTATTTATTCTGTTTGCCTAGCTGCACTCTCAAGCAACACTGATCTAAGAGAAATATACAAGATGCTGACTCTCTGCTATCAAACTGGAATCTCTCCTCCTGTACTAAAGAAAAAAGTCTTAATCTATGTTTTCTATTCCCAGTGCATGTTTAACACTTCTTACTCCATTTAAAGTTCTTGTACCAATACAACATAATCTCCTGAATTCCCTTCTAAAGATGACAGTAGTGTGTCAACAATGTTATTTCAGTTTTTTTAACCAGTTAGTTTAGTTACTCTAAGGCTTAAAGCTGAACTGTTGTTTAAGTAGTTTCCTGGATTGGTGCCTAAATCCTGTCTGTCAGTCCAGACAGAAGATGTAAGTCATCCTATCAACAGATGGACACAGAATAAAAGAAAGCTCTTGCAAGATCAGTTCCCTACAAAAGGGACTGGATATCTCACTGTGATCAGACAAAAATTTCCCAAGCAATCACATTACAGAGGAACAGTTGCTTCATTATGGCTAACAGTGAATAATGCTTTATTTTTACAACATGAGGATTTAACTACTCCAAAATCCAAATGCTTAGACAAATTACCTTGAAATTATTTCAGCTCACATACAGCAATTTCTACTCCTCTGGGGAAGCAATACTTTATAAAGAAAAAAAGACAAGTGCTTGCATCTCTAGAATTGTCTGACATCTCCAAGAAAGAGGGGTTTTAGAGCACGCATTACAGACAGCGTACTGATAGAAATAAAAATTTGGTTCCGTTTCTGTAAATACCTTGTCCTATAAACTTAAAAGTTTCAGAAATGTTTCTGCAAGTTTCAGCCATCCCTGAAATCAAGACTACAACCTGAAAAGACACTGGATAAGAGAACAACTTCAGTCACCTTAAACTAACATAGCGGTGTTCAGAAATCAGTACCTTCAGAACTGTAGGCATGATGATACTACATGCCTATATGAGTATGGATGTTTGAATTCGCTTTCCTCAGGGAAGGAGTTTTGTAACTATATCCTGTCTGTGCCTCTTCCCTGAAAATGTAAATCCAGATGAATCCAAGAAACCTCAACAAAGACAATCCTACGAGTTTTGTTGAAAGCAAAAGCAAATTAATAAAAAAACTGAAGCAAAGGATGAGTTAACTTACCAGATAGAAACACCATATATGTGAGATGGAGAGTATGACCATGTCAATTGTGTACAAAAAGAAGTTGGGTTGGAATCTATTGTTTTTTAAACACTAGTATCAACCAGTTTCGAGACTTAAATGAAGAGGAAAGCAGGTTTTTCTGTGAATACCAGCACTACAACAATTTGTGCTTTTGGGAAACATCCTCATAAGTCACCCCAACTTCCATTATTTCCAGAAAAAGAATTCACTGAATACCTGTATCAATGGGAATGACTGGTGGGCAGGCTTATATTTAGGGAATATGTACAATTTATGAATTCTGTGAGAAATTATAAAATCCCTTTATGTAGGTTTACCACTCTGCCAACTTCATTTTAGTTAGACTTTTGTTTCGTTATCTTTACGTTTTCATTTAGGACTGAAACTTAAATAGAAGTATCTTATTAAGAACAATGCAGTTAAAATATAACCAACCTATTCTAAAAGATAAGTTACCTACTATTGAAGGGAACTGGCTTGTCAAGAGAGTGGTTGCCTTGGAAACAAAGTCAATTGGCAGAAAGCTGATCGTCTGATAAGGGGCTCATCAAGAAATCAACTGACAGAGGCTCTGATGATTTACAGAAGAAAAAGAACTTGGCAACTGGATCATTTTTATCCTTCTCATATAAAAGAAATCATAGTAGCCTCAATGAAGAACACTGCTTTCTTGAATGTACACAGAGTGTGAGCACTTGCAAAAGGAAAGTGAGCCAGTACTGGAGTAGTGTGGTGTCATGGGTTGACCTTGGACAGCTGCCGGATGCCTGATCACACCACTCTTTTCACTCCCCTCCTCAGAAGGACTGAGGGTAGAAACAAGATGGAGAAAAAAACTCATGGGTGAAGACAAAAACAGTTTAATAAACCAAAAGCAAAGGCCGTTCACAGAAGCAAAGAAAAACAAAAGATTTAGGCTCAACTTCCCACCAGCAGGCAATGTCCAGCCATTTCCAAGGAAGTAGGGCTTGAGTATACATAGTGATTGCTCTGGGGGACAAACCTCATAATAATAAATGCCCCCTCACTTCCTTTGTCTTAGATTTTATTGCTGAGCAGACATCATACAGTATGGAATCCCTTTGGTCAGTCTGGTCCAGCTGTCCTGCTTATGTCCCCTCAAAAACCTTGCCTATCCTGAGCCTACTGGTGACAGGCACCTGTTGCAGAGACAGCGCTGATGCTGTGGAGCACTGCTCAGCAGTAGCCGAAATGCTGGTGTGTTATCAACAACACCCTTCTAGCTACCAATGCAAAGCACAGCACTGTGAGGGCTGCTCCAGGGAAAATAAACTCCGTCTCAGCCAGACCCAATACGTGTTCAGTATTCTCCCCCGGTGAAAGAACAGATAATTAAGTGAAAGCTGTATTTATGCAGAAATTCTGCATGTTTAGACATTTACTTGTTTGTTCTTGCCATAAGCCCCTTGTTAATAGTAAATCTACAAACTCTCATCCTTCCATGGTATTCCAGGGAAAACTACATGTCTACAAACCATACCCCAGAGGCAAAGAACTGAACTAGTAATCTCCAAAGAAGCTGCACACAACAGCAAGGTTTGAATCAGAAATGCGAATACAAGATCCTAGTGGAGGAATAGTGCTTGGGCTCCTTCCTCATATTGCACCTTAAACATCTGAGAATCTGGCTGCCTCTTCACCTGCAAAACAGTCTGGCAACGGGTGTGAATTTTGGCTCGCACTGTCCCATAGATTTAGACCCTTAGCAGTGCCCTTGCTACAGTTTTGTAGGAAGCCAAGGAAGGTGTTACTTTCCTTGACAAACGCGTGGGCACAGGGCACAGATAAGCACAGGTAGGGACATTCCCAGACAGTACCTTGTGTGTGGGTATTAAAAATAGGGAGGGAATTAAAAATAGTTGCATTGTATCAACATAACCTATGACACTGCAGACAGCCACCAAACCAGAGACTAACTCCTTTGTTTAATTTTTATTAATTATTAGTACAGATGTATCCCTGGTGCCCCTGGTTATTTAATTACCAGTTAAGAGGGACATACGGCCTAATACTAACAATTTAATGCTTCTCTACAGAATTGTATCTGTCAAGCACCTGTGGTCAGCAAGGTAGCAAAGCTTAAATAGAACAAAAAGAGAACATGCCCATCTTTTCTGAATTGTCCAGCTTCAAGACATTCCCTCTTGACACTACCCTCTCCTCGTGGTACAATTCCTGTAACATCTTACATATCCTTACAGCTTTGGGAGACAGAACTAGATAACATGAAGTGGGAGAAGAACAGAGAAGCACAGTAACTGAGATAGTGTAATAAGGAATGAAGACTATACAGGTTAGTTTTCAAATAGAAGAGTAGGAATAAAGGGGAATGAGAAAAAGACAAGGGCAGTGGGGATGGAAAATGTCATAAGCCCCATAGTATCTCCTTCTGCAAGTGCCAAGGCCTCACACAACTTTGCTTTGAGGTTATGAGCCTCTACTTTTCCACCCATGTAAACTGGATCCATGGGCTCCCTCTTTAAAGTAGAGACAGGAATGTGGACTATCCCATGTAAACTGGAATCTAACAGATTCTTAAAAAGGCAGAGAGCTACTAACACAGACTGTGCACAGCATGCCCTGAGTAAATGCTGTAAGGAAGCCATAGACTGTAGACACGATCTGATGTCTGGAAACAGACTTCTTTTCCATTTTTACACATGCCCTTTTTATTAAGCCAAAAAACTCTAATCATGAGCACATGATTTCTACACATCTATATCTGCAGAGCCATTTCTGTATCTATAGAACCACAATTCTTATCTTTAAGTTCCTTCCAGAAGCAAATCTAAGCCCTAGATAGTTTAATTGTTTAACCTTAGAGCCCTTTTACTTTTGGTCTTTATTTTGATAAGGTAAACAAACCTTTTTTCTTCCATTTTCCCCCCATAGTAATTCAATTTCTCCCCAATGTGTTTTCCCTCATTACATCCCTTTCAGCCCCCACAAAATTCCTTTTTCTAGTTTATTTAAAACCCAAAAATGTGACTGAAATTTTTACAACTTTTGTTTTGGATCCTTGATATATCAATGTTTTCAGGTCTGCAGGAAGTCTAGGAGAACAATTTCTAACTTTTCTCAAAGCTCTAAAAACAGTCTAGGCACTGAAGTAGATGCAGACTGTTTATACATAAATACAAGCACTGAACATCTGATTTTACCAACATACGTTGTGTGCATTGGAAAGCCAGACATGGTGTATCTACACCCAAAAATCAAGACATTTCAGTAAGCTTTAGGAAGAACAGATTTCTAGCAATGCTAAGCAGATCCTGGGGGCCTGTTCAGGCAAGCCAAATGTATCAAAATGACTACTAGGCACAAAGGTGTTATTTCAGATTGGATCAGAGTTCAGTCCCCTTGATTGTGGATAATCCTTAAACAGATAGGCCATTTAGAAAGAATGTTCTTTGAGATGTTACTGACACATATATTCACAGTGTGACTACATATCGACACTGTAATCTGGGTTTATTTTTATTGCTAGCACTATCCAGGATGGCATGCCTTATATAGATAAGGATCATTTGGCTATTTAAGCAGCTGAGCGCTTTTCTTTCAACCCAAGATTCACAAATTCTATATGGACTACAAAGGGAAAAGCTGCAAGGCGGTGTTGTGAAAGTATATACACCCAATAAATCCTTAAAAAGAACGGTCACAGGTAAATAGTTTTTCCTGGTTTGAGTGCCTGCCTTGGGGGAGAAGAAAGGGTTCTTATCACACAATCAATGATGGTGTCACAATGCACCTTCCCTCCAGGTATCGGAAGACATTGATAAGAACCCCTGCCAAGCCTTCTCTTCTCCACACTGAACAGTTCAGCTCTCTCAGCCTTTCCTCATACAAAGGGTTCCTTCATATCTCAGCAGCTGGATTCCCTCCAGCCGTTTCATATCTCTATCGCATTAGGGAGCCTGGAACTGGTCCCAGCAGTCCAGGTGTAGCGGAAGTTTTCAAGACACAAATGAACAGGGCGCTAGATAATCTCATCTAGGTTCTCTTTTCCGCAACAGATTGGGCTAGATGATCTTCTGAGGTCTCTCCCATCCTGAGCTGTTCTATGAACTTGGTGTACACCAGGACCTCCAGGTCTTTTTCTGCAAAGCCACCTCCCAGCTAGATCGCCCCCAGTATATAATGGTGCCCAGGGTTGTTCCTGCCCAGATGCAGGACTTGTCTTTGTTAAACTGCATCAGACTGCTATCAAACCATTTCTCCAGCCTGCTGAGGCTCCTCTGGACAACCCTCTGGTGTATCAGCCAATGGGTTGTTTATCTACTTACTGCCAGTTACCACTTTTTCTAAATTATTCAGAACAGTGGTCTCATGAACAGCCCATCAGATCTGCTGGCAGAAGCACTGCGGAGCACTGTGCAAAGATAATGTAGGGCTCTAGCCCAAGTTTATCAGGGCACAGCCAAACTCAGCAGCTTTGTCTCAAAAAGAACGATAGCGGCTCCGGGGAAAGTTAAAGGAGCTAACGATGATCCTGGGAATTAGGGCACTAAGGACAAGGGAGCAAAGCCTGAGTCAGCAGCAAGGGACAAAGTGGTGCAAGGGCCCCAAGGCAAAGAAGGGGAGTCAGATGCGGAGCTGCAGCAAATGAGAGAAACTGCAATGGATCTTCTCAGAGCAGGTTCATTTACACAATGCTTAGCAGTCACTGCTTCAGAACACAAACCCCTGCTACCATGATTCTCCCACTCTAAGTGTTCAGTGATAAACAAGAGTTCTAACTCTAAACCAAAATTACTGATGTTAACAAGACATTGCTCTGTAGAATTTGAAAGGAAGTATAAACAACATCCCAGTATTTTTGCCAAAGCAACTAGTAGGAAATGTTTTTAGCTTTTGGCAAAATGAGAAAAATTAGTATTTTGTTTTTGTCATTTATTCTCACAGAAATTAATTTTTCCACATACCAATTAACATTTGCATTTCTCATTAATCCCTTTATTCCAATTTCATTATACTATCCAGACCTTTTATGTTGCCAGAAGGACAATCAGAATTAGTTGTTGGTATTGTCTTTCATTAGTTGAATAGTAGGGAATATGTTTTTGTGGTTTTTATTACAAACCAACTGATTTCTTCCTGACCCATAATTTACCACTTGAAAAGCACCCTATCCTTTTAGACAAAGAACTGACCTTCACTGAGCCTCTTAAGAGAATCTGTCCCTACTTTGCTCAGCTACCACACAATCTTCCACACATTCTGTGATGTCATCTGAGGGACAAACAAGACAGATAAACACAATCTGGAAATAAGCCTCAAAGAAAAAAAACCTAGTATAACAGCTCAATTTTTAAAGACTATTTTCCTTTTCAAAAAAACAGTGGAGACAAAATTACTTGCACACAGCTAAAAGAGATATAAAATAAAGTATTAAGCCAATTACACAAAACTCGAGTCACTCTTGTTTTTCAACCACAAAACTTCTCAAAAGCATGAAAATAATTGAAAAACTGGTAATATAGATGTCCTGAAATTATTTCAGGAACTGTAGAGGATTATAAGGAACACCATAAGAAGAGAAAAAAACAAAGGGAGTGAAAACTATAATCAAGTGTATAACTGATACCACTGATACAAGAAAAGATAACTAGTAGAAAGACAACATAATTTGCAAAAATATATTGACAAATAGACCAACTACACTCTGAGTCATCCTAAAGATGAGCAAATAACAATTCTTCTATAAACACAACCACAGGAATAGCTCATTTCTTATGACAACTCCAGCGATAAAAAAATACAGCATTTCTTATTTCTACAGACTCTTGATGAAGAACCTCATGCACATGTTAAACAGTATGACTTAAAAGAATAATCAAGGTTAATGAAAAGCCTCTATCCTTATCCTTTTTATTCTTCATAGTCCTTGCATGTTCTAATACTGAAAATACTAACAGCATCTACTTGTGGCACGGTATCTTTACGCAAGCAGACTACTGACAGTCCAATTCTAACCATAAAAAAAATCTAAAACGCTAGCCTAAATATATTTGAGTCTGAAAACCACACCATCATCATCTTCCTAACTTGAATCTTGCATAAGCATTGCATTTCTAAAAAGAAAATAAATTTAAATCTATTGTTACTACAGGTCTACCTACTCTGACCTGGCATTCCTTCTTTACCCTTCGCGTGGCACACTTACCCCTTCCAGAATTACAATTCAGTTGGTAATAAGGACTCTCAAGATCTAGATCTCCCAGATTTGGAGACCAATGATGTTGGCCTGAAACTAATTACTAGAGTAGAAAGACTCTATGGAGTACACTGCAAAAACGAGCCTAAACTCCACTGTGTCTTTTGTGAGCTAAGAGACCAGAGATAACAGAGATAACCTCTTACCCCTTTCTTTAGAAGTCTATAACAAGTTCTGAAAAAAAAAGGATTCCTCTTTCCCAGTGTTCTCTCAGTATACCAAACCAGGAACAATCTGGAAAACTTTGTAGAAAGTTCTACCTTTGAAAGATTTCTCACCACTCAATTGTTTCTTTCTTAAATTAATGGCCCAAACAGCCAGTTAAACTGAGGCAAAAACAGACAAAGATTAGTTGGGAGTACATTAATTTCCTGTTTCCCTGTCTTTATGAGAATTCCAAAAGTTGTCAATATACATAATAAAAAAAAAAGAGAAAAATACTGAAAAAAGTCTGGAGAATCAGCTAAACCATACAACAAACCAATATGACCATGTCATTCATTTAGAAAAAATCATCCAGAGCAAAACAGAATGAGTGTTCCCCTCAGGGAAAAAATCCCTCTCCACTGTGGGAATCCTTTTCTTTGAAGAGAAAAGGAATGTATATTTTGGGCACAGATGTGAAGGCAGTTTAAGCAACCAGAGAGAAGTGATTTCCAGTGCTCCCCTCCAACCCACCCTATTCTATGAGTATATGATTCAGTTTATCATTTAATCCTCTGCTTTTATAATTTTCTATTGAAATACTCCAAAACTCTAAAAAAGCACAAGAAAGAGAAACTACTCTCATGGAAGAAGAATACATCTCAAGGATACTGTAAAACAAGCATTTGAGACCAATGGTGAGCGAAAACAGGGCATAGTATATCTTCTTTACAGCACCTGCTAATCCTTTTGTAGCTCTTTATAAAACTCATTTATTAAAAAAAGAACAGGCCACTTGGGAATGAACTGTTTGACTTCAAACTCTTCCAAAGTGAAGGCACCTCTGCTTTTAAGGATCCTGGAATGACATCTAGGCTTACAGAATATTGAGAAATTGGAGTAGGAAAAAAAAATCATCATCTTTTCTCACCAAGGAAACTGTTGCTCTTCATCAGCAAATCTGCCATCACTGTTGACACTTCTGTTGAAATATATGAATGCAGAAAACATTTTAAAAGTTTCACTTCTACAGCAATCACAATAGATGGCAAGGCACAACGGCTGGAGGAAGATGTAAACAAAACTGAGCTTCCTTGTGATTGCCAGAAATTGTTCCTAGCTTTCCTGAGGCAACATGTCAATAAATTCAATCTGCTTTAATTAATATACCTATTCTATTACAACTAGATTGTTATTTGCAAAACACAATTGCAAACAACTTTTCCCCTCAAAAGGTCCTTTTCTCCTTTTTTCCCCCAGTACCTTTATAAAGCAGTAGTGATTTCATTAGCACTGTTCATTCTTTTCTTCAGTCTTTGGGACCACAAAAGAATGTCAGATAGAAAGTGAGCAAGTCTCTTGCTCCCTTCTGTTCTCTCTAAAATAAATACAATAGCATTAATGGCAGGAGTCTACCACGCTGTTTTGGCATGCTCTACTGTTTCCTCATTAGTAGAAAAACAGTTTCATTAGAAAGTTATTTCAGTACATGTGTAGGAACTGTAGGAAGTCCCACACACCTTCTCCTGTATGAAGTGTACTATTTCTATAATCTTCTTCCTTAATTCCTGCAAGGATTTTAAATCACTGAGATACAGAATTGAGGTTGACACCTGCTTCATATAGAGAATGACAGGATTCTAGGTTATAAAAGATTTCACATTCCTTTAAGCTTTCATCCTATTACTCCTGAATGCAATGTACTTTAAATAGAAAGTATCTTGTAACCCCATACAAGATGCTTCAAGTATTTATGACACAGAACCAGATGCAATCTAACCTTACAATCATCTAGTACCTCTAAACATATTCTACTGAGAAAGAATGCCAAATCTCTCAGTGCAATGACCCCTCTATGGTTCTGGAGCCTTTTACATACAACTATCACGAAGACCAAATTCAACAAACCATATGCAAGGCTAGGTTTGTGGTACTTTTCAACTGCCTTGTCAGATGAAGAATGACATCTCTGAACTCACACAAGCACATAGAGCAAGGTTTGCACAACTTGTGTAGTATCGTACACAAACACTGGACCAATAGGCTCAATGGTGTAAGTTTTAGCAAGGAGTTAGAACGTATGAGAGCAGCTGAGATTATCTACGGCCATCCCATCACATTATGGCATGAACTGCTTGGGCTGATATAGATGACAGACCTTTGTCTGTGGCTCAGGGGAAAGCATTTTGTATTATTCTTGTGCATCTTGCAGTATTGCAGATATATGTGGTACTCTAAGCCATGTGAGCACCTAACGGGTGTCAGGAAGCCTCGCTTAGGCAGCACTGGCAAAAACCATCTCTGACTCGAGTACCCAGAAGGCATCCACAACCCACAGGAGAGGTAAAAATGGGCCATTCAGAAATACAGGTCTTGCATTCAACACAGAAAGATGAAGGAATGTTATATTCCTCTTCCATTTTGGAGAAAACTAGTCAGAACAATATTGGAAAGCAATTTTTTCTATTGTCTTAAGGCCAGTAATTTGAGATCTAATTTAAGTGATGCATGAGATTCGTGATCGCAAAAAGCACCAGTAACAAAAATGCAAAATCAAAAACTTGCAGAGCTCTCGTTCCTATAAAGAGAAGTGTATAATTTTGAACAGACAGGAAGCATGTCTAACAGGTTAGATGTTCAATTACACATGCAAGTTTTAAAATTATGACTGAGAAGGAAGGTCATTCTTTTCAATTAGCAAAAGTATCAACTGATCCTTTCCTATTAGAGGCACTTGGACACCATCAAGTACAACAGCAACCCAAACTGAAACAGAACTGAAAACGGCAGGATGCATATTCCACAAAAGAAACTACCCATTTTCACTGCAACACTAAAGTACTTCACACCATACCTTTAGTAAATAAAATTCAAACTACAGTAATTTACGTGGTATGACAATCCAAATAGTCTTTATCTAAGTTATTAGATCACTGATTTTAAAGGAAGAAAATTATATTGCAGTGAAGCATTCTCCTTGGTGCTTCACTTTCCTTTTTTTCACCTACATTTTTCACCTCTGCTCTTATTTTCTCATTCTTCCTCCCTCCACACTCATGGAGTTTTTTCTTTGCTACAACAAGTCTTCACTCTTTCAGAATCTGTCTTTTTTTTAAATCCTGCTTACAGTTTACTATAAAATAAGTGCTATGATAGCTCTGTTATGTATCATTTCCTATAACAGCCTCAATGGGCAACATTCTCCAAACTATTAAGTGCTATCATCAAGTTAGTAAATGAAAGGCCTTTCATACTTTAAAACTAAGACTATAATCTTTAATATCAAAGGTGCTTAAGAATATCCAGGAAATAGCTTTTCCCTAAGCATACAAACACGCTGGAAAGAAGATACTGGCAAATATATCTTTTTAAGAGTGAACAAGTTTTTGTAAGGATGAGTTTTGAAAATAAAGTGTTTTTTACTCTTCATTGTTGAGACTGCCAGTCTGTCAGTGTTATTAGCACAAAACAGTTGTTCAACTGACTATTAATGCAGCAACTGACACACCAACTATATGTAGTGCCACAGGACTATTCCTCCCTGTGCAAGAATTCACATCTGAATCAAAAGAAAAACAAATTACTTGATTATGAATTAAAGAACAGATATGATATTCCAGGTGCAGTAAAAACAGACTGCAGGCACATCAGTCTCAATAATCTCTTACAGCTCTTCAGTCATACAAAAAAAAAAATACAACTAAAACTTCGAAGTCACAAAAAATTCTGCTTCTATTGTTGATGAGTTTAAGCCTGGTTTTGGTCTGTGATCACATACCAGAACTGAAAGCATGGCTTTACTCATCTGCCAAGCTAAGTGAAGGCAGTATAGCACCTTAAAACAATAGGACTAAACTGCAAAAGCAATCACATCAAATTTAAACTTGAGGATTCCACATGCAATTATTAGATGAGTTAGTTTTGAAATGTTAACAATCAAACAAAAGTTATTTCATATCGAACAAATTTCTACCAACAATTTTTTACAAATTAGTCTTTTGAATGTAGAAACTTCCTAAAAGAAGAAATACAAGTTTTTCTAATAATCTAAACATAGTTTCATTTTAAAGCATATGTAATGTTATTTTCAAATTCCAATAATTTTAAGCATTTTGATACTTGCACAACTGAGTATCTAGGAAGAGGGTTGTGTGGAAGATGCACATTACTGTACTTGACCAATGCTGACCTTTCTCCTTGCAGCTGAAGTGAAAATTTTCCTGGTGTCCCTTCCATAGAATCTTCACTTCCTGATGTGGTGATATGTTTATTACAAATGAATTGTCTACTTTCATCATTAAATGATGTGTACAACTTTTGCTCTGCTAAGCAGTTATTATTACTTCTGTCAAGATTATTCATCATCATAGTTGGTTCTTCAAAATCTAGCTTCTCTTCATCTGAAATAGTCAAAGAATACATTTTGTTCAAGTGTTCTTATTAATTACTGCTTGTCGTGTTACATTATCAAAATTTGCTTGTATCAATTTAAACGGTGAGAAAGCTTAAGGCTATTAAGAGTATGGTAGTCAATGCCTTCTTATGAACAGTATTTCTTAAAAGTCTTTTGGATTTGTGTTTTAAAGTTTTAATATTTCATCTTCTTTTATTTCTGTCTTACCAATAGGTGAATTGTACTTTGAGAAAAAAGTGACTGTATTTCAGAACCTGAATATTATGAAGGAACTCAGGAAAAAAAGTAGCTGTTGATTCTGTCTTCTATGTACACACAATAAGAACCTCCACCAAAAAAACCCACACATAAACATTTGCATGATCCCAAAAGGGGAGAAGAGACCAAGGCAGGTTACAAATACATTAGCTTCTCAACTTCTTCAATTAGTAACATCAACTTATTAAGGCTACAAGAATGGGTACATTATATAAAGATATATTTATAGAATAAACACGTAATAATGAAGTAAAGTTTAGTACTTTTAATGTAAGACTTATTTTGCAATAAGGTAAAAAGTGAGATACTCAGTTTATCATGTAAAGTAACAATCCCAGACAATATATGAAATGTCATTATTACAAATGAGCCTTCTTCAATAAAGACAGAGTCCCAGCACACTTCATTATGAGCCAACATGCAGGCAGCCAAGATGCCATTTCCCATCTGCAAGAAAATTACTTTTAAATCCCACATTTAGTGACCTTTTTTAAGTCTCCACTAATGAAACTCTTAACAACAAATACGATGTAGTTGGGAGCCTGTCAAGACATATCATTCCTTTTTATTCCACCTTTTATGCTTAATCCGTCAGGGAATCTCCTTAGATGATGGCATCTCATTATCTCTTTAAACATGTCAGCATTTAATGGTAATTTTACTCACTGAAGACAACTTTCAGTAAAATTCCATTACTTGGAAACCTACAGGAGAAAGAGGCACCTGAGTAGCTTTCAATTCACTTTCAATAGTGCAAGCCAGCATCATTTTGGGAAACCACAATTGCAAAACTGCCTTAAATCCATTTAAATACTTCCAAAATTCACACCGAAAGGACACACAGGTCCTTTCATATCTTAATAATTCATGTAATTACCAATATTAAAACCCGTCAGGAAGTTATTTTTCTAGCAAATAATATGTATCAAAACATTCTTACTCTGATCCAGAGGAACCGCTTGAGCAGAAAATAAATCTCCCAGAGAACTTGTTCTAAATAAGCCTTTCCAAGCACTGCTGACTTTTCTAACCTCTGCAGCATCAGCAGGAGGCTTTGGAAGGAAAACAGAAGAATCTTCATCTTTTTCAGAAGTGATTAGTATTGGTTTCTGTGACAAAGATAAAGAGGACTTTTAGACAAAAGCACAGATAATTTAATTTTTATGTAAGTAAAAATTTAAAAGGAAAAAAAAAGAAACCCACATAATTTCTAACAAAGGGCTAAGTTCAGAATAGAAGTTATATTGGCTTGCTCATTAAGAAATTTTCATATCCTGAATCTAATGATACAATTCCACTGAACAAACCATATGTCTATATCATTGTCACCACAGAAAGCCATTTAAAAGCCAACATTCAGGGGTGCAGAAAACAAAAACTAGCTTGAGTAGAACAACTCAGAATTATTTATTCCACATAAATACTCATTTAACTACATCTGCAGCAAGCTTATTTATCAAAGAAAATATTGTACCAACGACTATTGCTAACAATTCTAGACACATCTATTCTTTGACTTGCTTTTGAGCATTAAAATGGTATTTCCAAAGCACTTCAAATATGTTCACAACCTATGTACTACTTCTTACCACACTGAGACAAATCATGCAGATCCAGAAACATGAAAAGTCCTAGTTTTATGACAGTATCTTGCATCTTAGAGGATGCAAACAAGCCCCTGAATCTCTAGTACCAAGCACTTGTTGTGCCCTTGCCTGCATAAAAGCACTGATCCCTAAGATCAATTTCCTTAAAATAAAGAATCCACTAGAAAGTCTCCAGCCGATCCTTCAGAGCTCTCCACAGTATTAGCTGAAGAAGCCAACAGGTGAGACCCACTCTCCACAACCACCATGATTAATACAAGCTCTCCATTTACAGTGTACTAACTTATCTCCATTGATAAAGCAAAAAAGGCAGGTTTTGCATTGGTCAGTAGTTTTCTCTAATTTTTTTTCCACTCTGACACACACAAAAAAAGAAAATTTAACACCAGTACTTAAATTGAAATGGAGATGTATATAATCTAAATAGAAGTATGCTCAGAACTTTTAAACTTGATTCATATACATGTAAATTTTTCTAATAATCTAAACATAGTTTCATTTTAAAGCATATGTAATGTTATATAATATTATCTTACCCAAATTACTGAACTATAACATCTCTTGGATATTCCTAAAGCAAGCTCTCTAGAGAATTTCCTAAAGGTTACTGTCTGGAAGAAGCAATGTATACAGCAAGCACATTTAACTGCTATAGCATGCTCTGTTACCTCGGGTACTAAACAAATGGTTGTGACTTAATCTTGTATTTGAAGACCAAATATAAAAAAACCTGTGAAAGAGCAGATACACTTGTAAATTGAAAACAATTCACAGTTTTTGCAGAGGGAGAAAAGAGGTTCTTAAAGGACCTCTTATCTATTTTGAAATAAACTACAATAATGACATTTTACAGAAATGTAAGCCAAATAGAAAGCAACCACCTAGTTACCTTCAAGTTACTGATCACAGAACCACAAAATAGATGAGGTTGGAGGAGACCTCTGGAGGTCCAAGCCCCATGTTCAACTACAGCCACCTAAACTCAGTTGCCCACGACCATGCCCAAGAAGCTTTTGAAGATCTCTGGGCAACCTGTGCCAAGGCTTCATCACCCTCAAAGCTGGAAAACTGCTTCCTGAAGTTCAGAGGAAACCTCCTGTGTCCCAGTTTGTGCCCGTTGCCTCCGGCCACGTCACTGAAGAGAGGCTGGTCCCATCCTCTTTGCACCCGCCTTTCAGGTATTTGCATCCATGGATAAGATCCTCCCTGGTCTTCTCCAGGCTGAACGTTCTCCTTTCTCTCTGTCCCTTCATCACCTTTGTGGCTGTTCATCAGATTCTCTCCAGTAGTTCCATGTCTTTCTCATACTGTGGAGCCCAGAAATGCATACAGCACTCCAGGTGTGACCTTACCAGTGCTGAGTAGAGGAGAAGGATCATTTCCCTCAACCTGCTGGCAACACCCCTCCTAATGCAGCCCCAGATACCATCAGCCACTTTCTTAGCAGCAAGGGCACGTTGTTGGCTCATGTTCATGCTCATGAACTTCATCAATTTTAGTAAACTTACACAAGAAAGCTGACTCAAGTATCTGTCTTCTAATTCTTGTTAATGCTACTTAGAATCATAAAGCAATACAGCAATATTTAAGTAGTTTAAATTATTTTCAGGTTTCTTTTGGGGAAAAAATGACAAAACTGGCTTTATAAGTCTCAGACTAATGTTACAACAAGCCTCCATTTTTCCCCATTGTCTTTAAACTATTTCTTTTCCTAACACTACTGAGACACATATTTTTATATCAGTACTGCATGAGTTATTTCCAGAGTACTCACAGTACTTACATAAGACAGTGGGCTTAGACGAACACCAGAAGCTGGTCTTGATTCAGCCAAATCAAAACTGGATGCATCAAGACTAACAAAGAAATGAAACACAGTTAGTATAAAGCAGACCCAGTGTTTCGTGATCAGTTGGTTTTCTTAACTGCATGCTTCTTCCCTTTGCCAGGGAATATGGGGAAAGGGAAGAAAGGAAAAGTGACGAGCACTTCACGCTAACAAAACTCCACCTAGAAAGAATTTTGAGGTAGTATAAACTTTGTTTGAAAATGAGCATTTCAAACTTCAGGACCTAAAATTTTACATTTAGAAGATCCCAGAAGGCTTTGAAAAAAAGGTCTAGCATATAGGTTATAGGAAACAAGAAAGCTTTCACATGTTCTAGGAAAAAATGCTGAAGACGATCACAATTAAAAGCATTCAACTATCTCAAGAAAAGGTTACTAACAGACTTATTGTCTTATATTATTCTGCACATAGAAAACCAGTGTAATGACTGCCTCTGGTAGCTCTAATCCACAGGAACTTCCTGGACATGTAGATTAACACCAACAGTAAGAATCATTAGAAGAAGGCAAAGGATGTGATTAGGAATACAGATTAACACAGGGGAAATAATCACCGGAAGCATAATTACAGAATCAAAATCTCTTGCTGCTAAAGGATATTTGAAAAAATCTTAAAGCCACAGTACCTAAAAACTGAAGCGGGTCTATTTTGAGGACATCTTGAGGATCGAGACCCAAAAAGTTTCCTTTGTTCATCTGTAGGTGTGAATGGTCTTTGAGTTCTTACTGTTCGTAGAGCATCTCTGGCTTCATTTACAATGTCAGAACTGGTCTTAGGCTCTGCCACTGACAGCCAGTAGAATGGTTCTGGTTTTTTTCTATTTTCAGTCTTTGAAGCTTGCATTCCTCTCTGCAAAGTACTGCACAGGAAGAACATTGGAAAATATATGTGAAAGACACAAAGTATTATGCTAGTTTTAAATTACAAACTATTAATTCATCAGTGGTTATGCTACCACAATGTAGTTAAAAAGGGTAACTAAATCCTAGACAGTGCTGAAATAGTGGGAAATAAGGTACATTGATATTGCATTTCCCTCTCTGTTCCTCAGTTCCATAGGAAAATACTCAAGACGAGAAAGCATCTGACATGGAGGACCTACTTTCAGTCTTTTTATAGGGAGCTAAAACACATCACTGTTCTTTATGGCCAAATGTGGTCCTCTACAATTCCACAGAAAATCTGTTTCTTGACATCTGATTGCTTAGGAAACATCATAGCCAAAACAGGAATTCAATAATATGCTGTAAAGAGACAGGCTTTTTCCAGCCTAGGAAAACCCAATATATATCACTGACCTTACCAAGGGCAGCTTCCTAATATGTCAAAGAAGCATCATTATCAGTAACTGGAGCACAGTTATCAGCAATTGTTAAGCAGAGACAAGGAAGAGCAAGCAATCCTTTTTTTTCCTATGAAAGAAACAACTCCCCAGCCCACCCCTAAGCACATGCAAAGAAAGACAATACTAATGTAAGTTATCAACCCAAACTTCCAATCAGCATTCTGTCCTGCTGCAGTTTCTGGGAAATGCAGCAGGCAGTGACAGACTTGCTCCATCATCCCCTGGGCCCTGCACACCCCATCACTATCATGGTGGAGTTCTCTGTAGTGTATCATCCTTGTCATTTTACAGCAAACTCCTCGTGAGCCTTACACCATCCAAAATTCCTCTTCTGCTTTTCAAACTTACCTAAAAAGAAAAATATGTTTCTGCACTGTGACTCAGACCATCTGGTAACTTCTATTCTCTCACACAGTTTATGACAATGAACTGACAGTAAATCAGACACCATCATATTGGTTATTTCTAAACTATGGAGTGAAAAAAAATCTTGTATCCTTAGTTTGTTAGTTCAATTCTTCCTGTTCTGCAGTTTTACTTTTCCAACTGCTTCTTCTTTCTTTGAGAGCCTGCACATTCTGGCACAGCGTCTTTCACTGTGGCACACCCAACCCCTTCAGAACTACCCAACATAGAACTGGATGCTAAGGAGAAGTGCACCAACCTCTTTCACTAAATCATGCATAATTAAAAAAACCACAGGAACAGATCAGGAGCCTGAGATCATCAGTGTTTTTAATATTTCCGACTACCATCAATATATTACTTATCTTCACTGTGACTGAATTTTGTTCTTTATGCTCCTTACTCTTCCCTCTATTACAATGTGATTAAAAAAAACTAAGGAGTTCCACTGCAGCTGTCTGTTTGGACAAATTATACAGTCAGTCCTCACTAAAAAAGGGAAGGTAGACTATCATTCCCTATTCCCCCAGCTACTGGGAGCCAGAATTTTGCCCTTAAGTGGAAGGTCTTCTGTGTAGGCCTTATGTCTGATACAGTTGGGAACACTCCTGTGCAGGGCCAGGAGTTGAACTTCATGATCCTTGTGAGTCCCTTCCAACTCAGCATATTGTGTGATTCTGTAATTTTGCTCTCCAATCCCAGCAGGAAACAGATAGAGGGAATTCCGCAGTGTTGATGGGGACAGCGTAACTGGTACACACAGATCTTGTCCCTCACTACTGTCACCATTTCCCAAGGAGCCTTTAACTTGCACAACTGAAGAGTATCACAGCAGTGTCTGAAAAACCACACTTGGGTTTTTGTCTTTATTCTGCAGTTGTTTACTCCAGAAGTCTGTTCTTTGCTGTACAGGAATATTTTAAAGCAGTAGATAGCAGTACAGTATCCACACATTAGTCCCAGCAATGTCTAAAAGCGAGATAGCTGTACCCTCACAGCTCTTATCTCAGTTCAGTCAAGATGAGAGCAGAATGGCTGACTACATCAGATGTGGCACCACACTGACTCTGCCATCCTCTTTCCCATCTCAAGACCAGTGCCATTTAATTGCTATGGTGCAGAGTAGGTATACTTGCAATCAGTAAGTACAGTGAAGAGAAGCCCTGTACTCAAACTGTGAACACTGCTCTCTGACATCCGAATCCATGTTCTGTCTGCCCTAGCAAATCTCTAGAACCTGCACACAGGTTAAGTAAGAATCCCACAATCATCGAGGTTGGAAGAGACCTTTGAGATCATCAAGTCCAACAGTCAACCCCGCACTACCCCTGTAACCCCTACACCACATCAACCAGTGCCAATCCAGATGCCTCCTGAACACGTCCAAGGTTGGTGACTCCATCACCTTCCTGGCCGATCTATTCCAATGCATGGCCATCCTTACAGTGATTTTTTTTTCTATTATCTAATCTGCATCTCCCCTGTCTCAGCTTAAGGTCATTTCCTCTTGTCCTTTCACTGCAGGCACACTAGAAGAGATGGGCCCCCACCTCACCACAACCTCCTTTCAGGAATATGCAAATAATAGTAATTATTAGACAATTCTGAACAGCAGCAACTTACCAATCACAACTGATGCACTTTCACCCTGGTGAAATTTTGACGCAGAGAAATCGCTATCAAAGAGAAACAAGAACAAAGTTACGAGAGTTGCGTCCACAATCCTCAGCGGATAAGGTTTCCAGCGCAGCCGGGGGACAACACGTCCAAGAAGAACTCCCCAAATAAGCAGCACCTGTGGAGTAAACGCTGTCCCAACCCAAACCTGGCAATCAAGCCTCTCTCCCGGGCACGTGAAAGCTGCCGGGAAGCGGCACTGGGATTCTGTCTTTCCGGCCGCTTTGCAAAGCCACCCGCCCGACTTACCGCACAGCCCGGCCCTTCGCCCCCGCCCGGCCAGGAGGCACCCCCAGGGACGAGCACTACAGCCGGGGGGGCACCGGGCGCTGCCGGGGGACNCGCCGCACCCGCGGGGCCGGCCGGGCACCCCGAGGCGCACGCGCGAGCACCTGCGGGCGCGTGCGCGGCGCGGCAGCTGCCCGGCCGGGATGGCGTCCCCAAGGCCCAGGGATGGCGTCCCCAAAGCCCAAGGGCAGTGCCAGTGCCGGCTCCTGCCGCCGACGGTGGGTTCCTGGTGGAGGGCTCTCCCCCGTGGCCAGTCCTGCCCCACGTTTAGGGAGGGCGTGGTGGCGGCTGGCACAAGCCCAGGGCACAGCTGGCAGAAGTCACTCGGTGTGACCTGCTGTTGTTGCCAATTTAGGGGCCCAGTATAGACAGCAGGCGGTTTTTATTCTGTGCAGGGTGCAAGGTGGAAGTTTTTCACAAATCAAGCACTCAGATTCTCAAAAATTTACAGAATCACAGAATCGATTAGCAATCGATTACCTTGGATAAGACCCTTGAGATCATCGAGTCCAACCTGTGAGTGAACGCCATGATGTCAACTAGACCATGGCAATGAGCACCACATCCAGTCTTTCCTTAAACACCTCCAAGGGACAGCAACTCCACCATCTCCGTGGGTAGCCCATTTCCATTACACTAAATACACAGTTTAGCAAACAAAGAAAGCACAGTTCATTGGTGAGTTCTCCTATTAATTAGTATTTTACCTTCTATTGGTTAAATGATTCTCTTGCTTCTCATGGTAATTAGTCCTCATGCTCAATCTTTCTCTTCTTTTGAGTTGGTGGGTTTCTTGAGTTGGTGGTCAGTGGTGGTTGAGTCTCCATGGTGGCTGGAATCAAGAGGCTGTGAACTGGCACTGATTCCCTGCATTATAAAGGGCACAGGACTTGTGGCCAGACAGGTGACAAGAGATACAGCAAGTGACAATAGACAGACAGGTGACACAGCAGGACCTGACAAGTCACAGGATGACCCCAGACTATCCGATAAAAGCCCAGGTGATCCTTTGTTCAGGGTCAGTCCTTTAAAGCTATGATGCCTGTTTCGCTGATAAGGCAAGACTCTGTTCCCAACCCCCTTCTGATTCTCTGTAACTCTTTGGGCGAATTGTTAGCTATTTCTGACTCTTGGGGTGTCAGCATCATTGTGATACCTTCTCTCTGAGCTCAGATTTACAGGTTCAAAATGGAGGCATTGAAAGGTTTTCACAGTAAAATACGGGGGGTCTCAGACACGTTGTAGCAGCAGCCACAAACTGCTGTCCTGTCCCTGGGTCACTCTGGTCAGGCAGTGAAGGTTGGATTGCTCACCTTAGTGGTTCCCTGGCAGGGCAGAAGTGCTGTCGCATCTCCCGCTTGCCTCCTGCTGTCTGGAAGGCCAAAAGATGGACATTTCCACATTGGCTGTAGCAGAGCTTCACGCACACGGGTCCCACAGGCCAGATGGCTTTGTTGGAGTGGCACAAAGGGGTCACTTGCAGAGACTTCCCCAGGCTGCCTCCTGGCAAGGTCCCACCAAAAATGCATCCACCTCCAGGTTCCGGGATCCCGTTGGCCAGCTGCACCGGACACTTGCTGAACAGCTCCCTCGCGTGCCTCCTGCTATTGCAGTGGGTAATGTGATCACCGCCTGTATCAGAAAATCTCCAGACATGTAACAACAACAAAGACAGGCCTTTTGTGGCAAGTGGGTTGTTCATGACTGACAAGGACAGTCTTTGTTCGCTATCTCTGAATGCATTTTAAATTTATCTAAAAACTGCTGTAGGAGGGTAGTTGTTACCTCTTTGTGAATAATAGAAATCACAACAAATACAGCCCCATCTGACCAGGCTTCTTCCTTTGTTCTTTTATTATACACCTATAATATATCTGAAAGCACTCCCCAAATAAATTCATCTTATATATATATTTATATGTAAATATATATATATATATATCTCTTACTAGCTTGAAGTTCCTTTTACTAATAGCTTGCTAATGTAACTTTTACTTTTTCATGTTTGCTAGACAAGAATCCTGTGGATATATTAAATTTAATTTGTCTTTCTGATTTTTATTATGAGCTTTGTTATGCCCCTCTCTTCTAGAAAAATACCCTCTTCCAGTTCCTTTTTTGATTCTGGCAGGCATGATAGCAGTAAAAAGATCTCCATGTGTAATGCTACCTGGTTTACATAACACATGCCATTATCTCTGGTAGCTTCTACTTTATCTCTAATTATTAGACATCTAGTCCTCTTTTTTTTGCAGCCAAGTTCAATACCTCGGAAGTAATGAAAACCTTGTTATTATTGTAGCCTCTCTTCTTTGTATATTCTTCTTTAAAAGCCAAAAGAATGTGTGTGTGCCTGTGCATGTATGCTATTTTCAGATCATTCACAGTTAGCTCATTTTCTGTTACTTTCTTCTGAAACTTTCTTTTATTGAAATAGTACAAGGGAAGTTTCACAGAAAAATGTGTAGATCTGTTTCCTGGTAAAGCCAGTTTGAATTTCTTTTTACTGTTATCTCATCATTCTTTAAACAATTTTTCAATCCACCCAGTTAAACCCACTAAGCCTCCTTTCTTGGCTTCTTCTTTAATCCTTTTCATATGCACATTATTTCTCCTCTCTATTTTCTAGGTCATCAAATTGAAGAGTTAAATTTTATTCATTTTCTGAGCTTTGGCAATTATAGCAAATATTTCTTTTGTGATCTCTCTGCTGTGTCTCAACTGGTACAACTTTCTCACTTAAATCCTTTTTCTCCTGTGCTTTTTATTGAAGGAACTCTCTTAGCACCTCTTTTAAATGCAGGTTAGGCATTAAATCTTGTTTGCAATAACAGTGCTTTAGGATGGAAATATCATCAAAACTTACAAACTGACTTGGTCTAGATGAGCTAGTATTTGCTGAAGTGATTGCTAAGGTAAAAGCAGTGTGTTCTGAACATTTCTGCCAAACTAATGAAAAAATACAAAGTATTCAACTGTGTCAGATTCATTCAAATTACTTTTTTTAAAAATTTTGACTGATTTGAAAATCACAAAAGGGATTTTGTGCTGGTATCCACTCTCAGGTTTTGGTCTGGCTAGCTTAAATCTGTTTAGAGATGAAACTTACCTGAACATCCAAACATACCAGGGCTATATTTCAGTGCAGTTCAGAATTAGGTAACAGTGTTAAGCACTTTGCCTGCCAAGCGTTCATTGATCACATTTGCTGCTTCTAGTTGCTCACCTGTGAAAGCAGCCTTCAGTGCCATTTGAGCAACACAAGTGGCAATGCAGCCCCCATTTGTCCATATTTCTTTCCTCTTTTTCAAAACAAAACAACAGTCGCACCCCCAATCTGGAGAAAAATCTTCCTGTCATATTCAACTTTGCATAAGCCATCTGGTATGTGCTGTGAAATAATCTCTATGTTTTGTATCATTTGCAGATCATTACAAAGGCAGGTGGAGCAGTTCATTTTACAGCAGTTAGAAGCAACCCCTATACCAAGCGGCCTAATAAGTTTTAATAAAATAAGTTTATGAAGATCTCCATTACATGCAGCAGGGAAATCTGTCACAGGAAAGAGTGCTGGGTATATGATGAGATGACTATTTGGTGGATAAAGGGAGAGCGGTGTACGCTGTTTATCTTAAGTAGAGCTTTTGACTGTCTCCCATTACACCCTGACAGACAAACTGATGAAGCATGGGCTATTAGGATGGATATGGAGCTGCACTGAAATTTGGCAGAACTGCAGAGCTCAAGGGGTTGAGATTGGCTGCACAAAATGCATCTGGGGATCACTCATCCTCAGGGTGTGCCCTCAGCAAGTTTACAGATGATATAAAACCGGGCAGAGTGACTGATACATCGGATGGTTGTGCTGCCATTCAGAGGGACCTGAACAGGCTGGAGAACTGGGCCAAGAGGGATCTCAGGAAGTACAACAAAGGGAAATGTGAAGTCCTGCACCTAGAGAGCAATAACCTCATGCACCAGTACATGCTGGGGGCCAACTGGCTGGAAGGCAGCTTGGCAGAAAAGGACGTGGGGATCCCAGCTGACATAAGTTAACCAGCAATGTGCCCTTGCTGCACAGGTGGCCAACAGCCTCTTGGGCTGCATTAGGAAAAGCATTGCCAGCAGGTAGACAAAAGTGATCCTTTCCTTCTGCACAGCACCAGCGAGGCCCCAACTGCAGCACTGGGTCTAGTCATGGTGTCCCCACTACAGCAGGGACATACTTGTGTCTAGAGAAGGGCCACTGAGATGACTAAGGAACTGGAGCATCTTTAGTATGAGGAAAGGCTGAGAGAGCTGGGACTGTTCAGCCTGGAGAAGAGAAGGCTCTGGTGGGAACTTATCCATGTGTATAAATATCTGGAGGAATGGTGCAAAGAAGATGGAGACAGACTTTTTGGTGGTGCCCAGTGAAAGAAGAAAGAAGGCACAAATTGAAATACAGGAAACTCCATTTAAACATAAACCCAAATTTCTGTGATGAGAGTGGTCAAACACTAAGACAGGTTGTTCATAGAGCTTGTATGGTCTCCATCTTTGGCAGTATTAAAAAAAATGATTGAAAAAGTCCCCAGACAACCTACTCTAGTTAACTGCTTTGAGCAAGGGGGTTGGACTAGATGATCTCTAGGGGTCTTTTCAAACCTTAAATAGTCTGTGATAGATGTAAATTTTTTAAATTTCTTAAAATTTTATTCAGATTTGGCTGAAATTTTAGATTTTGGAAATTGCCATGATCAATCTCTAGCTTGCATTGCTTAGCGTGGTTTGACCACTGCATCCTCCAAACTCTGCCCCTTACCCTCTCTCTGACCAGCAAGTGATTCTCTCCATGCTCAGTGCTCAACCCTGCAGCCAAAAGCTGAGATTTCCCAGTGAAGTTGCACTAGCTTCCCAAGTGAAATACCTTTCAGCTGTACCCATGTTTGGGCTGACACACAGCATGCAAAGACTTCTTGTACCAACTAAGCATTGTGAGCACTCTACCAGCTGCACACCCACTATGCAATTGTCCCTACATCAAGATTGCTTTCCTGATATTTCTGCTGCCTCTGCCAGTGGCTGGAAATCCCTGGCATATTAGTGAAATGCCTGCTTTTCCTCTACTCTGCCTTTTGACACAGCTAGATGGACAGAACTCCACAGGACTTTGGTTTAAGACCCAAATTTCTTCAGGCCAGGCAGGAAGAAATATTGGAGAAACAGCCTTTTTTGAAGAATACATAGATTTGGAAGAAAAATGTGAAGATCGTTGAAGGTTGCAATCCAACACAGAGCTTAAAAACTGAGTCAAGAACCAGTGAAGTGTGAAAAAGAAAGGGCTTTTTTCTCAGAAGGCACAACCTTCAGTTTAGTGGTTCAAGGTTCTTTTATTAGTATTTTGTTGTACGCAACTTACGATGGCTGTGCACTCATTATGGAGCATACTGAGCTCGGACACTGCACTTAAAATTCACAGAAGCCTGTGGTGAAGAATACCAATAACTGACTAAATTGGGCACAGAGATGTGGATAAAATCAAAATTGTTGAGATACAGAACCCATTAGAGAGCTCACTGAATACACATAGCTAATTGAGTAAGAGGATTCACTGAATAGAGCTGGTACATTAACATGGTGATCTTACTTTCTCAAGGTATCTACATCAGTATTCCATGTGTTTCCTCCAAACAGATTTCTCCTGTCAAATTGTATCTGGTGGGAGGGCATATTAAGAGTACTGAATTGTTAGTTTTCAGCAAAAGTTCAAGAAGTCATAGGATCATGGAATGGTTTGGGTTGGAAGGGACCTTAAACACAATATAGTTCCAACCCCCTGCAATGGGCAGGAGCACCTTCCACTAGGTGAAGGTTGTTCCAAGCCCCATCCAGCCTGGCCTTGAACACTGCCAGGGATGGGGCATCCACAACTTCTTTGGGCAACCTGTTCCAGGTCTCACCATCCTCACAGTAAAGAATTTCTTCCTAATATCTAATCTAAACCTGTCATCTTCCAGTTTAAAGCTATTCCCCCTTATCCTGTCACGACATGCCCTTGTAAAAAGTCTCTCTCCAGATCTCTTGTAGCCCCCTTTAGGTACTGGAAAGTGCTATAAGGTCTCCCCAGAGCCTTCTCTTCTACTGGCTGAACAACCAGAACTCTCTCAGCCTGTTTTCACGTACACAGAGGCTGCCTGCGGACCACAGGTGCTGCAGGTCCGTAACACGTCAGACTCATTGTTTGGAACTTGCCTTACACATGTGGTTATGCACAAGTCCGGCAGGTTGCATGCCTACATATGGTCTCTAAGCTCTATGTGTCTTCCATCCATCTGTATATTCGACATGTATGATAGCTATCTAAGGAATCCACTTGTCTCTAAATCTGGAAATGTCATGGATAAATACAAAGCACTGCCTCTGCCTCTGCTGAATTCAGGAAACAGGATGAAACTCCACTCAGATGGAGGGACCCTATGAGACCCTTCATGTGTTTTACAGGAGACTGCTAAATTAAAGTTTTGTGTGTTGGTGTTATTTGTTTCCTGTTAAAGTGTTTTTATTTTCACAAACACCTTTCCAACCAGATCTGCCCTGTCTTTGCTGCCAGGGTTGGCTTTGTAGCTCTGTTAATGACAACAGTTTAGATGGGAAGGAAAGCATGGGCTTTCTCACAAACAGCATTGATATAAAATACTCTCTAGAGAGATCACCACAGAGAAGCACTGTTTTCATTTTATATATTCAAAACAGGATGGGACCGAATTGGACATAAACCTTATTTACTGTTCCACCACAATCAGCAAAGCTCATTGTATCAGGTTCATCTCTGATTTCCAGTACATTACCCAGCATGAAAAGACTGTGCAGCAGGAAATACTTAATTTTGTGTAGCTTACTGGAGTCTGAGCATGTCAAATAACACCAAAATGCCCAGATTGGCACAGCTTTCCAGAATGCTGGCACCACCTATTTCCCCACTGTCTTCTCTTCAAGCAGCTCTTAACTCAGCGTGAATGTGCTGTGAGGATAACAGAAACTTGACATCCAACCCTGAAATTCTCCCTCATCCAGTGTTTACAGTGTCTTGAAACTACAATTTGTTCTTGTAGTTTAGCAAATAGTTACTGCAAATAGTTAGCTACCATTCATTGTCTCTATGTCCCACTTGCCCACAGTACCCAATATTTTAAGCTCCTCTTTAGATATGAAAGAATCCTTTCATCTCCCCTAAATGAACAAGGGAACTCTGCTGTTGGATACAGTCTGTTTTTCTGGCAGTGAGAAATCTGCAATATGGAGAAACAACACGTATAAAAATATGTTATTGTACAAGATAGAAAAGCATTTTTAAATCTGACCCAATATTTACACGGATTTTAAGATGGGACATTGTACCTCACAGTATATAGTGCAGCTCCACAACATGCTGCAAAGAATGACCAGAAAGCAATCTACCAAATGTGGCACAAGGTACTCTGGGTTAGCCTCCCATAGCACCAGATTTCTCCTGCTGATAAAAGCCCGATGATCTGAGGACATACTGCATCTTTAAAAAACAGCCAAATGTGAACACATCCTGCCAAAACAGCTATGTCAGTAGCACGTGCCAGCAGAACTTCTGCCAGTAGAACTTTCTAGTTCAAACAAGGCCAGCAGCAGCAGCAGCAGCAGTGGTGTGCACAGCCTCGGGATGCCTCATGAGCACAAGTGTAGGGTTAGACACAGCTGAGATAGGTATGAGCTTCAGTTTGGCTGCTGTAAGTGGGAACTTTCTTTAAAATTTTTGACAAAAGGTCATGTACTTCAGTGACAATCCCTTTACAAATAAATACCAGCAGGAACAAAAGAAATATCACTGATAATTATTGAAAGATTTTCATTGATTTTGCTGACACTGAACTCTCCAGCTGGAAAAAAAAAAGATAAAAAGTGTAGAAGGGCTAAGAAGGTCATGAATCTAGGCCCAGTGTTTCCTAAAAGAAGAATGGTATGGCTGCTGAAAATGGAAACATGAGGAAATTTGGAATTTCAGACTCACAGAGAAAAGGAATTCATGGAGAATGTCATCTCAAGCCTGGAGATAGTCTTCTCCAGGGAAGTTGTGACTTGCAGAAATAGTATGAAAGTGATAAGAAATTAAATATAAGGCTGGCTAAATGGTAAAATTGACTGCTAAGGCAACTATAATTTTAAAACCATTATTTTAACTACTAGAGTCAAATGCTTAGAAACAATCAAAGGGACTGCTACATGTGAGTACAGTTCTTATATTCCAAACTTTTACAGCTGTAAAGAGGTATGTACATGGATTTATGAAAATTATTATTCTATTATTTTAAGTAGATATTATTAAATTTGTGGTAATTGCAGATATGAAATAGTTTCAGATTTTTGAAGATAACAGTTTGGAAAGTTTAAATCCACTAGGATCTAAAAATTCATTTTCATTGAGCTGAATTGTATTTCCTGCAAATGTGAAATTGGAGAATTCAGTTCCTACTGTTGTGATAACTGACTTTGAGTGGTATTTTACCGAGAGTTCCTCAAGGATACATCTTCAGTGATATTTTTATTCATTACCTTAAAATAGGAAGATGGAGTTTGTTAATAAAATTTGCTGATGACACGGAAGTGGGAGACATCATTAATAAGGAAAGGGATGGCAATATAATACAGGAAGACCCGAATAACCTTGAGAACTAGAGTAATAAAAGTGGAGTGAAACTTAATAGTGCAAATTGCAAGCTTGTGCCCTTCTGTACTAATACAAATTTCTGTCATAAGCTGCAAGGTCATCAGTTCAGAAACAGAAATACGCGAGTTGTGCCTGGAAGTGCAAGTTAACCACTGGCTTCAAATGTTAAGAGGATGTGGAAAAGGCAGATTTGATCCTTGGGTCTACTGGATGAGATATTTCCAGTAGACGTTGCGAGTGCGTGTCAGGAGGAGGCAGTGCTGGGAGCCCCTCTGTAGCTCAGTGCCATCCAGAGCACCCACATTCAGGAGAGAGAGACTGAGACTGGGATGAGTGTAGAGAAAGGTGGTGAGACTGATCCAGGGACAAGCCTATCATGCCATAAGGCTACAGTGGCACAGCTCGTTTATTCTGCCAGAGGGAAGGGTGAGAGACTCTGTTCATATCATCTCTTTAACGAAGATAAAAAGCAATATATACTTTATTTATGCTCAGGAACAAATGAGCATTATGCAACCTGGAAAAATCAGAATACCAATTTTTTAAAAGGTTTAAAACTAGTGGAGAGGTAAGATTCTGACACAGCCTCCCAGGAAGACTGGAGGGGTCAAAACCAAAACTATATTAAGAGCTACATTAAAGTTGTATTAAAAGAATGAGGTGGGGTAGTTGCTGGAAATAGCTGGAGCTGAGACCCAGTTGTTTCATTCAATATTACTCTGAAAAAATTTGAAGTTATTTAGTAGCCATTCATAAAAATACCCCACAAAAATAAACAGCCTTCATTTCTAAATGAGCTCTGCATTAGCATGAATTAGATAATTTTTTTAATGGTAAGCCAATTTTTTGTTTTTCTTGGTAATGTGAATAGCAGTACCACTACCAAGGACAAGATGAATACGCGTGGAATTTTGTATTTCTAGCTACAGAACTAAGAAACTAAATATTATTTCTCCTTTAGATAACATTGACGTTCTTAGAGTATTACTTTCCCCAATAGATTGTTTGCTGTAAAGCCAGTTGCCTACCTTCATTAAAGAGAAAAGCTCAGGGAAAAGGCAGCGTAGCACTGCAAGCCTTGAAAAGAGAACAACTCTTTGTGTGTGTGTGTGTGTGTGTGTGTCTGTGTGTGTGTGTTTTCTGTGTTATGGTTTGTTGTGCAACAGCAATAATCTCTATTGCTTTGCAGTATATTCACAATAAATGGCTTTTTAGATTGATTACATGCCTCAACTTTGCTTTGGCTATTAATCAATCTCAGCAGCTGTTTATTGCTTTGTAGATTACAAAGCAATAAAGATTATCTCTTAAAGAGCTGTTAATGCCTCGTGGAAAAGTTTGGAAACCATTATTTTTAGAAATAGTACTGCTGCTATATAATTTTCTGGCTACCATCTTTGTTGCTTCTTTGGGTTCCTTTCTGATTGCATGACATTTCTTTCCTAAACTGCTAATCACAGTGCTTCATTGCTGACAGTGCTTTGTGTGAGGGTCCAGATTTGTCCAAAGAGAGCAATGGATTTTGCATACAAGGGTACCATCCCCAGAACACAGCAGTATCAATATTGTTCCTGTTCTTCCTTAAAGGTTGGGGGGTTTTCTATCAAGTAATAGTTTTAAGACTTGACTCACTGAAAAAATGAACCACTAAAAATCTTACAATATAATTGTGAATGTAAAGCTGCCTATGTGAACACTTCTATTTCACGATAACTAAACTAAGGAAAAAGGTATTCTTTGTTATTTTGGAACACAAACTTTCCTGTGGGGATTGATCCTACATACAAAAATATATTTTTACCTGTAGAATTACATTGGAAGAAAAACCACTTTAATTTCTGGCAGCAGTTGCAGCTCAAATATTCATGGATACTTGAGTGGTATTTGCATGACCTTGTGACTGTTGCAGATGTACTCTTTTCATACTTGTGCTAAACGCACCTCAATTTGCAACCTTGCTGACCTGTTCAGCACCGCCTTTGAAGAAAGGCTGGGCTGCTCTGTATTTTTGCAGCCATTGTTTTTCATCACTTCTTGTATTCTTTAACCTGCCTCTGAGCACAGGAAGGAAAGACTCGGTGAAAGATTTAATTTTTCCTTCTGTCCTTGTTCCTATGCCTAGCAAATCACAATTTGTCCCATCCTTTCTGTCTTAGTGCACAGGACATTCATCGTCAGTGTTAAACCAGGCTTAAATTTTAAGCCAGTGTTAAACCTAAAGCTTAGGTTTTGCAAGCTTTTCTGTGGTTTCCTGTCAGTGTAGTTTTCAGTCTGGTGTAAGGGAAATCATTCTAGTGGTGAGAAGTTGTTAAATTCAGTCATCTACTTTCTCTACTTAAAGTATCAACAAAAGCTCAAAATGTGAGCAAAATTTTATAATCATTACCCTCTCCTTCAAAATTTGACTGTTACCTGCTCATTTTTATCAGAAATACTAAGACCACTAATCAGTCATTGGTTGATGCTGAACTTGGTTCCAATCTCATTGTCGTTAATAATAAAAGTACAGAAACTGCCTGGAAATAAATAGAAATATTATCTCACATAGTAGTAGTGTAACCTAGAACATTGTCCTGGTTTCAGCTGGGATAGAGTTGATTTTCTTCCTAGTAAGTGGAACAGTGCAGTGGTTTGGATTTAGGATGAGAATAATGTTGATAACACAGGGGTGTTTTAGTTGTTGCTACACAAATTCAAGGAAGTCCTATTCTGCTTCTCACACCACCCTAGCAGCAAGCAGGCTGGATGGCACAGGAGGTTTGGAGGAGACACAACTGCACAAGTTGTTGCCTAAACTGGCAAAGGGGACATTCTGTACCACATAGTGTCGTGCTCAGTACCTTTCCTAGGGGGAAAGGTGGTCAGGGGCTGCTACTCAGGAACTGGCGAGGCATTGGTCAGTGGGTAGTGAACAATTGCATCGTGCATTACTTGTTTTGCATATTCTATTTTTTTTTTTTTGCTCTTTTCTATCCTATGAAACAATCTTTATCTCAGCCCATTAATTTTCTCTTTCTTATGCAATTCCCTCTGCCATCCCACTGGGGTGGGGAAGAGTGAGTGAGCAGCTGTGCGATGTTTAGCTGCCTGCCAGGTTAAACCACAACAAATATGCAAAAGAAGAGAAAAGAATAGATATACAACATGGCAAAATTGATTTGGTGACAGAAAGCTTATCTGAGGATAGACGCAATAAAAGGGAAACAACAGTGAAGAAGAGGAAATAAGCATGAAAGGGTGTATGGAATCCTTCCTCTTTCTTTTTCCTTTTAATTGATATGTATCCTAAGGAATTTTTAAATCATCAAAATATGCCTTGGAGGATACCAGTTTCCCATTTTGTTAGTAGGTGAATGCAGCCCATTCATCTTATGACTCTTCAGTTTTGTAAAATTAGCTACAGAATTAGATCCTGCAGACTGACACATGCGAGAGGGCAAGATTCACTCATCTAAGAACAGCTATTTTTAGTAGGTGTATCAAGTGGAATAGATAAATAAGGTAGGTAACATGCCACGATGAATTTTCCTGGTGAACCTCATGTACAACATCTAGAGAACTCACTGTAGACAGAGGCTATGTAGTGGAAGATTACTTTTCTTTTGAGACATCACCTGTCATCATCCCTGTTTCTGAGGAGAAGATATAGAATACAGGCACTGCAATGAATTGCTCTTAAATGATACAAAAATTCCCATTCAGCAAGGCTCAATAGAATCAGAAAGGCCAGTTGTGACATGCTGTGAAATGTTAATAGCCAATGGAGTATAAAAACCCCCCTGAAAATAGCCCCACTGTAGATTTAGTGAGATTTTTTCAGGTATGTTTAAGTCTAAATATGCTGGGAGCAGAGTAAGTACAAGTTGCTAAAACCAACACTACAACATGATCTAATTTACTTTAATTTCCACAATATGAATACTTTAAAAGTATATCCCTTATTTTGAAAGCTCAGGTTATGCTTCTGATGATAAGCCATGGACACAGATAATGTGTTTTCTTAGCTGGAGGTAGCATGACTGTAGTACTGCTGGCTGCTGCTGCATCACTCAACCTTGTCCAGGAAGGATGTACTGAGGAATCAGATTAGGCTATCAACAAAGATCTGCACAGATACATTTTCTTTTGCTATTCCCATGGTGGTTATGAATTTCCATTTCTTTACTGCAAAAATCAAGCAGGCATCTTGGCATCAAACAACTGAACCTTGTTTGTACTACATCACCAGTTTAAAAGTGATCAAGTCCTTCATGCATTAAAAGGATTTGGCACGGATTCAAGCAATGAAAATTTGCCCAAGATGTTTAATCTCTGTCAGGTACAGGAGGTCAGTTGGTAACAAGACTATCATTAAGTGTACTCCAGAGTCACACTAGAAAAATGACCTTTACAGTTTAGCATATGTTTAAACATAATCAACAGGAGAAAGATAATCACACCCTATGGGGTCTTGCAGCTGCTGCTATCTCCATCCAGAGCTGGGGTAATTTTGAAAGGTAGGCATATTTGGTTAGGATAGATAGATTGTGAGAAGCAGATGAAACTGAAGGTACAAGAAACAGCATTGCTAAGTGGGAGGGGTTTAAAAACTCTGGTATTTCTTTTAGTTGTCTTCTTTTATCACACCACTTTTTCAGACACTCCTTTTCTACCTTTCAGCTCTCTACTTACTGCTCCTGGATCAAGCCCACACAAGGGAAAAACACAAGGAGTTTTGTTCAGTAGGCTCCCAAATACTTTCCAACATTCTCCAGCTGCGATGCAAGTAGAACAACATAATATTAATAAACGTAAGAAGCAAATAAGGATCTCTTATTGTACAGCTGCAACCCTAAGGCCGCAAATATGTGACAAAAGATAACTTACTGCCGAGCTAAAGACAGCCTGTTGTGTTTTATGGTAGTGTATTGACCAGTAACCCTCTTCCTTTCTCAGGTTTCCAATCATCTTTAGGATTGTTTTCAACAACAATTGTCTCTGGGATAGAACATCATTTTGCTAGTGTGTTTATACATCATCTCACATTACAAAGACTCAGCTGGCCATGACTGGACACCAGGGTGTTATCAGTCTGCAAGTGATAGATGAACCAAACAAATGAAGCTGAACCACAGAGAAAGGGTTCAAAGTGGAAAGTAAGGATGCCTGGTCACTAAAAGAAAATTTTCTAATTCTGTGATTTTTAGAAAACAGCTGTTGCAAAATTCTGAGATACTGAGGTTTTGCCTGACATCAAAGGATGTGAAAGGCAAGGCATTTATGAAGAACTGCTAGACTTCACTTCTGAAACAGCTGTGCCCTGCCCTTCAAAATCTAACCACTGGCTGATCAAAAGGGAATTTTGGAGTCATCAAGTTTGATGGAGAAGTTCTCTCTTCATACTCGGCCAGCAATGACAAGTGCTAATAAGAAAACACTTCACTCTGCAAGATACCGTGATTTGTACCCGACGCTTCCATCACCAAGCCTGTGGGAAGTCCTTGACGGGATACTCAGAGATGGAACAGGAATGCTTACAGCACCAGACTAGTTAGAGACATGCCAAGAGACTAGGCACTTGCAAAAAGCTGGAGTTGGGGCAAGTGTGAAATTTTACCCAAAGAGTTCTCACACTCAGTTGAGTTCTTCAACCTCTTTTCTTTCTACTAGATCTTCTTTGTAATAGTTAAAAGCTTGCTAAACTACCTCACGTTTTGTTCCAGCATTTCACTATTCGGAACAAACTCTAACCAAAATGTTATTTCAGGCCTGGCCATTGACAGTTATCACATAGCAAACCGTAGCCAGCAGAACCCTCCCATATTTCATGTAAAAATCTGGGTTCATTTTTAAAATAAAAATAAATGTATTTAATTGATTGATGAGAAGCCCCAGCCCTGAAGCAGGTCTTGAGGCCCATGTGGAAGGGCAGTTCTGTGCTGCGTGAACAGATGTGGCTTTTGTGGATCTACTTTGCAACAACAAATGTCCAGTTATTGGTCAGTAAAATTCCAACTAACTGAAGTGAGATAACAGCCAGAAAGATAATAGTCTACAACACTGCATGGATTCTTCATCTTGACTTGATGGGATATATTTTCCTTTTGTAAGCAGCAGACAGTAAAATATTATCTCAAGTTTTAAACACGTAGGAACAGCATTTTAAATAATTAGTATTTTGGAATATTGCTCCACTCCTTTTTCTATTGTCTGTCCCAATCTTTTCTATCCCTGACTCAAAAGTCATGAATTCATCCCCCAGATCATAACATTGGATCAAAAACTCTTCATGTTTAGTGTCTTTTAATGATTTTTTAAAGTATCATTCTACTTCCTAAGCCTTTAAACATTTGCATTTTTATCTTTTCTCCATAAGCACAAGGCTAGGGACACATTTTTCTTCAAATGAAAACGGAGATTCTCAGGTGACTCACTTGACCTTTTGAGCTGGTACATTAATAACTATGATAAATAAAGGAGTCAAATCCCTGTTGTGGACTTAGCCACATTCTCCTAGGCCAGACACAGTCCCTAACCCAGAATTTCGGTGACACTCCCCACTTGACCTTGCACATTGCTCCACCATGCAGCAACTCAAGAAACTCCTGCTGAAAAGCCCCAAGCAAGTGTCAGAACTGGAGCCTGGACTCACAAAGCTGCTACCATGCTCACAGTAACTTCCCTAATGCATGTTAATGTGAACCAATGAATAATGATCCAACGTCCAATTTTCAATGCAGCTTATGTTTATTTTTCATATAGAACTTCTGACTTCCATTTTTCCTCTGTGGAAATTAGAAGTCCACACTTATAGACATGGATTTAATTTATATCAAAATGCAAACTGTTCCACAGTGGTAATTAGAGGTATTTGAAAAGCCATCTAACCTGGAACAATCCCACACCAAAACTGCAGAGCTAACACGCCTGTCCTTCAGGGTCCTTAGACTATGTCACTTTGTAAGGTAAAGATAAAACAAACATCACCAGACAGGTTTTCTCTCTAAATGGAAGGGGTGAAGATCATTACTTCCTCTCTCACTGCCATGAATATTTGTAATTAAAAGCAAAGGAAAGAAAGAACATGTAGTCTGGGAAAAATGAAAATAAGTCCTCATCTCAGTAAGAAACTATTTAAAATATTTTTTGTCAAATTACAGGTTGTCATCCCTAGCACATAGGGCAGATGCAATAAACAAACAGACAACCTACTAAGACAGACAGCTAATTATAATAACATTGTGAGTCTCAGGAATTTAATTTGAGGGGCTTCTTGGGCTCACCTCTGCTACCTAATTACTTTCATAATTGCAGGTATACATGGTAAAAGATGTTCACCTGCTATACAACTTTTAAAGAAATGGTCAGACTGGTCAATCTTAGATCTCCTATTAAAGTGTCCACTGAGATGTGGCTAAGCATCTGGAGATGATGCTGGACACAGATGGATAGCTTCTGATAATGGAGATAATTGTGTCCCTGGATTATTCTCATGTAACAGCATAAAGATGCAAACTTTACAGTGCTACCTGTATTGCTGTTCATCAAAAGGAGGGGATGGAGGTGTACAACCAAGGCCTAGTGTCTGCCTAAATTTTGCTCCACATTTAGGAAGGTGAGCAATATTGCAGTTTATGGATGGATGTTATCTCTGAGATAGTAGTGATGTGAGCAGTAATATGGAGAACAGTAATATGGAGGCAATTTAAAAATTGCCTGTTTTTTCAGAAGTTCTGGGTTCTTAAAATTACCACCGGACAATATACTGAAAGTTGGGGGTTTTTACTGTATCCCATAGGGGTTTTTTTCTTTTTTCTTCTTTCCTGTATTTGAAGTATAGAAGTCTTCTGCAAACACTTTTTTCTCAAAATTTCTTATGATTTTACCTGGTATCAAACAGTCTAAGGGTTGTTGTTAAAGGGACATACTTAAAACTGGCTGGCAACCAGTCACCAGCAGTGTTCCTCCAGGTTCAATTCTAGGGCCAGTTCTGTTGAACATAATATGGTAAATATTTTCTTACCCCATGATGTTGCTGCCCTAAAGCGGACAAGCAGATTTAGCCTTTTCAGATACTGTACAGTTTCATAGAAACAACATCACCCATAACCCAGATTTGCTATTTCTGCCATTTTTCTGCAGTTGGCCAGGTTCTTTTTTACCAGTTGGCCAGTTCTGTGAAATTCCGTGAAATAGTACGGTATCTGAAAAGGCTAAATCTGCATGTTCACTTTAGGACAGCAACATCTGTTGGTGCTGTGGGACAGTTTCTATACTCATAAACTACTCAGAGACAGGGCATTTAGTTTGGGTTCTGGATTGCCACTATTCATTTTGTTAAAGCGTTAGACTGATACCTGCCACAACTTTGGCTCAGACCCCAGAACTTATCAGGAAGGATTCCCACTGGGCACCTTGGTGAGTTCTTACGGTAAGAAGCACAAAATGCAGCCATGCAACACAGTTACAGGGACATCCATGGGCAGAGATTACAAAGCTAATCACCCAGTGCAATTTTTTTGGTTAAATTTTACTTCCTTTTACCCAAAATCCTTGGGGTGAAATTGTGACTTCACTGAGCTGAAAGACTTGTCAGAGATTTTGGCGAGACAAGGATTCAGCTGATGGACCTGGAGACATTTTGACCCATGGTTGCAACATACTCCATGCTTCCCTTGTCTGCATCAGAGACCCAACAAAAAATGTTCCTTCCATTCCTCTGACCTTTCTGCATTTCAAAGGAAGTTCTGATATTTTTCATTTCCTACCTCCAGAGGAATATGGCCTGCCGAGCAATAATTCCATTTTGGTAGCTCATCCTAGCAATTTCCAGTAGCAGCATTTCTTGTATAGTCATATTTATACCGAAGTAAAGAATTATCTAAATGCACCATATTTTAAATAATTTCAATTATGGTGCTGTCACTTTTTATAATGGATGGTAGCACAGGAAAACAATAGTCCATCAGTGTTCCAATGTAAAAAAATCAGTTGTGATAGGTGTAAAAAATGTGAAATGTAAATATAAAAAAATGTGAAAAATTGAGCATTTTTCCCTATGATTTAAGACATTGGAGACAAGGTTTTTTCATATAAAAAGTAAAATTTCACCCATAAATCAGTAAAAGCAGCTTTTAGACGTGTGCTCTATACTTTCATCAATATGCTTTTTTAGATTGGTTGAGTCTCTTTTTGTTTTGTAATTAACTTATCAAGGAGTAATGGTCTAATTTAAAAAATCCAGCTGGATGACAGAAATACTATTTGTTCTAAATTGAAAATATTTCAGCATCTGCCAAGATAGATTTCTTTAAATTACCCTTTAAAAACATTGATTTCTAATACTATATTTCCTTTTCTCAATAAAACAGAAATATGTGTTCAGAGGAAGCTGTTCTTAAGGAGGCATTGCTGAGAAACAAAGCTATTCCAGTAATATTAATCCCTCCATGATGAGCTGCCAAAAATACAGTCTCCATTTAATGCTACAAGTTTGGTGGGTAGTCATTTTTTATTATCCACAAGACTGAAAATCTGAAATTAAATGTTTAGCAATATTTGTATAAATGAAGAAGCCCCCAGCTCTATACTTTGACATAACTAGGACACTCTAACATAATAACTTTATAAAGATTAATTCTTCCCCAAATTAGTGCCTGATAAAAACATATGGCATGGTGTTTACCAGGAGAAAGAGCTCTGGTCTCATGCAGAGGCTTTTTGCATTCATGGCATAAGACCAGTGCCACTTGAATGATGCCCAATAATGCCCTTTGGATATTTCATAGCTGTTAATCAAGACAATATGGAGTTAGATGTAATATATAAAATATTGCCTACCTGTGCTAACCTCACATTATGTGGCTGATATTAGAAGCCTCATAAAGTCATTTACTCTGCTTGGAAAGTAGAAGTTAAAATGTCTGTACTTGGGCAGACCAAAGGTCTTTGTAGATCAGTTCCCTCTTCCCCACAGTGGCCAATTGTGGGTGCTTATGAAAAGCTCATTAGACATACAAATCTATTCTTTCCAGGGCATATCCTGTAGCTCCCAATAATTCCAAGCTGGAGATTTCTTTCTAGACCACTGCATAATAGTCTTCAATAGGCTTGTCTCTAAGATGGCTCTGATTCCTTTTTTAACCCATTCCCATTTTTATTACCATAACAACAAGTGTATTCTACATTCAATTCTATTTTATGGAAAAAAAATATTTGCTTGTGTTTTGATCCTGCCAAAAATTATAGACTCCCATTCAGTTCTCTTATTGTGAGAAGTTATATGTGATTGCTCTCTATCAGCCCTAATGCCAGTCACCATTTCATAGATTTCCTTCATAGTATCCCCTCAATTACCCTTTCTCCAAATAGAAACATCTTGGTCTATTTACTTTTCATTTACTATCTCCTCAGATGGAAAAGTTCCACACCTTTGATCATTCCTCTTGATCTTCCTTGTAACCTAGAAAAATAACCTAGACAAAAGTAGAGTGCTTTAACAATGTTTTCCTGCTTAATCTCAGTTTTCTTTCCTTGTGGTTTACCTTTGAGCTGTGACTATTTTAATCAAACTGGTCAAAATGATTCCATAGCCTCTTTCTTGAATGTTAGTGATGTTTAGAAACCATAAGTCTGTATTGAAAAGTTAAGATTTTCTTAAGTGTACCTAATTTTGTTAGCTCTTTTCTCATTCAGCGATTTGTGGTGTCCTGCAACACCTTATAGCGGGCTTTTGATTTTATTATCCTAAAGAACTTAGTATTGTCAGTAAACCTCATCACTATATTGTATTCTTCACCTTTTCACTGGGCAATAAAAGACCAATAACAGTGAAATTGTAACAAATATTTATTGTGAAAATACTTGTATTTTTATCCATTGCTGCACAGCTTTTAAACAGTTACTAAGTGACAGATTTTGTTTCTTGCTTCATCAGAAACTTTTTTTTATGAGTATTTCCTGAGGGACCTGGTCAAAAGTATTTTGAAAGCCTAACTGGATCCCCTCTCAGCTCCTTGTTTACTTTCATACACTCAGCATAAAGGACTCTAATAGATTTTTGAAGTACAACTTCCCTGTGATAAAGCCTGTGATAAAGTTATTGACCCTTCATATTCTATCCACCTGCTGCATACACTAGTTCTAGTTTATGTTCTTGGTACAGAAACCAGACATACTGGCTTATGCTTACCAGAAATATCCCAAACCCTCTACCTTCAATTCTTCCACCCAATTCAAGTGGTACACCACAAAAAGCAATACAGCAGTTTCATATTTTAACCATGCTCGAATTGAAGAATAGATACTGTCAAGTCCTGGCAATTTCTGCAATTCATTTTCATCAATCTGTTCTAATGCCTTTTCTAGTGGGAGATTTTACCAGCTTAAGTCATCTGCATTGCTGCTAAAGATACGGACAACCTTATGTCCTGCCCCACATAACACATGCCCTTAATGTCCTGCCCCTGTCCCCTTTCTGTGTGTTGGTGCTGGCTCTCACAGGGCTGCATAGGGGAAAAGGGACCTGCCTAAGCGGAAAACAGACACTATCCCCTCTCCAAAATCAGCTGGCTTTGCCAAATAGGGTGGCTGATCAGTCTGTATGTAATCGTAGGACCGCTTTTGCTGCTGGCAGGTGTGGGGCACAGGGGAAGGATATGGCAAAATGGACTGAGAGCAGTGCAGGCTAATTGTGAATCTGCATCCTGATACTTCAGCTTGAGGCACTTTGCTGTCATTATTGTTCTACTCATTTATGTGCATGAGGGATTTCTGCAGAAACCCATGCCAGCACACAATTTAATGGTACTGTTGAGAAAGGAGATGGAGTGATGGTGTCCCAGAGTGTAGGAAACCTTTCTGACCAGAAACATGACATACAGAGAATGAATGGCTCCTTTGCCATCATGGTACAAAAAAAAGACATCTATCCCAGAGATGAGAAAAGTGGGAACTCTGCCCACTCAGCTACCAGTTCAAGCAGGATCAGATGAGACATTTTGACTGTGATTTTTTTTTCTCTGTACCCTCCTGAAATCCAGAATAAGAACTGAAATTTACCTTAGCAGAACTTCCATGGTGGTATGGATACAGAATAGGCATTCAAGGAGAAGTCTCATTCCACTTTGTAAATGTTTCTGTGATTTCAGTTATGAAAAGAAACACTACTCTTCTTCTGCCTACACAGGGGCTCTGCATTAGGACTATCTATAAATATCACTTCATCTCTCATTTCCTCTTCTTCTAAAGGTATACATATAATATATGTATATATATTTCCTTTTAAATCAAGTATGCAAACATTTATATTTTTAAATTATGTACATAGAAGTGTGAGAGATGCTTGAAGAGAGGGAACACTTTTGATTATACTAACTAGTCTTTGATGGACAATACTGGGGGTACACAAGAACAAAAGGGATCTTCCTTGGCAAAACAAGCCCATACACAGGTGGGCTGCAGCATATCTCAGACAGATGATGGAGTGTTGTAGACCACCTTAAATGTGCAGTAACACACAATAAGGTTTTAATGAAGCCTCAGATTCCTCTACACACTGAGCTCTTTTCTCATCTATTAGGGATGTCAATCTAAACCAGGCCCTGATGGAACACAGGCACCCAGACTTGGGCTTGTGTCCTTTGGGCTTGCAGGTTACTGGAAAGCCATAGTTCAGTAGAAAGAAGATTTATGAGAAAACTCATCAGATCTACTGCTAGTAGTGTTCTTAATTTGGGAAACAAACAGAGTAGAACTTGGTCAGTTGTAAATATTTAACTTTTGTATCCTGCCCTGTTACTCCCACGGTACATCGAGAGATCTGTATTATGATTTTTGTCCATAGCGCAGGAAGAATGGTGTTCCTGAGTTGGGGGAACAAAGGACAAACATTACTCAAATTCCTGTCAGGAATTTGAGGGAGTAAAGTCCCACAATCTGCTTTCTGAGTTCTGTTAATGCTCTTTCATCTTCAAAAACATTGTTAAATTTCTTGAATTGTGAAAATACATTCAGCAGTTATGATTAAAAAACATCTTGCATTTTTTGGAAGGGGGAGGGCATACTTGGACTTTTGTGATGGTACAGACAGATGGTGTCCTTTAAGAATCTGGTGAGATTATACAGCTTAAAAAAATCTATTACTTTAAGTATCTGAAAGAATACACAGTTGCTGAGGTTTTGAAACTGCTCTGTCCTAATATCACTGCATTCCCAGAGTGGAGGTTGATCCAGTTTATGGTCTTGTGGTGAGGGTCCAGACAAACACTAAAAGTGTTTAATATTGGCTTTACAAACAAGGGGAGAAGAAGGACTCCATAGCAATTTGAGCAATGGAGAAACCATTTTATGGATAGAATCGTGAATCACTGACATTTTGTATTTTCAGGAATATTCCACTAAAATATCCTAAAATATTCCCTTAAAACACATGGTATTTGTGAATGAATACATGATTAAAAAAAAAAAATCTGTATTTCTGTAACACCTAGGAATTCCAGTCATGAATGATAAGCCAATTGTAAATAGATGTCTCTCTAAATACAAAGCAATATGACAACGTTCTCAGTCACAAATATTTTGCAATTTACTTGTTAGGAAAAGGAGAGGTAGATGCAGAGGTAGAAAGAGATGGTATTTATGAAGTTGTGGCTACTATGATGAGTGTAAATCCTGGAATGTCTGCAACTAAACTCCGGCCATGATAGGCCTATCGTGACAGATAGCTTTGGAGAGTGACTGGAAGGATAACATTTAAAATGTCCTACATTACTTGTAAAGGACTATTCAGACTTCAAGACTAGTGAGGAAGAAAGCATTTTGAAGCATGAGTTGAAACTCAGATAGACAAAGCACTGTGGAAGCATTCTGAGCAAAGATAGGAACCAGCTTCCTTGAGAACCAGGAAAGAGAACAAAGAGCTTCTCCAAACACTGAAACTCATATTTCATTAATAAAGCTGTAAGTCCAGGTAACTTTCTATTGTTCAAGAAGACTGAACTATTTTAGGGATAACTTAGTTGGAAAATCATCCAGTTTTACACACTGCATGGTTATGAGGACCCTGAGAAGACCAAAGGCAATACGTGAATGAAGAGATGATTAGTCATTTAAGTCAGTGTAAGTAGCAAGAAACACAGCTGTGGTTTATTTATGCTAGGAGACAGAGGACATTATCCATGAGGTGGATAGGTCAACTGGCCAAGATTTCAGTTTGGCTAGAAAACAGATCTGGAATGAAGAGGAAAATGTTTTATTCCATCCATGCACATTGTGTTAGCAAGTGAATGTTGCACATTTAAACGAGATGCAAAGCTATATAAATGTAACCTCTACTTACACACAAAGGTGTAGAGACAAGAGAGGCTAGTGTGTCCATCAGGTCTCTTTCCCCTGAGCTTTGATCCTGATGTATCCAATAGCCACTGCTGCCAGACCACCACTGCACTGGAAAACAGACTTCAAAGGCAAAGGGCAGGAACTGGGACAGGAGCTTGCAGAGGCTGTGCAGAAAATACCTACTATTAATTGATCCTGGTTTAGAAACCTACAAGACAGTCTTGAACTGACTCAAGAGACCTCAGCATCTTTTGGTTTAGGTCAGGATAGGCTAAATTGCACATTAATTATTGTGCAATAATTGGATATGTGGGAAGTAGTGTGGCTATTCATTACCTCTATGAAAGAGTGATTAATAATGCAAAGGACACTACAAAGTTACAGAAGAGTGGCTATCCCTACTTTCCCTCTCCTTGCTGACAGGACCAGCAATTGTCAGAAGTCAGGAGGAGCAGCATTAATTGTGCTGGTTCCAGCTACACTGGCTTGGTCCCAGATGTCCCTGAAGGTAGGGCTCTGTTACTGCCCTTCAGGTTGAGGTAGATGAGTTTCATGAGGTGGAGAGCACCATCCAGGTTGGCTGATTTTTACTGGTTGGTGGCTCATTCTTAAGTGTTGCTTGATGATGGGTATATTGAGTCACTGGGAAAGTATTCTTGTATTAGATTAGTTCTGCTACTTCTACCAATCATATTTTCTTAGTAAGACTTGCCTGATCATGCTTTACCTAACAACAGTTAATCCCTGACAACTACACAGCAACATAATGAAGATTGAACTGTGAGCCTCTGACATCAGTGGGACTACTTGAGTGTGGTCAGCCCAGTAGGGGCAGCTGAAGACTGTAAGGGACTTTGCCAATGCCTTGGGATACAGAACCTGGTGTTCCGGCCTAAATAATCCCCACTCACCTTCTGCCTCCTCTTTGCTCTGTAACAGAAGCCACACTAGCATCCTCTTCTTTTCAGCAGAGAATAATTAGAGGCTACAGCAAAGCCACGAGGAGGGTTTTTTCTAGGTACAATTGACTTGATAGAGGAAGACAGCTATAAGGTGGGAAGGAGACAGTTGTGGGCTTCAGAAAGACGCTCAAATCTCCCAAGAACATGAGGAGCCACCCCTGAGGAGGAAAAGATGAGAACATACTGAGAGAAGGGAAGGAAACTGAGTACAGCCTCCTCCTCTTTTCAGATCTACCACGGAGCCATGACGTCTTGCTGGCTTCTCCCAGATTTCTTCCCCATCCCTACAGGCATCTCCCAGGTGTCTCACAAATACCATCTGAGATTTCCCTTACCGTTCCCAGGAACCTGTTCCACTGCCACAAAAGCTGAAAAATGGCAACTGCTGCCAAGGAGATTTAAGTTGCAAATTCCTAGCAGCATTGTAGCCTGGAGGCTTGCCCCAGGCAAGTAGGCCTGAAGAGTTTTAACCCAAGCTAACACCAAAACAAGAAGCACTATTGTTTGACAGCTGTAGCTGTTTGAACCATGGAACCAAGTGCACTATGACTTCTTTACTATGCTTCCTCCTCTCCTGCAAAGCACATACCAGACTATGAGGAACCTCAGGCATCAGCATCTGCAGATCCCAGCAGATGAACTGCCTTTATTGCTTATCTCCACATTCCAGTACAGCTTGCACATTACTTGTGTTCTAGAAAAACCACAGATGAAATAATTAGACAAGCAGATCTGCCATGCTAAGGAAAGGGCACTCTTCAGCTGAAACTGAAACTCTTCAGCTTCCCAGAGGTCCAAGTAGCCCTAGGTAGCATCTTAAACTATACCATAATGATACACCTCTGTTCATTCTTTGCACTCCAGTGCTTGTTCACTTTGGCTTCTCTCCATTGCCCTCTGCACTTCTCCTCCCCTGTGAATCCTCTTGAATCTTCCAGCAGTTGCTGGGTGCATTCCAGTGCCATATGCCATTCAGGCTCCCTTCTCCAGAGTCCTTCAAATAACCTCAAAATTGCCAGGAAACAGCACCATGTAGTCTTAACAAGAAGAAAGTAGAGGTTAAGATGCTACCAAGTGTTCCACACTGGGTTTTTTGGCAATCACACAAAGCCAGAGACTCTGCCACAGCTCAGTCTCTCCAGCATTTGAATTCTGCCTGCTCAACAGCATGTGACACAAGTTTATATACAATACTTCAGCCTGTATGAAGTGTTTCACAGGACTTTCCAGCAACACGCTTCTCCACATACCCAACCAGCTTGTTTTGCTGTGTTTATTATTCCCACCCACACCTATAACCTGGTTATCCCTCTCTAACATCTTATCATAGCTGATTTACAGATAAATTAAATTTACCTAAATTAATTTGAAGAGTAACACACACCCTCATCTGTCTGCAGCAGATCGCAGCTTCTTGGCTCTCATCTTTTAAGGATGCCATATAGAGTTGCACCCCTTTCTTTGAGCAGTTCACTCGCCACTTGTTTAACCGTCCTTGTTTTTCTTGCCCTGAAAAAAGTCATGTAAGATTCAGGCAAACGATTAAATGGAACCAGGTTTTTTCTTTCTGTCTCCTGCAGCCTAGAGTGTCACATTCTTTAATGACATCTTTATAAATGCTGTGTGCTTTGGTGGTGTATGCTGTATGATCAGATATTGAATGCAACACACAAAAGCAAGATACCAAAGCACTTGCGACACCAATGTGCCCATAATGACCCATTTTCTTTTTGTTTTCATTTTTTGATGTGGGTATTTGGATAACTTAGAAATTAAAATTATATCCTACTCTGAGTGATCATTCTTATCAGACAGAATGAAAAGGGTACTCCTTATCCTTTCTACTACTGCATACTTTGCTGTCTCATGAGCACATCTCATTTAATTTATCTGTTATAAATCCTGGTATGTGTATTCATTATGGATGAGGGATTGTTTGTGCAAATGAGTTATGATTCCCTTGGAAAAACAAAACCAAAACAAGACACCAATCAAACACATGGACACAGCTCCTAGATAAGTAATGCTGGATTCACTCCACGGGCTTCTGGTCTGTGTTAGGACAAGTTAACCCGGTAGCTTCTCGGTGTTCTGTATTGCTCAGGACAAGAAGCTGTAAATGCTCTTTCTTGCCAGTGTTGCCTTGTGAGTGGTTGATGATTTAATTTTGGTCCTTAAATTTGATATGCATTTCTCCCGCATGCTGAATTGTATGAATTGAAAAGCACTGTGTGACTTACAACTCCTAACAGAATAAGTATGCAAAGGATGCAAGAGAAGTTGGTGCCAGAGAATAGATATATATTTTTTATCTTAGAAATTAAAGACCTATGGAAATAGCACTAGAGATATTCTTCTCTGTCTACTCAGGAGTCAGACACAATTTCAGTTCTTGTGTTAAAATTATCCCTTTCCTTACTACAAACCACGAATTCCACAGAAACCAGAGGAGAATAGCATTTTAAGTGGTTATAGAACAGAAAACAGTCCCGTGCAAGCACGGTAGAGAGTATAAATCAACTCTGAAAACCATGGAAGAGGATTCCACTCATGTGGAATGATTCCACTCATGGAATCATGGAGTGGAGTGTCATGATTCCACTCATGCCACTGAGATGAAATCTGTCATCTAGTAAGTGGGAATTGTTGTCTGAGGGTGCTGAAAGTCTGATTTCCTCAGCAAGTCCTCTATCCTCTAAATAGATGGCCATTAGGAAAGAGATGGACAATAACCATCTCTGCTGTTTTCCATTCTTGACTGGAAATAGCACTGTGCTGAGCTCAGTAAGTTTCCATGTATGCTAAAAATGCAGCTGCCTTCATGAAGCCATTCCACATAGGATTAAAACAGTGTCACAAAAATGGTAGGTGTCTGCATATGCTCAGATGATGAAGAGGTGATGAGTACTTTGCATGGCTTTGCTTTTTTGGAACATGGTGCTCAACCCCCAGCTAGATCATCCTCTAGTACCAATACATACATATGCATACCTATAGGATCTAAGATTTATCACAGATATTTTTAGGCAAGAATTTATATTAAATGTCATGCTGGTATTTACTGTAAGAGTCATCTCTCGACTTAAATTTTATGCTAGCGGTTGAATAATCTGTTTTTCAGGATTGCGAGGAGAAGAAAGACAACAGTGAAATGTGACAGCTAACTTTTAAAAACAAAAAAAACTCCACATCTTGGGCAATTCAGCTTACAAGCTTCCCCCTTCATTATAGGGGACTGTAAAAGGACACTTCTCTCTAGTTCCCTACCCTTTATGGAAAATTATATAGAGATTAATACTGCCCACTGACATGATATCACATCATATTATACTTCATCCCAAATCTAAGAGTAGTTGCTCAAACAAGCCAATACTTAAAACCAGACTTTGTTATACATATATAGGTAAGTTTTGTGAAAGAATAAAATAAAATTTTTCACTGCTTTAGAAACATTCTACCTAGGAAATACTACATAAAATTCCTCCTTATGCTGTTTTGAACACATTCTTACAGCCTTCTTTGGTGTCCCACGACTTTTGGTATGTGGAGCCAACCTACTAACAAAGAAAGTATCAAGACAGTAGTTGTTCAGCTTTATCACAACAGGAAAGCTACAGTTCAACACCATTTTAGAAATGCTGATCAATAACACTAAAATAATCCTCTGAATCTCAGTGATGGTAAATAAGCCCTGCAGTCTTCATAAACAGATTGGCCTGCTCTATTTTGCTCCCTGCTTTTCAGCACACAAGAGTTCACCATACTTGAATTGCAAATGAGTGGCATAAATGTTAAAAATGTTTCTGCCTGTTATTTTCATTGGCATCAGTCTCGGCAGTGTTTTGGAGATGGAAGAGATTTCGCAAGCTGCAGCCGGGCTGCAAGGAAACACGCATGTCCCCAGTCTGATTGCCAGAATGGAGAACTAGTTTTATTCAAGCCCTTGATTCTTCCCTGCAATCCTCATTGGCCTGACTAGGGATCTGGTCCTTAGCAGACCACTGAGTACCACTGCAACCATCTTCTTTATACTCCACGATGGTCATCAGCATCCTGTGTGTTCCAGCAAGCTGGAAGAGACTTGTCTAAAGGCTTCACAGGACGCTTGTTGCAAGTGCTAACGAGGCAACACTGTGGAAAAAACTGATGTGGGCAAAATACGTGACTGAGCCCCAGTGCGTGCAGAGACAGCATGCCCAGGTGACTGTTTTCTGTGTAACATAGCTTACAAAACAAACTGGAGCAGCCACCTAAGCAGTGGCTGTGAAATTACGCAGAGGACTGCTTAGAGACTTGAACTATGGGTGCTACACCGGGGGAGGAGCCTGGAAAGTTAGCTTATACTCTTAGAGAACTTTTGTGCACTGTAGGCACATTTGATTAATCAACATTTGTCTGTATTCTGTAATTTAGAGCAATTTCTTCAGGCTGAGGAACCCACATCTGCATCTTCTGGCAGACTAAAGGCTCCCTCTGACTGCCAGGAGGGCTGTTAGGTCCAACACACTTGAGGATTGAAACATTTTTTTCCTTCAGGAATGGTGCTGCCAGTTGCAGTGCTGGGGATATAAAACTATCTCAGAATTCTAAGCTGGTCTTGAAGACAGGACAAAACAACTGTCTAGGAAAACAGATGTGACAGTTACCACTCTGTCACACCAAGGCCTCCTGGTGTAGCCTAACAGCAGTGAGATGTACAGAAATGCCCACAGCAGAGCCAGGGCCACGCTGCTGGCACAACCTCCTGTTCAAAGAGCCTCAGGAACACAGATCTGATCATCAAAATTACTTAAAAAGGTGATCTTATCCTTCATTCCATTAAAAGAATCATTTGTAACTCCACTTCTGAGAGGAAAAGGTTAAATCTGAACAGCTTTTTATGCCAAATTCTTCATTTTAAACACAATTAGTGTCCATTCATACCTACGACTAATTCATACAACAGCAATGATTTTAATTTTTTTTCTGAGGAAAATTTACACTAAAATGTGGAATAAGGCTATGTAAAAGGTAAAATAAACAAGCCATCCAAGCCAGTGCCTGCCAACAAAATAAGATCCAGCACTGGAATTCTTTGTACTGTTGAACCACTCAGTCTCTGTTTTTCACATTTTCAGCTTGTGCAGATTTTTCTTTTTTTGTAAACTCAAATGTCCACTGGGACTGAGAATAAAAGAAAAGGTATGGCTAAACCCTTCTTCTGTCCAGCCCCATTCCTTGAGTAATTAGATGTAAAAGAAATAAACTAAGAAGTCTCTCTCTTCCAGCAGAGTATTACAAAATAAATTGCAGTTAATCTATAGCAACAGAACTGTCCATTTCTCCCAGGCAGATGAAATATAAAATATGCAGTAATGCTCAGAGCCCTTGCTAATTATTTAACAGAGGGATTTTCCACACAAAACACATTTAAAAATTGAAAAGCTTCACTAGTCCTGACCAGAACATTTAAAACAAGATTTCTATCAGTGATGTTTTAAAGCAGAGGACTGCAGTGACCCCATCTTGTAGCCTGAATTCAGATGAATCCTACACAGTGTTATAGACCCTTCTGCAAAATGTATTCTGAACAGGAAAAATGACAGTATTATGTATCACTAGTCTGAAGCAGGAATGATTTCTAAAGATTGGCCAGGAAGAAGCAGTGTCGAGACTGGGAAAGGATTTCCAGATGAGTTCTGCCTCGTCTGAGCTTCAGTTACTCACGTGCCTCCTGGTTTCTCCGTGTCTCTGTTTACCCAGCGTTAGCAGTGATCTTTGTACACGCTGCAAAACTCTGAAGCTGAGGTGCTGCAACACACTATCATGTTCAGTAAGTATCATTTACAGTAGTATTTTATTGCTCATCATTCAGCGTCTCTTTCCTTAAGCGTCCTAAAATTTGGGGGATGGTGTTTTTTTTCCTTTCTCAATGGAGCTGCACCCAGCTGTCCCTATCTTTCTCTTTAGAGCTGATGTCATCATTTCATCACCATCCATCCATCTTCCCCTGCAGTGTGTGCTCCTTTCCTAGGGGCTGCAAATTTCACCTGCCATTAATTCACCACGCTTGTTTAGGAGGAAAAAAGATAAAACCATGAGGAAATGTTGACATAACTACTGGCCTTGTTTCTCCAGACCTTTCTTAAGATGTGTAGGACTAAGTAAGGGTCAGGGATTGCAGTCTCTCAGGGTAATAAAAAGAGAACTAGACTGTCCTAAGCTAAGGAAAGCAGAGCACTCAGAGACATTCATGGCGAAGTTATCAAGTTTCATGCCTAAAGATATTTGCATAATTTGGGTTTTTACCAGGAAAGAGATGGGGTGATTGGATCCTGCTGTACAGTAGTAAAATCATGGGATGGATGAGATGAACTCCTCACATTCCTTTCTGCCCCTGTAAGTTTATGCCATAGCTGTGAAGTCCAGAAAGATCAATTCATCTTCCACTTACATATATTAACCTCTTCCCCTCCACCCCCCTGCCAATAGATTTAAGGTATATATGGCTCCAGGGTGAGGGCTCTGTCCATTCCAACAGTTCTTGTCCCCAAAATACCTAAGTTCCTTTTACAAAGTAAACGACATTCCATCTTGCTGAGTGGGGTGAATGCTTCCCCCTTACCTTTTTTTTTCTTTTTTTTTTTACCGCAAATGCAACAGGCCACATTAGAGAAAAATTTCTTCTCAAGTCAGATCCGATCATTAGTTCTAAGCATTTGAGCAAGATGCATGTGTCAGGAGCAGGGCCACCATGAACACCTCTGCCCAGCTTTTCATCTCTTGCTAATGCTGATTTGATATTTTAGAGAAAGTAACACTTCCCCAAGTCACCTTGGAAGTAACAGAGCTGGGAACCATGGGGAAAAAGTTCAGTCAAAACAACAGAAAATATTCCTGAGCCTTGCTGGTAACTCACAGAAAATCTGGAGTATGGTGGCATTGAAGATCAAATGCAATTCATAAACAATGCACTTATAGCGAGTTAATCTTTATTCCAAGCAGCTTCCCAAGTAGGGAAAACAAGGAAATGCCAATGGGACTGAAAAGGCACATGGAGTCAGTTCCTGAAAGGGGCTCTCGCATTCTTCCATCTGACTCTCAGTGGAAGAATGTCCTTAAAAGAAAATCAGATTCCTCTTGAGGACCACAAGTTATGATAGGTCATCCCCTCCCCTCACAGAAGCCACCTCCATGATCAGCCTTTTTCTGCTGTCCCCTACCTCTGTTGCCATACCCTGCCACGGCAAAGAAACAAACATGCTTTCAGTGACAGCCTCCCTCCTGCCTTTTGGTCCCAATTTCCTCATGATACATCTTCTTTGGCACCAACAGTGTTCAGCTTGGTGACCTCCTCTGCACTCATCTTAACCATACCATGGAATTGCTTTTGGGGAACCACTTCCACATGTCACCACACTGTAAGTCCTTTTGCAGCCACATAGCTGAACACACATTTTTGGGCAAACAAAATGCGTGTAGTTATGTAGGCAAAAAAATCTGTGGTCACAGCACACATCCTTCTGCAAACTGAGAAAATCTTGCAGTTGTGTGTTCCCATCATGGGTGACACGCCTTTGTGTAAGGGAAGATGCCTGCATTTTGGTCACGTCACAGGTAAGTTTGGATCACAGTTCCAGGGACAGTGATTCCACCATGTCCCTAGACATTCCATTCCAATGTCTAATCATCCTTTTTGTGAAAAAATTCCTCGTGTTGTTTGAGCCTCCTCTGGCACAGCTTGAGGCCGTGTCCTCTCTTCTTGCCACTGGTTGCCTGGGAGAAGAGACTTGACCCCACCTGGCTACACTCTCCTTTCAGGTGGTTGTAGAGAGCAATACGGTCTCCCTGAGCCTCCTTTTCTCCAGGCTTAACAACCCCAGCTCCCTCAGCTGCTGCTCATAGGACTGATGCACCTTCACCAGCTTCACTGCCCTTCTCTGGACTCCGTCCAGCCCCTCAATGTCCTTCCTGAATTGAGGGGCTCAGTGTCACCGAGGCCATAGGGAGACACTGGGTGCAAATAAAGTACAGTGAGGGTACCTCTCCCTCTGAACAGTTGGCAGAAGTGCTTTTAACGCGGAGAGCTGCCCTTCTGCTTTCTCCGCGAGTGAGGGCTTAGCGCGACACTCGCTCAACCAGCCAGTGCACCCAGCACCCCGGGATTAACCCGCACCCTCCAGAAGCCAGACCGAGACAAGTTAGCGGGCAGGGGAGCGGAGCGCTGCCAGGT
>VXAZ01000289.1:331743-468361 GCA_013399875.1 Gymnorhina tibicen | reverse complement strand
CGGCGCGCGCCTCCCCTGTCGCTAAGGGAGGGAAATACAGCGCGGCGCGGCGGGCTGTCAGGTGCGCCGGGATGCGCCGGGAACGGGGAGCAGCCGGGGGGCTGCTGGGCTGGGTGGGTGGGTTCTCCTGCCTTCACCCCCCTCGTTTTTCCTCCCTGCTAGGCGAGCTCCCCTAGCCAGCCGCGTTACTCGGCGCGGGGAGGGAAGGGAACAGTGTGGAAAGTGACTGTTCTCCGCTTTGTTTTAAGCGCTCCGGCGGCGGCGTTTCCCGGGCGGTGAAATGCAGGACGAGCGGCCCCGCCGTGCTGTTTCCTCCTCGGGGAGAGCTTGAAACGAGAGAGAAAGAGAGAGAGAGAGAGAGCGAGAGCGAGAGGGGAGAGCGATCGGTGGTGACTCGGGGGCTGGCCGGGCTGCTGCTGGGGCTCGGCGGCCGCAGACGGTGGATTTGTGGGAAGAGGACGGGATGAGAAATAAACGCACCTGGCCGGCGGTGTTTAGGGAAGCGGGGGCCGGGTGGCACCGCTGGCTGCCGGAGCCCCTGGACTCCGGACGCGGACCCGCCGAGCTGCAATGGACGCTGCCCGCCGCTGGCCGCAGAGCGGAGCATCCCCGCCGCCGCCGCCGCCGAGGAGGGAGAGCTGCCCGCCCGGAGCCGGCCCGCAGCGCGCCCCTCGCCCGAAGAGGGACCGGGGGTTTCCTCTTCGGCATCGCTCCGGTGAACGCGGGCTGTGCCAGCCGGCCGCCCAGATAGGTTGCGTGGCAGCCACGGCGCGAGCGAATAGGTAAACGCCACTGTGTTAGACGTGCTGTTTGGAGAGGAGGAAAAAAAAATTAAAAAAATTAAAACATGCGAGGATGCGGTCATTGGGCCTGGCACAGGGGACTGGGGCTGCACGGGGAGATGGAATAGCCTCCTCTCCCGTGCCTCGCGCGGCGGCGAGATGCAGCCTAACGAAAATGAAGTCCTTACGTAAGGCGGGCTGGCTGGATGGCTGGATACCTGCTGGGTCCTGCATCGCCAGCCGCTGCCCCGCCAGAATTACCTGGGCTTCTCCCTGCCATGCCGCAGCCTGTCACTGCGGGGCCTGTCCTAAAAGCAGACTTTGATCCGCAGGAGCTCGTACATTTCAGAGCTGCGTAGCATTGTGGAACAAACATAAATCAATTGCATTCCAAACTCAGAAAATTTAACCCATTTCACTTGTTACCAAGCTTACAAGCTTGAGAAGATATTGTATAAATCCACTCTGCTGTCAAGCCATAATAGCATTACGTAAAACATTTCTGCGTGGTTACTGTTTGCTGCTTCACACCCTACAAATATTTCTGACTTATTTCTTTCCCGTATCTACAGCATGTTAATACATTGCCTGAATATCCTGAAGATGTCGGCCTGCATACTCAAAAGGCAAATGCATGTGCAGGAACTGTAGGCAAAACACAGAACAGGGCTGAGACATTTTTGGTTTTAAATTTGATTTCGGTTTCTGATTCTCCCTACATTTTAGAGTAGGGTGATAAACTTTCTGCCTTGCTGCTTTTCTTCCCCATTCATCATCAAATTAAGAACACGGCTTAAGTCACAGTTTTGTTGGAGAAGGTTTTTTTATAAAATCAGAAATTCCTATGCAACATGAAACATTAATTATTGCAGGAGAAGCTGCAAATTCGAGCTGTAGAGGCCCCAGTAAAAGTAAAACTAAAAATCAAATGAATGCCTAATCTTTCCCTGAAACAAACCCACTGATTTATCAGAAATCTGAGGTGCCTACCTGTCTATATCTCTGTGATGTGATAAAGTTTGTGTCAAGGTTTCTTTCCCTTTGGAAAAGGGGAGCCTCTAAAAAGAAATCGTTCCCCCCCGTCCTCCCCCATGTTTCTGTTTCCTCCTTCTCCTTACCTGTTATTCCTCTCAGTGAAAGATGAGGACTGTGAAGCCTTGTTTCCCCTTCTGTTGTTGCAGAACTCCTTGGATGCATCGGAAGTAAGCGCCGGGAGCATTTGGTGATCTTTGTGGGAGGAAGGCACAAGCCACCCAGGCCCCGTTCCCTCCATCTTGAGCCTTCCATGGTGATTTGCAGCAGCAAGGGAAGTATGAAGCACTGAGGGACAGAAGTCAGTGTTTAAACCTGACTTCATTTCAGCATAAACGACCACGCAAGTTTCAGATCAACAGAGGACCAGGGGTAGAATAGCAGAAGTACTTAAGGTGCCTCTTTTAAAAGTTCTCTTTTGCATATCTAAAGACTGGGGAGCTGTTTAGAAAAGATGATTATACAAGTGTTTTTATTTACTGTGCTAACAGAAGATGATGATCTGCATTATCTTACATGCATCTTGGATGCATCTGTATCACCTTACCGATTTCAGGGGAGCTGTATTGATTGAAGTTAGTAAAGAAACCCAGTGAAGTTTTAAATAATCGGAATAATATTCTCCCTCTCTTTCAGTCAGATTTGCCCTTCATGTTACTTGTGTTTCATAATCCTCCTAGCTCTCCATTTCATCATTACAAGACCAGCATCTCTACTGTAAAAAAAAAAAAAGAGAGAAAGAGAGAGGACCACCCCCCTCCCCCCCCCAAAATCTTTTTACAATCTGCTATTTATATAAACGTTTAAATAAATTTAGGGCACAAACTGATCCCGGTTTTTTAATAGGCCTATTTAGTTTCATTTACTTACACAGGTATTTTTTAGAGCCAGAAGCTCTCAGGAAGAGAATGTGTTCGATGCACCAGAGCCCTTTAGGGTTTTGATAAAAGACATGATATCATGAGTATCATCTCCACTTCTGTTATTCTTCTTATATAGTAGCGACAAGATTGAATCACCGTTTTTAGCTATTCTTCAGCAGAACTCGTAATCTATCAATGTGTCAGCTCAACAGCAGTTTTCTCTTCACACTAATGTGAACCAGAAGGTCCAGCTATCACTGATTTTGACAATTTTATTTTATCTGAGATTGCATATATTACAGAAGTTTGAAGCAGATGAATTATAGGGCCTATTGTATTTTCCTAAAAATGTACAAAACATAGATTGCGTCACCTGAAACATTCCAAAGTAATTTGTACCGGATAACATTCCTGTGCTTGGTGTTTCATAAGCCTTACGCTAGAAGCACTATTAAATATCTGCGTGATAAATAACAAGAACAGGATCAAATGTGGGTCCCGTAGTTTTTTGAATGCCTCACATTGCCCTCTCTGTTGTTACATAACGCATCATAAAGAAATATGTGCCTTCATTCTCTTTAAATCACTCCGGCATGGATAGTATTAAGTCTTCCTTCAAGTCCTCGTTATGCAAGTCCTTGCTACTGCTAATAGCTGTCAGCTCTGCATGGTTACTTAAAAAACAAGGTAACTGCAGACCTTTTATGAAGCTCCTTGCATTTCTGGAATTTTCAGTGAGGTGGTTCTAGGTGTGTTGCTCTCTTTCTCAGCTATAAACTAAATTATTACGAACAAACAGGTTTTGCCCCATTAGAATAAAGTCCCATTCATTCCAGTACATCAAAAGGTAACCTGGTTTTTTGTTTAGTTGCCTCTATAAGAGCATTATGAGTATCTGAATGCACTTCAGTGTCAAAACAATGGACTAGACCAGAATGCAGTAATATTTTGAATGTCTGCCGGAGAATGCAGGCATATAACTAAATACTGAAAAAATACATAGCACAGTAAAAAATCCATGACCAATCTAGCAAAGCTATTAAGTAACAAAAAATCCATATGGGCATTAAGTACTATTATTTAAAGTAAAATCTGTGTTATACAGTATAAGCAGCATTCTAGTGAAATGGATGGGACATCTATATAGAACAGAAAGAATCATTTTTTAAAGGTATGATACGACGTTCCGTATTTCTTTACTTGGAAAACGGAATTTTACTCGTCGTTTTGTAAAGGTATAAAATTAACAACAAGCACTTCAGAGAATAAGGAACACTGCCTGATTCGTAGGATTTTTTTTCCCCTCTGTAAAACACAGAGATCTTTGGTGGCAAAAAATCGGGAAAAACCTGTCTGTGTTTTCCAGTATCATGTAGATCTTTTCAAGTACCCTGTCCTTTAAGATGGCCTTGGTTTTAAAGAAATAGGAATATCTCAAAATTTGTCATACTGACTATACACAAAATAATTTTGCTCCTCCTTTTTACTTGTAGAATATGCAAGTAGTAACTCAGTGATGTGTCACCAGGAAAGGAGGGTTTGTTTCATATTCTGTTAGTAGATCTATTAGCTTAACAATCCTTTATTGCATTTCTACATTTTTTTACCTTTTTTTTGCTTTTGTAAGTTTGAGGTACTAGCTTATTTGTTTATTTCAATTTTCCTACTTCTAATTATTCTAAAAGGTTCAACTATAATCTGTTCAGATTTTGGTATGACACATGGAAAGTATTTTTTTTTAATTCCTTTTGCAAGCAGTAGGTTGGTGGGAGGAGGTCTGCACTGTAAAATAGTGTACCTACGAAATTGTACTCCAGTGGGAGATTAAATAAGAAAGAGCAGGATGACTGAGACAAGTCATTTGTCACAGATGTTCATGCAGTTCTGGTATTTAATTTCAAGCTGGATTCATCAAATGTGCTAAGGAGTAATTTCTGTCTGATATGAAGTTCCCATCAAAGGAAACTAAGTGGTTTAAGTTTAAACCGTGGTTTGAAAATACAGGGAGATGTTACTGGGCCGGTGACAGCTTGATTCGGTAGCCAAAGTGGACACAAGGAAATAAATTGAAGAATGCTATTTTTGGTCTAAAATATGTCAGGAAAATACATCACTAATATATTACTGTAGAGGAGTGACTTTACCTACAAGATGGTTTTATCTATGAAGCACAAAGATTTTACCACAGGCGTCAGAATTATGTAGATTGTAAAGGGTACTGATGCCGTTGGAAAGCAAGCATGAAATGGTGATGTGTGAACCTCAGATATTTGAGCAACATTTACTGACCACTTTTACAGTATTTTGCAAGTTTATAACTAAGTTTAGTATTAGTTTTATTTAGTGAAAATGGAGGAGGTAAGCACTAGCGTAATACTGGTTTCGGGTTTTTTAGATAGGCCAATTACCATATTTAGCAAAGTACAATATGAATGAGAAGGCCCAAGGTTAACATTACTTTAAAAGGGAGATTTTTAAAAAAATCAGTGTTGGACTTAGTTTGCATTAGTTGTTCTCTCTTTTAATATTTTTTCTTTTGTTAAGTTCCGTCTCTCTTCCTTCAGAAATACTGTGTCCCAACCCCGAAAAGGAGAAATATAATGGCTACAATTAGCTTCTGTTTACTGGAGCAAAATTATTTTTTCCAAACTGAAATACATGCATTAATTTGCTAGACTTCCAGCTATTTTTACGTATGGTATTTCTGAGAAGGAGATCGTAATGTCCATTTTAATGCAGCTTACTACAGTATAGCAGCCGTAATCGAGCGTTTTTCTCTTTGGTAGTGGGATGTACAGAATTGTCAGGCTGTTTGCTTTTAAGTACCTGAAAACTGCATCGGAGAAAAGTATTTTTGATACGATAACTTTGGCTTTCCAGTCTGTACTTTCTTTTGAGTTTTCTAGGTAAATGCTGCGCAGATTGATTGTCAGAAAAATTGAGGCTTACGTAATCGGGACATACATTTTTCTACTGCCTCCCTTCCCCCACTTAGCTTTCATTTTACTATGAAAAATGAAAAATTTTGAAAAGATAATTACTATGAAATACTGATTATACACACATTTTCATGGAACTGCACAGCTAAGCTTTTTGTATGTATTTAGTAAAAGAAAGCAGCAAGCAAAATATTAAAACCTTGAGACGGCTAAACTTTAAAATTATAGTAGTCATTAAATACAGTTTTATCTAATATGCTGTACCTAGCCGTGTAGCAATGAGTCTTTTTTCTTTGCATAGGGAGTTAGAATACTTCTATGTAGTCTTTATTCAGAAAAAGAAAAATAAGAACGTCGTACCCCATTTTTTTATTCGTCGTAAAGCTGATGCTCCTTCTAAAGGAAGTTGGTTTAATACCTGACTTTCAGAGGATGAGCAGTGATTGTTGTTGACAAAATATAAGCAAATGAATCAGAACTCTGTCCTGCTAGGTAATTAGAAATTGAATTAACTAAAAAGAATAATATTAAAATTTAATCTAAATATGTTAACATGAGCTCTTACCCGTAGGTGGCAGTCATCTTTCACTGTAGCAGGGATGCCAAACTTTTGGTTCGTGGTATTCATGCTTATGCTGAAATAATTTTGATGAGGTATGCATATGGATATAAGAATATACATATCTGCATTTTGGGAGAGGGGGAAGGAGGTGAAATTAACCATAAAATTAGTTAGTAATTAGGAGGAATCTGAATTGCTGTTTATAGGCAATAAGATGAGGAATTATTGTATTCTGGAGAAAAACTAGAGGTATTTTTAAAACCACAGAAACACATTTTTTATCGATCCGTTGCTGAGGCTCATCAAAACGAAGTAGTGATAATTCAGAAAGCAGTAGTTAGCCCTACAAATTGAGCAGAAAGGCAAGTATCTTGCCAGCCTTAGTGAACACAACCCCATATCATGCACAGTCCTCCAAACCACATTTCGTCACCTTTTTCTGTAAATTACAGAAGCACGGCAGTGGTGATGTTGCCCTGGAAATTCCAGCAATAAGGTCCCTTAAATATTAAGCAAATACAGAAAAAGTGCTCTGGGTGAGGGTGTCCTTTCACTGATGGAGAGCAAGCAAAACCTGCAGGCTGCTGTGCCGTCCTCTGTCTCTTTGCAGGGCTGCCGTCGACACCCGTGGCAGCGCTGCGCAAGGGGAGGACGCTGCCTGCCCGAACAGAGATCTGCTCCGTTTTGCCATCAGCTTTTTTAGGGATTTATGCGGTTTATGGGGATTTCCTTTTGCAATACCACTAAGAAGGCACTTGGGACCCCACGAAAACTGGAGGGGATAGAAGGAGCTAATAAGGCCAGGTCATTTCAGGCTAAAACAAACAGAACTTGTGAAACTACACGTGTCATAGTGAGACGATAACATTCTTCTGAGAAAAGAAGACCGAAACCTGAAATTCGTGAGTAGGTGAAGTCATAGTCCTTTTTTCTGTTACAGCTGCACTGGAACTCTTTTCAGTTACGATTAATCTAATATTGTGTCAAGGTAGGCCACTGTACACATTCAGCAGAGGTCAGGAACTAGCATTTTACAAAATAGAAAATTGGAAAAATAGACAATTATGTGTTGCTGTTACAGTGTTTCACTGTGATGCAAGATTAAGGGCTCAGAATTGAGCAGAATGGTGGAGTATTATTAAAACAGAAGGACTAATTCTCCTTATGCAAGAGTCGCAGCAACACACATCATTGTATAAGCCAAAGCAGGCAGTATGATTTCATAGTCACACAGGGTATTTCCACACACAGACAGCCACGACGTGACTAATTAGATATTTGCATATGCATGGCCCCATTTGCTCCCCAACTGTAATAATTAGGAGTATTGCACTCCACATTAATTTACACTCTTGTGTAACACTATTGAATATAAGATAGCGGGTGGTGATAAACTGGCCAGTGACAAATGTGTAAATTTGATACGTGTTTTGAAAATCAGAGCTTTCATAGCCAGCTTTGTCCTTGACATAGTGGGCAGGGCTGGAGAAGACCTGCTCTGCTGTGGGGCCTGATCCTCTCTATCTCAGGCAGCCGTGTTGCACTCTTCAATTTAACGTGCAGAGACACTGGACTCCATCTTGAAGCTACTGCCACCGTCAGCTTGCCTCTGTTTTTCCGTTCCTCTGCATGGTTAAAGATTTCAGATCGTGTGTATCAGGACCAGCTGAACCTCTCACATTCTGCAAGGTCTTTGACTTCAGTTTAAAGAGCATTTCTCTCTCGCCCGGTATAAAGTCCGTTCCAGTCTGTCCTCCCTTGAGTTTTTCAGTTTACTGCCAGAACCTGCTCAGCCTCAGTTCAGCCAAACCAGCTGTGCCATACCTGTTGTAGAGAAGGGTGCTTTTCCTTGGCTGTACTTCTAACCCTCCTTTGCACCTCCACTCCCAGTAAATCTCTTTTAATCTGTGGGGTTGGAAGTAAGCACAGTGCTCCAGAAGAGATGTTGCCAGGGCCTCTTATGGTGGCATTAATACCTTCCTATGCCTCCTATATATAAAGCAACTAATATTTTGGTTTTTAATTTGTTTATTTTTATGTTAGAGCTACCTGCTCTAACAGCCTTGAGGACTGACTTAAGCCTTGGGAAACACCCAGCTTACCCTTTTTTTATGGATACTGACAGCAAAACTTCTTCATTGCTAGTTTGTGACCTTGACCTTTGCACTATCCTACTGGTATTGCATGACAAGGATGTCAAAAGGCTTTTTTATGAAAGGGTGTCATCACTTTCATCAAAGCCACGGGCTTCCCCTGAATTTCCCGGCATGTCCAGATTTGTTTGGGAAATCTCTCGGCTTTGCACGACTACGGACGTGAGCTGGCACACGCTCACGATACAGCGCAGGGCAGTGCAGGTGAGCTAGCTTGGCTCAGGAAACAGAGTTGTCTCTGGGATTAGGTTACCTCAGGCACATCACAGTGTGTTAGTTCAGGTAAGCCTTCCAGAATTTGTACAGCACTTCTGACTCGCTGTCCTGCACTGGCTTCGTTTGACAGCTCTGGGAGCAAGAAACCAAATTCTGAAATATTTTTACAGGATCAACAGAGGAGATGGACTTAGTGTCACATTATATTGTTTCTATTGATCTTATAGGTTAATGTCCAGTTTACAGGTGCTGCCTGTGAAACTGAAGGGGGAACATATGTACAAGACTTGTGTGGTGCTCTTGAATAACATCTAAAAATAAGAATTTTTTCTTTTTTTAATAGAAGAATCTGGAGGATTTTGGTCATTATATTTGTGGAAGTTAGCTAACATTATGACTGTCTCTAATTAAACAAGCAAAAATCTGTTTTCTTTTTTTTTTTTTTTGCCTTCACTTGGAACTTGCTATATGGCAGTTTTATTGTGACATTTTTATATAGCAATTTTATTTGATATATTTTACTTCTGTGCCTGCAGGACAACTAAGAAACTTGACCACTTGGTTTCTCTTTATAGTGAAAATACCATACTGAATCTTAAGTTTGGTATAGGCAGAGTTCCAGGATACTGAGTCAAGCTCATAATGTAAAATGACTCTCATGCCTGTTGTTATACAATATTCCAGCCCCACTTTGGGCAGGCAGTACCCTAGCTTTGTATCCTCAGTTGATTATTCCTAGTTTAAGGCAGTCAGTGAAATAGTAAGATCTGTCTGAGATCATTCTTTAAGGAAGTCCACTATAAACATTCTTCTAGCTTAAGACTTTCCCTTCCAAACTACTTTGCAAGCTTTTGTTAATATTAAGAGTTAATTTAGCAACTGCTATCTTCCTCAGTTTATTTTTTTTCAAGTAGCATACTAACAAATGTTTTCCTGAAATCCAGTCAGATTAGGTCAACTCACTTCCTTGATGTAGAAAGTAGGGTTTGGTGGGTTTTTGTAAATGTCTGGCTAGTGTGCCATAACCTATTATTAGGACAGCTTTGTAGTGTTTTTCTTATTTTCTATTTACCCAATTTTATCTCACACTTCCTTGCATCCAAGTTCTTGATGGGCAGTCCCAATTTTTCCTCCTATTAAACTCTCATTACTTCTAAAATCTTAGTTGAGGTGACTGCTCTTGTGCTTGGATTCAAGGACCAAGTTTTCCCACACAGAAATTAAGAAACACAGAACAAAACGTTAAGTTTTTTGGCCATTTCACCTCCTTCTAAAGGATTCACAGAGAAGCTCACTCACAGAGATAGTAGTGAAACATGGATTTTCTTGGAGTCTTCAGCATATAGCTGAGAAGACCGTAGACATAAGAGCCTCTAAATCCTGCAATTTACTCCTCCAAGACTTTCACACTTCACTTCTAGTCCAGCCCAGAGCTGATCGTATCTTGGAGGTTTTATAATGTCTTAAAAAGCATGTGAACATAGCTAAACAACTTGGTCAAAGTTGCTACAAGTTAAAAAGCATCCTTTAAAAACCTGAAGTTATACCCTAATGAAGAAATCAGAAAAGAACATTCATCTGGCCTGTTATATATATAAAGCCACTATTAACTGAATCAAAAAAGTATTTTGAAGAAAACCAGCATGACACAGGGGAAGAAGCAAGCAGCTTTTGCAAAGGGAGGCGATGCCTCGAAAGTCCCTCTCTATGGGGCGGGGAGATCTGGTCGACACACTTAAAAGGAATTAAAAAAAGACATTTGACATCTTTTACCAGAGGCTCTCAAAAACGTTAAGCCGCACGGGCAAAGGGGCAGCTTCTCACGTGGACAAACACCACACAAAAGAGAGGAAGCAAAGGTCAGAAACAAATGGTCACTTTTTGTGGCAATGGGAGTCCAATAGCAGAGCCCCTCCACCAGCATGCTCAGAAATGTTCTGTGAAGGGGCAAGAATAAAAGTTACAGAGATTACTGTGAGCACAAAGAGAGGATGAGGGATGAGGCCATGACGCTGAGTGATTGAGCAAGAAAACAGCAGATGAGCCTTGCTGTGGATAAATGCCCTGTGATACATAGAGGGGTCTTGGCTGGCTCCTACCCCTCCAGAGTAGCATCATGGGGCTCTTATAAATGCTGCCACGAAAACATCAATGCACAGCTTGGCAGTGGTTCAAAAAGCAAGCAAAATATTAGGAATTGCGAAGAAACAGACAGGGAACAAAATTTAAAAAAACCCAACTCATTATTATGGTGCTGCGTGAAACTCTTCTACCACTTACCAAGTGTTGTACGTTTCTTTGGTCTGTCTGCCTTTAGTGTAAAGGCATGGCAATGCGTGTGTTTAAAAAACATTGCAAAATCAAAGCTAGAAAGCCAATATCGGACAAACAAAACCCACTGCACTAAAGGAAAACAACAGTTTGCTTTGCAGGCTCCTCCCCCACCTTCAGAAAAGCCAAAAGGGAAAGAATCCAACATAAGAGGAGATAGCTATGGCACTACTGGAAACATGCTAAGGAGTGATGAGGGTGAGTATGTAGAATAGTCTGATCATAGTTTGACCCTCAGTTGCGCCTCTCTTCCCCTCTTTTATCGTCATAGATCAAATCTACTAGTAATGGTAAAGCAGTTGTTCAGTGTCATGCTAAAAATCATTGATAAGCAAGAGAGAACATTGGATCCATTAACCTGTAGTTGGACAGGAAGGGTATCGTTTTTTGGAGGGCTTTTGTTCTCAGACTTCAACAGCCTTCCCTGTCACTGCTGCTCAGGGACACGTGGAAAACTGTAGGTGAGGAGAAGCAGGGTTGGATGCACTTGGCAGCTCCTCCACAAGGTGTGGAGGGTAATTGCAGGAACTGGTGTTCAGCCAAGGGTTCTGCCATATGCATGATGGATAGTAACATTTTTCACTGCTGTAGGGCAGCAGCAAACATTTTTAAGTGTGGTGATCAATTTTGTTCTCTAGCATCTAATTGGACATCAGTAAATGTTATTAAGATGCTTGACAGTGTGCTCTTTTGCAATCAAGGCCAAAGTGTAGCCAGATACTCATCTTAATCTCTCGAGACACATTTCTAATAAATTTTTACAGTGCATAGAGGTAAGGTCCCTGGTCTGAAGTGGGACACCTGGATGCTAAAAGCAAATTATAATTAATAATATATTGTGTTTATGATGTCAGAGTGTCATCTAAAGACAATGGTAAAACCTTGTATAGGCTACTGCTGGAATCCTATTAATAAAATTGCTTACTTTAAATCACTCCCAGGGCGTAAGATAGGATGTTCCTTTGTTGACAGTACTTTCCCTGGAATATTTGTATTTATGGTCTATCAAGGAACCACCCAATACTGAGAGAAGCAGTATTTTGAAATAACTCCATTGTATTGCAATGTCTTTATTATCATTCTGTCCTGTGAAGATATGGATAAACTTCCTTTCAGCTTACCAGAAATATGGTAGAGGGTTGAGGCTCTATACCCACTGCAAAATGCAGTTAGGGAGGAAAGCTATACCTACTTAAGATAAGTATATACTGTCTCCTTGATTACTCAGTCTACTATGAATAATCAGTCCTCACTTCTACAATGGCAACTTTTTGATCTTCTTTTTTCTGCTGCACTGGTGGAACATTTTACCTCCAGTTTTTTTGAAAAAAATTTACAAATTTTACTCAAAAAGTCTGCTGAATTCTACCATACACGAAAGCTAATCATTGCAGTACTTGCTGCAGAAATGGATTCTAGTTCTGGTTTAAATTCACTTTTCTAGTCAACATAATTTTACTGCAAAAGGATTTTGTTTTCCTTTGACCCCTAGGTTTTCTTATTGTTTTTGAACCATTGAGAGAGGAAGGTTAGAATCCTAGACCCATTGCAGTGCTGGAAAATATGCAGAGAACTACAGTGAAATGAGAGCTCAAGGTGTCCAGAGCTCAAACAAAAGCAACTTGGATACTCTAATTGTAGTTCTCAACATTTTAGTTACAAAAACTACAGAACCAATAAAGAAAAAAATCCATTTATCACCTTGTGCAGTAGCTACAAATGATTTAAGTAATAGTAATAATAAAGCCTGAACCATGAATTTTAGTGGTCTGCCTTTTTATTTTTCAGTTATGTATTTTTTACCATTGTTAGTTGACTCTTTCATGTGTGAAGGCATATGTATGTTTCAGTTTGGGGTGCACTGTGATATTGCTTCTGGAAAAAAAATAGGTGCAACAGTTTTGCAGGCAATTATCTAATATTTCACAATCTCCAAACAGCTCCTGGATGGCAGACCTGAATTAGAAGACATAAAAATTACCTTCATTAAGGTATTTATCAGAAAGACTGAAGTGACATATGATGGAGTAATTTTTAGCAAATCATTATTATCAGATATGAAGTTAATTTTCCATAATTAATTAATACAGTCTTTGGACATTCGTCCTTGATCTATAGATTATTTACCCTTGTTTTAGGAGACAGCACGATGTGAAACCTTTATTGTTGTAATAACATGGCAAAATATAAAAGGCAATAACATGGCAAAAAAACCCCACAGCTGTAATCAAGGTGGTAATAGGACAAGTCTATCTGAGCCCGGAACACGCACGAGAGCACATCTTCTGTGCCATAAATGCAGGCAGAGGTCAAATGCATAAAAGCAGTTGTTGAACTAAAGCACACAGACCTCCTAAAAAAATGGGATTCCTGGGGTGATCACCTATCATAGAATCATAGAATGGGTGAGGCTGAAAAGGACCTTAAAGAGTATATAGTTCCAGCCTCCCTAGCTTCCAGGCTATGCCACCATCCTTCCCAGAGGGCTCTCTCAGAAGCTGCCCACTGTCACCAAGCAAGCCAGCAGCAGAGCAGGACTCTTGTCCCCTCAGCCCTGTCCTGCCAGCCAGGAGCAGATTGAGTGCCTGGCCCTTTTGCCCAGGTGAAGGTGGGTGAGCACAATACAACTTAACTTCAAACTGAGCAGTGCAAACTGTAAGAAAAACACTAGTGATGTCCCTGTTCTGTCAGCCTAATGAAACTCCCAACTGCAAAATCTGGAGGCCTGATTTGAACCTTTTTAACCCTGGGGCATGGCCATAGAGATAAAAGCACAGAGTGGCAGAGTGTAGTAATCTTCAGGATGTGTGGCATCATTATATTCAGACGCTGTGTAAGCCTGATACAATAGCTCCTACCACATCTTATTTGAACTTGAACTATACCTTATTTAGGGCAGAGAAACATTTTCAAAATTGCCCGGACATCATAGAATTTTTTAAAGGTGTAATTTTCAGCTTTTCCATTGATCATTTTTTTCCAAGTCTCTAGTCCACTTTCCCCTCATCTATTTGACTGCATCGTAGGGATAGCTGCTAGCGTGAAATGCTGGAGGGTCCTGCAATTTCTGTAGTTTCAGATTGTGGTTTATCTTGCCAAAAAATCTGGGTATGGGGATGAATACAAATGTATGTTATTCGTCATATTTGCCTTCTGCTCAGGGATACAAGGAGGCTTTCACTGCATGCAGAACATACTGTATTAATTTTGTAGATTTGGTTTTGCATGTGGTACAAGAATTTGTTTTGCTGGAGTCTCAAAACTTCTGGAGAAAAGAAAAGCAATGTTGCCACGTAAATGTCTTTCCAGAAAACAAGCAAACAAACTGAAGAGCCAAGATCTCCATCACGGCGCCGCTCAGCTGACCTCAGCCACTTTGCACAAGGAGGGAGCGTAGTCTGTATCTGCTGTAGTTGTATCACTGCAGATGAAAAGCAAAGGCAAGATTTCCTCCTACCAGGGTTTTGTCAGAAAGGGAGGTCTGCTTTCTGTACCCACACTAGCAGTGCCTGAGGGACAGGGCAAGTTTTATTTCCTGGCAACACGTATGAAACGCCCTTTAAGTGCAAGAAAATCGGGTAAGTTTGGAAGAAAAAGACTAAGAGTAAAGCAGGGAGTATTAACTACAAATGAAGGGAACAGTCCTTAAGAGGATAATTTTCTGCTTTTAAATCTGGTGCCCGTATTAAAATTTCTCCCAGCAGCATGTGCATGACTGATACTTATTCAGCTGATAGCGCAAAGCAACAGTGACCCTGGCACCAATGCCGAGGCAATATTTACAAAAGGATGAACTATTTTCGAACAATGTCTTCAATGTACTAAGCACAAACAAGCTTTTCTTCAGCATCAGGCATGCATGTTGTCTCGTTCCAACGATTTTGTTCATGTACAAATGTATTCATTGTGGACAATGCAAGGAAAATGTCATTCTCTATTTATATCCCAGTTTCCCTTTGTCCTCTTTACAGTATCTTGGGGCAGTGATGCAGAGCAGAGTCTTGTTCTAAACTCCTGCTATTTTCCTCTCCATCTTCTTTGGATTGCTCACAGTAGCAGAGCTACAGCGAGTTAAAAGGCTCCCTACAGCAGATTTTTTTTTCCTTTTGAGACACAAAGATCGGTCTCTCTCCCTCCGCTTCCCAGCAGAGAAGATCTAAGTCCTGCCTCTTGCTCCATCACTCAGAGCACATAATGGTCTTGGCAGCAGAGGATGTGGTGGTAGCAGCGTTTTGAGCCATGTAAGTGGATGCACCTGGCACAGCAGTGTGAATAAGCGATGTTAAGGCAATCCTCCCCCAGCAATATATGAAACCATCCACTTCATGAACAGCCTCTCTCTGATAAAGGCTGCCTTTCTGTTGACTTGGATAAGTTCCCCAGTATGGTCAAAACAGAATAATGGAGGACTTTGAAAGAAGGGCCCTTGTACAGAAAATAATTAATCTTGCAGCAGAGGGGCAGGGAGAAAGATTTAGTGACACTTGAAAACAAGAAACAAATCCCCAAGTCCTAGGACTAAACTAAAAAGCACGAGTGCAGGCTCACACTGTGTTTTCATTGTAGAACAAATCATCTGTCCTGAAAGCATCATTCTTGGGCAGGTTGGCCACCATTTCAGGTAGGAATTGGGAACATTATTTTAAAGGACATTTCAGGGAAGTTCTATTTTGCCTTTCAAGCATCGTCTGATTTTCTTCAAGGTGGAAATGTCCCGTGCCTCTCAACTGCAGCATTCCACTCTGATAAGCTTCACTTTATTGGTAAAATGATATGCATTGTCTTAGTACTATAATCACATCTTTACAAAAAATCAAGTGATAAAACTCCTTACTTCTACAATGACAATAATTTAAACTGAAAGCTCAACATTAAATAGATTTTGCCTTTAATAGATTTCTACACTCTTTCCAGCTATGTGTATACAAAGAAAATAGTCATGCATGCCTCAGATGCAACAGTGAAAGGAATGTAACACATTCCACATGTTTTAAGAAATTTAAAAACTCGCATTTCTGAAGGAAGAATATGTCGCTGTTTTCCATTGTGAGACTCCTGAGGCCTGTGCACTCACTTGAATGGATCTCCCAGTAAAGAACATCCCTTATACACAGGATTCACATCCAATTCACTGTCAAGCATCAAAACATCCACTGATGATTATAGATTTTGTAAAAAGTCACGCTTTTCTTTCCCCAGATAAAATATCTCAATCAGGTTGAAGCAATTTTGTTCTCTGAAAGAAGAGTTTGAGACTTAATGAATATTACCAAATGAAAAAATTTTAACCACATAATGCGTTTTAGATAAAGGGTATATATAACACCAAATAAATGAACTCTTCTTGTAATTCATACTTCTAATAATGCATGATTTCATATGCTTTAGCACATAAAATATTAGATAGCTTGAAAATTAGAGCAGTGAAACTTTCAGCACTGTGTGAGATGAAGATAAGGAGTATTCAGTCACTAAAAACATCTTTCCTTCATCACCATCTAACTCATCCTTAAGGAATTTTAAAATTACAATTGAGCAATTCTTAACTACTGGACAAAAATAACTTCTATTGGCTGGAAAACATTTTAAGATCTTTCAACTTTAGGGTATAGAGATAAACTGCCATGTGAAGGCTTGCCTTATCACTCCCATGAATTGAAGTTTGACAAAGGTTGATAATTCTGACATTTGGAGAGATGATTAAACCCCCTGAATGATTGAAAGCTAAGCATAACCCTCAAGATTAAATGAAGATTAAGTGATCATCTATTATGGATGTATGCAATATATATGATTTCAACAGTTAGCTGGCAGCAATCATTCATTCTCATTTTTCATTAAATTTTTAGAAAGTAGCATCTCCCAGAGTTAATACTGGCATCTGCAACTAAGGATAGTATTGAAATTCAAATAATTTGGTTATAATCTGTCTTACTGTTTTATTTTTTTCAAAAAATTTCTATCACTGCTGCATTACCATATTGAAATCACTCAGACAACTGATCAGACCCTGTTCAACTAATGAAAAACCTTTGAAAGTGTTTTAATATGATGTGAGTCTTTAGTGAACAGCAGAAAAAAAATGCTCTCTTCAGCAAAGTTTGTAAAACTGTTTTCTCAGTATGCAATACATGTCAATGCAGAAGACCTGTTCTGCCAAAGCGTAATTTTATCTAAGGGCAAACCTTGGAAAATGCTACTTATCAGGTTCTTTTAATCAGATGATGTATAATGAATGACTGCAGCTAACAATATTTTATGCTTTCATTGGTATTGCAGCAACTGGTATTACTGCTTTTTGTAATTTCACATTTCTTAGCAACAAAAAAGTTTAACTTCTGTTGTTGGAAGCTATGCTAGGATTATTTTCACAGTCTGCTCAATTTGCCTGCTCTTACATCTGACAATCCACCGTAAGCAATTGAGAAATATTTTCTGCACAAGCTACATTAAGCCTCATAACAATTATTGCTACCTTGGCTGATCCACTCAAAACCATTTCTCCACTTAATCCAAAAACCTAAAGCTCTTTCTTTTCAGGCAGCATATCCTGCCTCATGGAAGGCCTGTTACCACAATAGTCGTGGTCAGAATCTGGGTACAGATGCCGTGTGAGTTATTAAAGTTATATAGGCTCAATGTTAGGTAATAATTCCTCTGATTATTCCCCTTCAGCACTGGGTCCCACCCCTGGACACTGTGCTTGACCTACAGACAGTACTGACCCTACAGTAAAAGCATGTGGTCACCATTTTTAGAGACAAAAAATTGGCATATGAAATGACAGTAACAGCAGATCTTCTGGTGTCACCACATCTGGTCTGGGCACATACTGAAAATGGATCTTTTTACATTCAGTGGTAGTTCAGTTTAGCAAAGAAATTTAGGGTTTGTTGGGTTTAAAGGTACAATATGAACATAAAGCCTGAAATGAGACGAGGGTTTGGGAATAAGAGAGGCTTCAGCAGAGACGTATGACTTTCAGCAACTGCAAAATCCTTTTGAGAGGGTGAATACTTAGCACTTTTCATAGCAGCTGTGAGGTCTTTGTTTTGCTGTGGTGTCAGTTTAGTGTCTGAGCCAGTGCCTTGAACCTGGAGCCATCCCTGTTATTTCTATTTGGAGCACGGTGCGTCTCCAGGTAACACAAATACCCAGCACTTGGGAGACTCGTTTGACACATCCAGCCTGCACTGGCTGTGGGCTGCAGGGACCCTTCCAGTCCTGTGAAGGGCAGAGGAGCCCTCCTGACCCAGGTGGAAACAGGCAGCCAGCATGGCAAACCCAGCCCTGCATTTGGCCACCGTATTCCCCTGCTGTCCCTGCCCAGTGCAGTTAAATAAATGGATGCTCCTTATTTCCTGGCCTTCACTGAATTGGAGACACATCCTACAGCTGGCTGTTATTTGTATTTCCTTCAGCACCTGTAGGCTGTGGTATGCACTTGGCCACTGTGATGTGGAAGTGTATTATAAAAACTGGACATTGTGGGAAACTTAAACTCTTGGACAGGTGACATTTCTGATGCTGTGGAACAGGTGCAAACCCCCATAATGCAAACTAAGTGGTTGTTTTTACTGAGGCAGTGAAGTGCAAACATTTGTTATTTATTTCATAATCCAACTTGTATTTAATACTTCAAAGTCAGATAACCACAATGATTTTGCCAGAAAGAAACCTACTTTCTGAGCTGTCTGGCTCTACAGATGAATGCCACACAGCGGAATTCTCCATTCATAAACCGAAGGTTTTCTTCTGCAGCTGTAAGCACCAGAAGTGTTGTTTGGGATCTGTGGGAGAAGCTGCATGACCCCAAGCAGGGTCCATAGCTCAGTACCAAGGAGCTGGGAAGCTCCTGACCAGGCTGGCTCTGTGTGGGAGTTGCTTGCACGCTTCAGTCCCACCACTCATCAAGCACTACGTCTGCCTGGGTTTTATCACCCTGACACACATTCACAGACTGGTCCAAATGTTTCTTAGGGGGATTGGGAGATGGGGCCAGACAGACCTCAGTCCTTCAACCATTTGGGAGCATGTTCATGGGGCTGAACAGAAACGTTGCACCCTACTTCTAGCCTGGCAGAAGTTGAAAAGCATCACTGACCTTCTGCTCAAGTCCTCAGGTGAGCACACCCACTCTCTCCAGGCAAAATGTTTGAAGAAGGTGCTGGATGAATTTAAAGTTTTATTTACACCTGAGAAGCTAATAAAAAGGAGTGGAGTTTTGTTTTCATTTCAGTTTTAAGTGAAGTTTCAAAGACTGGATAACGTTTAAGCAGTAATAAACAAATGGCTAGAAGGAAGAATAAAATGCTGGTACAAACTTTGGAAGCTGGTAGTTTTCAGAAATTTGGCAACCATCTCCAATATTACCATCTAGTATGGATCAAATGTCTTCATGCTGATCCTTTTTTTTTTTTCCTGTAGCAAGATGATTTGTTCATTAAATTGCTATTTATTTCAATGTATTCCTGGGAAATAAAGCCTCTAGTCTGTAACAGTGACAGGTCACTGAAAGGTGGCTTTCATGTACTCAAGCACTTCACACCTTCTAGGTCAGGCACCCTTGACATGTGTCCTTGTGCAAAAGCTCCTGTAGGATGTTTTACTTCACTCCTTAGACAGTGGCATTAAATTTGACAGAAAAATTGCTTCCACCCTCTTTATATCAGTAACTACATAAAGGTAAGTTAGAGCACATGGTTTTAATATAGCCTTTAGTGGTTTTATTTGGCAGGGGAAAAAAACTGTTGAGCACTAACCTTGAATTAGAAGCTGACCTCCAAATTAGTCAGCCTTTTTCTTGTAAATGCATTTTGTAGAGTATAAACATGAACCATCTATTTACATAACGTTAGTAACAGCCAAATGATTTCTTAGGAGCATTAATGCTGGAAATCCCAAACACTCCTTCCTTGCTGGAGAATGGTTTATAACTCCTGAGAATAATCTCTCCAGCAAGTAACTGCAAACAAAAAAGGCTGATCTTTTTCCAACTGAGTTTAGGATTTCTCTAGTATTTCACTAAGAAACCCCAGATAATAATTATAAGCTGCTGTTAAATGAAATGCAGGTCACCTCCCAGGGTGCATGTGGAAAGCTCTGACAGCGTTGGTGGTGGTGCAGCCTGCTCCTGTACTACAGTGGCTTTATAGGAGACACCGAGAAAAAGCAAAGAACAGCCTGAATCCAGATTGGCACTAGGAGCCCTGGTGCAGAGTACCAGTGATGGCCCTGAGGGATGTCAGAGGACATCAACCCCATGGTATGCCTAAGTTTCTCCACCTGTCCTGTTCCTGGTCTGCTGGGAAGCCGAGGGCAGTGAGGAGCAAGGAATTTCAGGCCTGCTGAAGCTGAGATCCTTCTTCAACCCAAAGGAGACTCCAGTGGGTCTGCAGCCCCTCTCTGCTTCCCCAGCTGGAGCAGCACAAGAAGGTGGCCTAGCAAACTGAGGGGTCCTGCACATGTGCTGCTAGCTCTGACATGTATGCAAGCACTGCATCCTAACTGAGCTCGCAGCAATGTCTTAGACATTTTAGGTTTTTTCTCACATCCACGTAAAATGAAAGCCATGAAATGCCACCAGTCTTTGAAGTTCCTGTGTTTCTTTGAGTGTGAGCTTTACTGGTTTTAAGAATAAAATTTTACAAAATGGACATATTAACAATGATGAAAAACAAATCTGAAAAAGATTGAAATAATTTGTGTGAAATGTTCTTCAGGCCATGGGGGCACTTAACAGGTTTTCAGAAGCAGAAAAGTAACTTGGCTCATTTTAGTTTATTTTTGCCCACTTTAAAGAGAGAGTATTTTGTGGATGTCATAGTTTTTATTGTTGAATAAACAGCAGAATGCCCTTTTTTTTTTCTTTGAAACTGTATTTTCAGTAGGTATTATTATTATTATTATTGTTGTTGTTGTTATTGTTACTGTTATTATTATTGCTTCAATAAGAGTACATACCGTAGTACAGCACTTCTAGCTTGCTCCACATTTGTTGGCATGCCCTCCCATAATATGCCGTAATAAGTCTTTAAATTAAGATGGTATTTTTCATGCTTTCAGCAACAGCAGCAAGGTACTCTGCTCTTTGCTGTGTGTTGTTATTATTAGCTCTCTCATGATCGAATTCCAGCCTCGGGCACTGGTGGTGTGATGGGGCCGAGCTCTGATGGCAGGTTTCAGCCCATGTTTTGTCTGGCTATGTTTGCCCTACCTAATTCATGATAAGGGAACACAAAGGCTGGGCTGAACAGAAGGGAAGTGCACAGCCATTTTAGGTATCCTCAAATTACTGCTTACGACTTGTCTCCAAGCTAGAGTAAAGTGGATTCTGTTTAACATGAAAGGTGGGAAGGGTTTCACTCTAGGCAGAGGTTTATCAGTCCCAGCACCCTCTCTAGTAACTGAGAATAAGAAAGGAAGCATCTGAAAGCTTCTCAGATAACCAGCAGCAGACCACTTTACTCTGCCCAGCGCTGTTTTTTGCTCACTGGCATCCTCCATGGGGGTGGCACTGGGCCACTTGTGCTTGGCATTTGGGGGCCAGGCTGCAAGGGGCACAGACAGTGTTTCTTTGTCTGTCAGTGTTGTGAAACACTCTGTTCAGAGTGACCCTGCTGCCCTCTTGTGCAGCGTAGAGCCTTTCCCAAAGGTTTGGCATGAAAACTGTCACTCACTGCAAACACCTTCCTCTCCCATTGAGAGCAGGAACATTGACTCCTGCAGGTGTAGCTTGTCTTTTCTGAGGCCTCCTTCCTCTGGTGGCCTGCAGTGTGCAGCAGAAAGAGTGTCCTGCGAGTAGGCCAGCTCCCTCCAGGACTGAGGGGTGACATGCATTCATTATGCTCATTTAATAGAATCATAGAACCACACAGTGGTTTGTGTTGGAAGGGACCTTACAGATCATTTGGTTCCAACCTCCCTGCTGTGGGCAGCGGCACCTTCCACTAGACCAGATTGCTCCCAGCCCCCTCCAGCCTGTCTTTGAACACTTGGAGGAATGGGGCATCCACAGCTTCTCTGGGCAACCTGTTCCAGTGTCTCACCACCCTCACAATAAAGAATTTCTTGCTAATATCTAACCTGAATTTATTCTCTTCCGTTAAAAGCCATTCCCCCTTACCTTGCCACTACACACTCTTGTAAATAGTCTCTTTCTATCTTTCCTGTAGGCTCCTTTTAGGTACTGGAAGGTCACAATTAGGTCATCCCAAAGCCTTCTCTTTTCCAGGCTGAACAATCTCAATTCTTTTCGCCTTTCCTCATACGAGAGGTGCTCCATCCCTCTAATCACCTTGGTGGTCGTCCTCTGGACTGTCTCCAACAGGTTGATATCCTTCCAGTTCATACTCATTTTGCTCATTTTCTTGTTGTGTTCAGACATGAAAGCAGTGTCCCTTCAAAAGCGGGAAAAGCAGTTCCTCCATCTTATTTTAGGATGACTTTAGGGAATATAGCACTGTGTGGCTGAGGTATGTGTCCTGCTAAGGCAGGAGGATATTTCTCATCTTCAATAAAGCCTGTAGAAGTTCCCTGTCTGCCTTCTGAACTGCCTGATCCTGAGCTTGGACACACCTGGGAAATGAGGTATTGCTGCCTATTTCTCTTTAGCAGGTCAATCTTGAGCTGCACAGGGAGTCTTGCTGGCTGCAGGCTCCTCTTCTGCTGAAAGAGCTCCTTGTCCAAACAAAATGATTGAATGAAAATTTTAGTGTGATTAAAACACAGTTCTCGTGGGAAAAGCCTTTGCCTGGCCAATCAAGGACATTTCTGTTCCAGAATAAATTAGAGATCACAGAAAAAAAGAAAAACTTTTCTAGGTAGTTACTGATATAAATAAACAGCAGGAAAAATTCTTGTCCTTTGCCTGGCTTGCTTTGTGTCCAAAATGGAAGTGTTCTGCTTGCTCTGCTTTCCAGTAAAATCTCTTGCACTAGCTGTTTTCCTATGTAGGAGGGAAAAAAGAAGGGTTGGCAAGAATGTGTCAATCTGTCCCATCAGCACCATCATTAATTGAGCATTTTTGGTAGTGGATCGGTTCTTCTAAGCTAAGGAAGTGAGGTATCTTTATTGTGGCCCACATGACGAGCAGGAGCATGGCACAGTGGGGCTCAGGTGAGCTGGAATATCTGCTGCCATGTTTCTCTCTGTGGCTTTGGAGGGCAGTAGCTCCTCCCAAGGATCCCAGAGCCAGGCCACGGCTGCCACCAGGCTGTCCTTTGCTTTTCTGTTGCTCCTTCAGGTTACAAAGCTTTGAATTTTCTTCCAGCTCTGTGGTGGGCGACATGGATGGTAACTTATTTATGCTCCTGTTGTCTCTAGAAACCTCCAATTGGGTTCCTCCTGGCATAGTTTAACACGCCTACTGCCTGCCAGATTTTTTTTTAATCCTAAAAGCCTTTCTGTTGCTAGGTTGAAATTTTGTCTGCCTTTCAGATATAAAGTGACTAATGGGATACATTTCATAATACATCAGCAAGCGTAATACTTGTTATTATCATATTTTAGTGCCTTTTAAAAATTACCAATCTGTACTGGGAGGAAGGGGTACTATGTAAATTGTACATCATAAAGACAGTAGGGAAAATTCTTTGTTCTTTGATAACCACATTTTATAATTAGGGATTAGGGAGATGAAGTTAAAAAGTATTAAAAAAGTATGGTGTAGGTTTTTTTAACCAATGTTTTTCAGGGGATGAACAAATGTCCAACAGTAAACATTAGGTGTTATGTGGAATTTAGACGCTGTAAACCTCATCCTGCTCTGGCACAAATCTCTCTCAGGTTTCAGCATTCACAGGCTGGGAACACAACTTCTCCTATCCTGTCTGGATAGCTGCTGTTTTTTCTCCTCCTGCTGCTTCCTCCTCTGGTTCTGTATTTGTAGACAAGACCAAGGAGGAACCCTCCATTCATTTGCTCTCCTCAGCCCATAGGAGAGCAAATGAATGGAGAAGTCATGTGGACCAACAGGAGTAGTAGACACTGACACTGGATGACATCTTGGGATAGCATTGAATGTACATTCAAAAGAAAAGTGATGAGGCCATTTAACCAATAAATGTAATTGCAATTTTTGTCCTTTAATCTTTTGATAACAACTCTTTGTGCCTGAGACACAGAAACAGTCACTCTAGGTCACTCTCGGTCACAGGTGGGATAGTTCTAGCTCCTGAAAACCCACAGGAGTCATGCTAAAAGAAACAGACTTGGAAGACTGATCTGTGGCTTAACAAAACAAACTATTTCCACTTATACAGGTTCATGGATTCTGGAATAAATAAGACTTGCATCCTTCTTGACTCCTCTGGGGACTGTATACGTGGCATTAATGGTTCCCTAAGTTACGGCGGAATGGAGAGTCCAGCTCTGTACCGGGGAGCCCACCTTGACCTGCTCTGCCACGTTTCTCCCCTTTTTGTATCCTTAAATGTTCCATCGATTGATAACTTCAAGTGAGAAACTCGCATTACAGAGGTGTCTCCGTGCAAGTACATTTAAAACACCAGGCAATTTAAGTTAGCTACAGTGCAATGGTTTTGGGCAATAAAGACGTGAGGTTTTTGTTAGTATATTGAAGCTGTTACAGAATAAAGCTTGGTTATAATATGATCCGAGATGTCTTGCTGGTTCTGTTATGCCTTCTCACACAGTAAGTGAATTAGCAAAATGGCTTGTGAAGATTCCTCGTGAGCATTTGTTCACTCTTCCTAAAGTGATACCAAGAGGTCTCCTTGTAATTTTTAATTATTTTCTAGCCCTCCAGTTGAAGGTAGCAGATTTATTTATTGTAACTGATAATAATGAAAAGATAAATGAACTCTGAGCCTAGTTTTGGTTTTTTTAGAAAAGTGTTCAGATATGGAATAAGTCTGGATTCAAATAAGTCTTGAAAAAATATGCTAGAAATTGTGAGGTTAAAAAGTTTTATTTTAGCAACATAGAGTAATTTGGGTTGGAAGGGACGTCTGGAGCTCTCCGATGGTCCAACCCCCTGCTCGTAATTGGACCAGCTTTTACACTAGTTCAGGCTCCATGGTGCCTTTTTCAACTGAGTTTGAATATGACTGAGTTGGGTTTTTTTATGCATTCTTTTACTCTAATAACTTGCAAAATAAAAATTCACTCCTAATGTCTGAAACAAGGGTTGCCTGACAGTGTAGGAATTTTGTGTTCAGTGGCAAAATTTTGTTTGCCTTTGAAATTCCTTGACACATCTCAGTAGCAAAGAGCAATAAAAAAAAACCACTGTTTGCAATCCTGAAGAAATGAAAGCATAGAAAAAGCCAAATCTCATCATTATTTTCAAGGCAAAATTGAAGTTATGACTACATTCTTAGCTGTGAAAAATACATTTCTAAGTATGAATTTAGATACATGGAAAAGCTTCTATGCAAAGTCATTGGGAAGAAAAACCTCAAACAAAAATCCTTAAAATATATTAAATGTATTGTGTACTTTCACAGGTTTTTAATTCTCAATCTCACATGTGCGTGGCAAAACTGAATGCCATTCAGTGGACTCATTATGATAACTCGAATCTGCTTTAGGAAGAGAACTACGTAGAAGAAAGGTTTCTTTTCTCTCTGTTTTTAAAACTTTTGCCAAACTTTTATAAAAAAAGTGTTATTGAAATTTTGAGGGTTTTTATAAGACAGTATAAAACTATGTCAGACCTCTCTTCAATGCTATTTAAAACAAAAGTATCAGAATTAGATTTTCCAGTGCTTTTGTTTGTTTTTATTCAAGTTCTGCAACTGCTAATATAAATATTTTTTCTCTTTTAACTAAAATATTTTCGTTTTAGCTGAATGTCCTACTTCACTTACAGCACTCCAACACCATATGAATGAAAGGATATTTATCAGCCAGCTTGCACATTCTGGTCAAGGACACAGAAGCCTTATCCAATGCTCTGGTCTTGAAACTATCACTCACATTATTCCTTATACTTTCCTTCCTACCCTTGTCTGTTTTAACTCCCATCTTTCGTGACACAGAAAATGTAAAGTAAATACTGCAAAGGAGACTCTGCATTTTTGTCTGTACCAGGTTGTCTTGCCCACATGCATTTGGAAGGATGAATAAGTAAAAAATGTTTCAACTGTCCAGGCTTCCCATCACATATACATTTATAGTATTGCCAAAAAGACATCTAACTTATGTTCAACTTCTGAAAACTGAAATGTTGCAGCTTAAACCACCTTTCACAACATTTCTATACAATTCACTTCTTACAAACCCATCCTACCCAAAAAACACAGAGGAATAAGTAGGTCTTGAAGTGAAGACCTGTCCAAAACATTTTCAAGGCTAGAAAGAGAGAAGCGAGGCATGGGATCAGGGCCACCTCATGTGAGAGCTGAAGCTCAGTGCTGGACCAAATCCACGACAGCTACGAGTTGTCCTGGCTCCGCTGGCTGTTTAAGCACGGCAGTTTCCACAGAGTGAGAGTGCCGGTCATCAGCACTCTGCTTTGGGGGCTGCTAACCAAAATGCAGGCCCTGGACCGGATCATTTCAACAAATTCAGATGCACAGCTCCCTGTACAGTTGGAAAGGTCTACGTGCCCACCTCCTGTTGTTTCTGCCACAAGTTTTGGCAGAAACAACAAAATAGGTTTTGTGTGTGTGCCTGTGTGTATTGCGTAATTCACGATCCAAACTGAATCCAAAATATTTGGATGGCGGCCTGCCCCACATTTGCTTGGTGGAGCTGGAGATGCATGCCAAGAGCAGCACCAACAGCTGGTGGCCCAGGATGCTCCGACCCCTGGGCTGGAGACACAATCCAGAGACTGTGCAAGTAAAAAGGGTCCTGTTTTTTTAAATCGGTTCCTTAGGCAGCTGAGGTTTGTGCCGGTGAAAGCAAAGCAAGGGATCGCTTTCAGCCCAGATACTGACCACCTCTCCTACCAAAGCTCTGCAGATCATTCATTTCTTGCAACATTTTATTTTGGTGGTGACCAGGAAGCATTTCACAAGTCACTGCTGTTGTACAGGTGGAGGCTCAGCTCAACCACACCTGAGGGCAGCAAGGTAAAAACTTGTAGTGTTTTAAGTACAACTGTAAATGTTCTTTTGCCTTTCAGTGCTGCTTGCAACCCAAGATTTCATTCGAGCTGGTATAATATGCACTTGCATCATAAACAATTACCAGTCATTGTTCCATTTGGATTTCTCTTGCTAATTAGATTCACTCCGACAATCTCTATGGCCAATAAACACAACCCCAAAAGGAGTATCTTCCCACAGTGAACAGAATGGAATATGAATAATCAGTTTAATAATTGTATTTGACTTAGCTTCTCAACACCAACATGTTAATCAAGAGCCTGCCAGGGCGCTGCCTGCGGGAGAGTCCCACTCTGCTCCCGACTGCTCGTGAGAGGAGCCAGAGCTTGCCTGACTGCTTTGCCAAGGCTGCAAATTAAGGCACAAGCGTTAAGAGCCGCCACTTTCAATTCTTGAAGCTTTGCATGAGCATCCAGCTCTTCTCTGTCTCACTCACTCTTCTCTCGCATTCTGCCTTTCTCTCTCACCCCTCCCTTTAGAAAGGCAGCAGTGATGGAGACAATTTTATCTCCTAGAGGAGCTGAAGAAATTCTGGAATGTAACCTTGCAGTCCCTCTGTAAAAGGCCCTGCAGCCCCGAGCACTTCTGCTCTGCTTGCTGACCTGAGTATTCGGTCAACAAACCTGGGCTGGAAACCATTTCTTGGCCACTTGCTGGGCCATATCTGACAGCCCACTACAACAGCCCCTCTACCAGTGCATCTCCAACAAAGGCAGCAATGTAGCTTACCGACCCAGGTTGCTCCACATCTGACTGGCCTGAGGCACAGCCAGAGGGTCAGGTTCTGCTCATACCTGTTTGGTTAGGCTTCCCCTGGAGCCCTTCTGCAAATTCCCTTCTCCACAACACGTGCATGAAAACTCTGGTAATTGCTAGCCAGAGCAAGATGTAGTTGGTTGCTCTGGCTATGAATCACGTAGACAGGCAGTTGTTTTTATTCATTTTTTCATTGCTTTTCCAAGCTTTAAGGAAAAATATTAAAACAAATGCAATTGCACACCACTGCAACTGCTCCTTCACAGAATGCCACTGTCGGAGTCGGACCCCTGATGCTACAGCTCAGCTGCCAGGGACTGGGGGTGGAAGAGCTGGCAGCTCCTAGGACAGAGAGTGGAAAGTTGCTCCCGGGATCATCTGGTACCAAAGCACTGGGAGGCACCACTGAGCTTTTCTCCATCCCCCACCCTACCCCCACTTCTGCTTCTTGTTCCAGGGGCTGCTTTTGACCCTAATCCAAAGAAAATAGACGTGGATATGCTAGTGGCTGGCAACAATGGGAGCTGGCCTTAGGCTGGAGCAGGGAGCACTTAGATACTTGAGACAGCAGGAGGGTGCCTGTTTCATCAAACTCCATCCCCATGATCACATGCATGTTCTCCAGTAACTTCCTGTGGCCTCCCAGAAAGAATGTCTCCAGTCTCCTGGTCTCCCTTGCTGGTCTTCTCTGCTGTTAATACATCTTTCCCAAAAAGAGGGGAGGAGAGTTGATGTGGGCACTAATACTTCCTCTTCTCAGCTGGAAATAGGTGCAACAACAGAATCAAGGTGGAAGCACACATCTCTCCTGTGAGTACCTAATGCTGATTTTTCTTTTTCCTCAGTCTTTTTTTTTTCCCAACTGATTCACTCTCTGTTAATAGCAAAAGCCACCTCTGACATCAGTTTTCACCTGCATGACTCTTTGTCTTTTACTTGAATGTCACTCTCCTTTTATTACAGCCATTCTCAAGGTGCCCTGCTCATCTGCCTGGCCTGCAAACCCCCTCCATGCCAGCAGTGCCTCATAGCTTTGTGCAGCACATTTCATCAGCACAGTGCTCACATGGGCCAGGAGCGTGCCATTAACGCAAACAGTGAAACAAAATTGATCCCAAAACTCCTGTTTGAAAAACTCTCATGGATAACTCCTCCTGACCTGAGATCGCCAGCCTCAGCACTCATTTTCTCTTCCTCTTACCAACAACACAATTTCTCTAATAATCTATTTTGTCTCCAGCAACATCAGTGGTTTCTCACTTGACATCACAGCAAATACATTAAAGTAGTCTAGATAAAGGAAATCTAGCAGATATCACCTGTCTGGAAAAATAATTGTTTTATCAAAGAGAACCATCAGGTTAGTCTGGCAGGATGTGCCTTTAGTTGCATTTCATCCCATTTTTGATGTGCCTTTGCATTTTTAATTAACCTTCAAGGCATGTTCCAAAGCCCCGCATACCAGTGGGGTCAGAGTTACAAGGACACCGATGGTTGGCTGGATTATTTTTTAACCCTGCACAACTGAACGCATTGTAATGGATATCCTGCAGTCACAGGGTCCCTCTCTGTCTTGGCAGATGTATAAAAACAGTTGCTAGTAGACATGCCACCTCTCATGCTGGTCTTTCCAGAACTCCTGGACAGGCATGACCTGCCTCCCCGAGAGGAACGCCGCCTGCTCTTTGAGCATAGTAACAATTCTATTTCCATATCCCTGTTCCCATTAACCAGCCTTCTTTTACCCCTAGGATTTGTCTTCCTTAAACCAGAGCAGAGGTAAAATACTCCTTTGATTGCAGGCCATGCCTAAATTATCTTTAATCTCATTTACTGCACAACAGTCTGACTTTGCCTTTTTTCCTTCCTTACATTGATTTTGAAGAAGTTTTTCCCATTTTTTTCTGCAATGCTTTGCAAGTTTCAGTTCAGGTTTGCTTCTGATGCTTACACTAGTATTTTTTGGCCTCTAAATGATAAAGTCCTCTTTCTGCAAGGCTCTCCAGGATTAACCAGAGAACTGAGCATCCCAGTCACGTGGAGCAAGCACGCAGGGTGCAGGATGCCTCACCTCCACGCCTCTGTCTGTGCCTCCCCTGCACAGAAGCCTCCACCTTCTCCACTCGAGTCAGCTTTGCTGGGCAACGTTGCCCCACTTGTCAGCTTGCCCGCTGGCAAACTGAGCCTCAGACGCACACGTGTTTGTGTTTATTCTCCCCATTTGCTTCAAACAGGGAGAGCTACTTAGTTCAAAGCTCTGCTCTGTGACTAGATCTCTAGTAACTTAATTGCACATCAAAACAGCGTCGCCTTGTATGACTTCACTGATGAAGATGTTTGCTGGTTGTCAAATCCAAGGATATCTGGGCCCTACCATTGCTAGCTCGAAGCATCACTGAGTAATGGAGTCTCCTCAGATTGTCAAAGCACCGAATGAAGATATGAATAATTTCCAAAAGAGTTTTTATCTCAGCCAAAGACATGAACAGCAGCTAAAGGAGCAAAGAGGAAGTGTACTTGTGACCCCGCTGCTTTGCTCCTGCTGAGTTTCAGAGGCCATGGGACCATCAGAAGTGCAAAACATTGCCAGAAACTTCTTTGCTAGTAAGTTTGTGCTTATCATCCTGAGGTGTCCTAAGGCATGTCGGAGAATGCGCCTCACTGCCTGAAGAACAGCAGCAGGCCAAGTCCAAAGGGTGTCAAGGAAGGTTTTGCTTGACTGATCTCTCCAGTGCAGATGTGTGTGTGTTTGCACCCTCTGCACAAAGGACTATCTGACCTTGCCTGCATGCGGCTCGGATAAGTGTCAAGAGTGATTCTTTCAAGATCCGCTCTTAATATCATCTATCCTCATCAAATACCACTGTCCTCCAAATCCTGCTGGATGTGTCAGCCTAGCAGTTAAAGAAACAATTTTGTCCTCCCAAGAGCAGACACACCACAAGTGCTGTCACGAAGGAGAATTTCATAGAATCAGAGAATGGTTTGGGCTGGAAGGGACCTTACAGATCATCTAGTTGCAACCCCCAGCCATGAGCAAGGACACCTTCTGCTAGACCAGATGGCTCAAAACTCCATCCAGCCTGGCCTTGAACACTGCTAGGAATGGGTCATCCACAACTTCTCTGGGCAACCTGTTCCAGTGTCTCACCACCTTCACAGTGAAGAATTTCTTCCTGATATCTAATCTAAACCTACCATCTTTCGGTTCAAAGCCATTCCCCCTTGTCCAATCACTTCAGGCCCTTGAAAAAGTCCCTATCCAGATCTCTTGTAGCCCCTTTTAGGCACTGGAAGGTCCTGTAAGGTCTCCCCAGAGCCTTCTCTTCTCCAGACTGAACAACCCCACCTCTCTCAGCCAGTCTCCACAGGAGAGGTGCTCCAGCCCTCTGGTCATCAAACTGTACAAGTACTGAAGAAGTAAAGTCAGTCCATGCATCGTACAGCACACCCTACAGGGTGCTACAGGACACCAGGCACATAAAACATCTGAGATGTTCCCATCTGAATTTAAGCCTTAGCAGAGACACCCTGGCATGGCCAGCTCCGCATCTCGTTCCACACTCAGCAGCCGGATGCGAAACAGCAATTACATTGTGAAATGTCATGGGTCTACTGGGAAGCAAAAACACATCAATATTGTCTCCTGGTTGCATCGAGCCATGATGATTTTGCTTGACTGCATGCCTGGATGAAACAACAGAGAACACAAACAGAGATGGGGCCAGAGCTTGCATGCGCACTACTTTTATCTTCCTGCCTTTCCAGTGCACCCATCGCAGCAGCGTCTAGGTGATAAGTCTGTCTCTTTGCAAAACAGGAAGACCGTGGGCTGGCTGGCTTCTCTGATGAGCTATAAATTACAGGGGTTTTACCTGGCTGCCAGCCTTGCTGTGCACTAGGTAAGGCAGGCGCTAATGCAGGGTGCTGCGGTGGCCGGCGATAGGATAATTACTGTTATTGCATTAGGAGAGAATAGCCGAGACTTAAGAGCCAGAGGGAAAAAGAGTCCCAGAAACTGGAGCACCGAAGGCATTGCTAGCTTCATGCACACAAAGGCGACCGACCTATAAATAATCTGACCTCTTTGTTCCAGTAAAATGGCACAAGAATTAAGACCCCAGTTCAGGAAGAAACTTAAAATGCATGACTAAACTCGGCATAGCTGAGCAGACCTATTGACATGCCGGGGGCCCGAAGGCATTTCTGCTCTGTGAGCCTTTGTGCTCACCTGCGAGAGCGGCTGCTGGAGGTGTCCCGCTGGCAGAGCTGCTTTCCAGGGGCTGTGGGGGGTGAGCTTAATTACTGCAGGTAAAGGAGCAAAAGCCAAAATTCAAGTGGGACTTCTCAATAGTCTCTACTCTTCCTCTGCTTTCTAAGTTACAGCTAAAGAAAGAGACCTCTGTTAACCTCAGTTACCTGATAGTAGCTAGCAATTTGAAAATGAAAAGCTGACATGTAGAGCAAAAGTAGAAGTGTTACAACATAAGCCTAACAAATGTACCCCAGAAATTTTCCAGTAAAACAAACCCAAAACAAATCAGAGACCAAAGGAAAAAAAAAAGAGATTAGCCAGCAGCAGAGCAGGTCTTCTCTAGGTTAGCTTCACCCTGCATCTGTATCATCTCTCAGCTTTTGGGAGAAAACCCACCCAAAGATGTGCTTGTTCAAATTAAAAGGCTTGTCATTAGGCTCAGAAAGCCCTTGGCAGCCTTGATAAAGTAAAACTAGAACTACTTGTGAAAAGAAAGCTTTGATGGTTGCCTGAGGTGGGGAGTAGCACCATTTACAAATATTTTTCTCCTAGCTCTAGATCACAGAGACTTAGAAAAATTATACCTGAAAATTATTATTAAATATAAATATATTATAAACCCTTCCCCACTCTTTCTTTTTATCTTTGCTGCAGAGCTAGAGTAAATAACTATTTTCTTCATGCTGGAGGTGAGGAGTAAACATGGAGAAGGTGCAAGACTGACTCAGCAGCACCCACCACCAGCCCCTGGCCTGGCCCCCGATTTCTGGGATCCACAACAAATACATGTGTCCCAGGGAAGACATATGCAGGGTGGGTGTAGGAGCCATTCTGTTCCTTGGGAGGTGAATAACAGGGTTAGGTAAGCAAACTTGAGTCCAGTGAGGTGTCAGACTCAATTGTGAGCTACTGGTTCAGCAACGTAGCAGCTGGCTGGCAAAACAATAATCCAGCAGCCTTTTTCCCAGGTGAGGGGGAAACAACACGAAATGCAAAGTGATCTGCCAGAAAGTTTGCCGTGGAAATTTGGACAAATGCAGGAGGTCCAGCCACTCTCATTTGTGCTGTGAACACCGGGACAGCAAGGAACTGTCATGGGCACACCTGTCCCTTTTGCCTGCACTGTTTCTTGTTGCATCCAGGGACAGTAAGGGTGAGGAAAGAGCCACGTTCTTCTCTTCTGACTGCTTATCCCAATCCACAGCACCTCTCCACTGGCCTTCCCCATGCCCCACATATATACACAGCCCCTAAAGCAAGCACTTTAAGACTGGAAGCGTAATCCAAGCTTGTATTAATGTAGCTCAGTCATTAGTAACTGTGCAATTAGGAGCTAACAGGCCTAGCAGAGAGAGATGTTGTTTTCTGGTGGCTTTTTCCAAGCTCCCAGGACAATTTTGGCTGTTGTCCTGGGTGGCTCACAGCCCCGTCACGGTGTTATCCGTCAGAAACTCAGCAGCCCAAAGCTCTGCAGCCACAGGTTGCGTGTGCCCTGTGTTTATACCATTTCCTGCTGGGAGCCACAATGTTAAAATCCATATTGTCCCCCTGCTTCTCACGCTCCTCCCGTGTGCGTGGCCCCAGTGTCCCAAAGAGCTGTCGGGCTGCAGAAGAAGCCAAGAGGCAAAGTTCATCTTTTTGTTCTGAAGCAGCGCAGCGCCTGGCACAACTATTCATGGTCCCTGACTCAGAGCACAACCATCTTTGAAATAAATAAAATGAAGAAGGAGAACATCTCTGGGCCTATATTTGACACTTGTATTCCCACACCACTTGGCTTTATATAAACATACGAATTGGTATGGTGGTTATTTTGACTCATCTGCTTAGCAATCATTTTATTTTAATCAATATTTATTTAACTCACCAGCTAGACAAAAGCTCCCTAATTTCTTCATCTGATTTAATTGATGTCCCTGACAGTATGAAGCTAGACTGGATAAGACAGCACAAGCTGTGCCAGTCTTCTTTGGTTTGCATCTGTTTTAACAAGTCCTGTGACTGTCGCAGAGCCAAGGCACATCTTACATCTCGCAGAGGAACTGGGACCATACGTGGCTGTATACCCTGGGACAAGGAGCCAAGAAACAGGCTAAAACAATAAGCGTTGACACAATAATTAGCATATTGATTCTCCATGCAAATTACCTCTTCATACATTGTGAAACACTTTGCATTTTCAGAGGACTTCAGAGGAGCCTGGAGTTTCTTACAGGCACCACAGTAATTAAATACCCATCTTCAGTTGTAACATTAAAATACAATTCTGGGTGAAGGATCATAGAAAGAAACGTGCATGTTGCGCAGATAAAAATGTATGGGATACGTCTACCTGACACTCCCCCCCTCAAACACGCACCATAAATTATATTCCTGAAGAAGCTTTCAGGCCATGGATATTTCAGGCCTTCTTAGAAGAACATTTTGCTTTTTATTTGAAGGAAATGATCTGTCACCTCAGCCTCATGCCAAGGGTGAGGAGTGGCTGCAAGCTGAAGGATTGAATCACAAAGCTCAATCTTAGCCCAGTACTCCACTTGCCTGGAAAGAAAGGTTCACTTCAGCAAATGCTAAAACAGATTGGCTTTCAGAGGAACTAATTTTTCAAGCTCAGTCAGAAGTGCAGGGGGAAAAATGAACTCTCACATTTACATCAGTGGAATCATACAGAAACTATGATCCTGAAGTCAACACGTGAAAAAGCTTAAGTGAAGCAACCTGTAACTTGCAGCCCAGATTAGTTCATGCCCAGCTCTCTCTGCCAGCATTTAAAGTCTTTGTGAAATGCTAAAGTGTGAAGGGTAGCACCCTCTCTCGAGGCCAAAGTCAACTGATATTAGGAACAGGTACAGTAATTTTACAACCATTAACAGCATTAATGACCCTGTGAGCCAAGACAGAAAGCTGCCAGAAAGACCCAGAACAGCCTCTGCAAGGAGGAAAAATTGCCTTGCCTCCACAAGCATACTGCACTGTTGTAAAAATCAGCTAAATATCTAGACTGCAGGCTGAGAGGGCAGAGCTGTCTGCAGTGACAAAGACAGATCCCATCCAGAGACAAACGTGACACCATGAAGCACCCATCAGGACATCTAGATTTGAATGTAGGTTGAGATACATCAGAGCAGGGTGGTGAGTCCTACAAAGGGAGCTGCTTCATCACTGCAAACTTTTAGGAGTGGGTCACTGTCCTCTAATAGAGGGTCCTGAGGTTCATCAAGAAGACCAGAGCTCGTAGATGGTGCCTTTCCCTTTCCCTCTGGCAATGCCCTTTTTGTGCTCCTCACCTGTGTTGCCACATGCCCACATTACCACAGCCTCTTGATGGAAAAGCAGCAGCTGCCCACACATTCAAGTGGTTCAGGTAAGGCTTTGAGAGGGGGCTTGGAAAAGGTCTTGGAAAGACCCAGACCTCACTCCTAAGGGCTCCAGGCAACAGGAGACAAATGAAGAAATCTCACTTTCTCCAAAGGCACTCAGGTCTGCTCAAGATTTGTTCAAGGTTGGTTTTCTACACAAGCAAGTCGTAAAAGGTCAGACGCTCCCTGGTACAGCAGCTCTTGAAACCATTGCCTGGTTTTAGTCAAGCATGGCAGGACTGAGGATCTCTGTGATCACCCAGTTTCTGTGAGTTTTCATGCAAATGTTACCCTTTCCTGGTTTGCACAGGAAAGCATGACCAGAGGAGGTAGGGGTGCTGGCAGAGGACATGGAAGCGTATATGGATTCACTGCGTGTCTGTTCCCCCCAGCAGAGGAGCAACTGATTACAGCTGGAATCATGACACATGCCTGCTCCAAGGCCAAATCCTGGCTTCCAAGCGTGCACATCCAGAAATGAGGGGAGGTCCCAGCCCTGGGGGGTTGAGTGGCACCATATGAAGTAGCTTTCATTCTGGTCCAAGTGCAATCCAGCTCCTCCACTCTGTGCCCCAACAAGTCCTGGCTGTTAGCAAAAGCTCCACCCATTGAAAACTGCCCATATGCCCATAATTGCAGGCTTTCTGCGCTCAGAGGGAAAGGGGAGGGACTGGATAAAAAAAACACCTCGAGTCTTTGAAACACAGAAAACATGTCCAAGTAGGTTCAATAGCCTTTCACAGACTCAATAAAAGATTAATCAAATCATCCACAATGAAAGCAAGTTTGGCATCCTTGTCCCTGGGTTAGAGGTAATGCAGAATCCTCACATGCAGTTTCTTACAATTGATGCTATTATTCAGGAAAGGCCTCAAGTACTGTCCTGTGGGGGGTGATAAAAAACCCACCCCAAACCCAAAAGAATGCATGGACAGAATTGGGATATAAATTCGCACTTTTCCTGCCTGTGAACAATAATTCATGCAGTTAGTGTTTTATCAGAACTAATTTAACCCAGTTTTTCATTTAAACTACAGGAAAGCAAGTTCAAGTAGGTTTCTCTAACATAAAGAACATCTTTTAACCCAACTTTTGCTCCTGTTCACCCCACCCCCACCAATGCTATTAAATGGCTTGAAACATGGCACAAAAATACATGTCTTATCATATCAGTTGGCTTCTCTCACTATAGCAGCCCTTATCAACATTCAGCAGCCCTATTAATGCAGTCCCCTGCAATCAGCATGAAAAAGTAGCGCTCCACAGATCTCTGATCCGTCCCTTCCCAGTATCATAGGCCGTTGCAGGATGCCGAATAAAGAGCAGGAGCTGTTTTTATGCCAGCAGTTTGCTCCTTTACATCTGGCCTGCATGCCACAGTCCACAGCTCTCACAGCTGGCTCCATGGCAGACCCCTGAGCTGCCAGTCTTGCATGAAGCTGTCCTTCCCCGGATGCAGCTGCTGGAGCCCTGTCCATGTCCCACTGGGAACCTCCCCGTGGCAAGGCTGGGAGAGCCCTGTGCTTATGCCCTGTGTCCAGCACATACTTTTAGGGGAAAGTTTACCTGTGTAAGTATTACATATATTGCACTGCTAAATGCAAACTGCTCTGAAAATGTATCATAGATTTGCCTTAATCCTACACTGCATTCTCGAGAGATGTGACGGAATAAAGTGCTAGAAAACCATTCCTCACGAACTGACAGGATTTTTGCAGAAATGAACTATGGAGACCCAAACCTACAGAACCTACTGCAAGAAGCAGGGCTTCAGGAGTCAAGCTGTTCAGGAGCTGAGAACTGGACATCCTCAATGGGCACTAAATTAGACTTACAAACCAGAGAAACCCAGACTTTGGCAGCTATATCTCTGTTCCTTTTAGTAGCAGTATGTTTACCATGTTTCAGTCCTCACTGGATATATTGACAAGCCCTTTACTAACTTCTTCCTCGGGTTATTTTCATTTCATGGGTGATTGTATTTAATTTAAGATTCCCAAGAAATTACAAAACCGTGTAAACAAGTGTTTTCAAAATTATTTGCATCTCTCCTTTTTCCCCCCATGGAACTGGGGTGTCCTTGAGATATTATACTGGACCTTAGCCAACAGACTGAGAAACAGGATTAGCAAAAACAGAGGAAGGATGTTGCAACACACCAGTTGAATCTTTTCTCTTGGGATTTTGAGTTTGGTCTGGCCAGAGAGGTTGGCAGGAGGTGAAGGGGACAACCTCTCCACTTTTGCTCCACGAGAAGGCAGGCTTGCGAAGAGGAAGCCTGTTTTCTGCAAATGCCTCTTGGGCAGAGTTTACACCAGGCTCAAGAGGTTATTCGGGGTCCACAGGACACCCCAGGGCCGTGTTTTTCCCCTGAGGCTTCATGGCCCTCTTTCAGAGCATGCAGGTCAGGTAGGGAGACACAATCTCTGCAGACAACTTGTGTTGCAAGACAGAAACTGCAAGGCATGGTTGCTAGCTATGAAAAACTATCCAGGGAGAAGGTTTCTCTCTTACGAAATGCACCTCCTGATCGCCCTGCAGACATCGTCCTTACCCTTGCTAGTGCTGCCATCCCTCAGCTTTTCAGTTCTACCTTTGACTTCCTTACAGCTTTCAGGAATGTCTCCACACAAGGCTGCTGAGCAGTGACAGCTTTGCTGCTTTTCCTAAAATGTGCTGATTCAATGAGAGGAAAAGAAACCCCAACACCTATCCCAGCTTCACAGTACTGGTGCAAATGGTTTAAGCTTTATTGGGGCTGATCGGATAGAATTCTAGCTAATCTAAGGTCAATTTATATAGCCAGAGTGTTAGTTTATTATTCTTTAATGCACTGTTTGGTGGTGTTATTGACATATAAAATGGTGAAATAAATGATGGAATGATCTTCCCTTCAAGTATTTAGTCGTGTGCACAAAAGCAGGGAGGTTTGTACTTCCCTGACCATTTTGTTTCTGTTTCCAACATCATTCTCCAATGTCTGGAGAATTACTACACGTAAGAAAGAACCATTCCACAGTTAAATAAAAGTATATGTGTTTTTTGTAAGAAAGGAGGAAGAAGCAGGTATTTTTATATTACCTTTAAGAACTGTTACCAGTGTAAGAATGGACTAAATTTGGACCAGTCACCTAGAGCCCAAACACGTGTATTGCCAAATTGATTCCCTTTTTCTAGACTTCTAGTTTGCCTTGGGTTGAATATGAAAATAATTTCTTAATTGTTAATGTTCTTAACATTAAAGCCCCCACTTGGTACAACTGCAATTCAAAAGGTGTAAATCACTAAACAAGTTTGTGGAGAGACACTTATTTAGCTGTTAATCTAGGTAATCATAGGTTCTCAGTGTCTTCTATGTGAAACTCTTCTGTTTCTTACCATCTGCACACATCGTCATCTTCAGGGCAATTAGTGGTGATAAAGAAAACTGTAAGAGAAAATTTCTTTCAGAACTTTTGGTTTCTGTGTGTACAAGGCACTGTGTGTGTCACACGAGCATTCAGTCCACAAAACTTCACATTCACATGAGGTGAACACCATTCTCCTGGGGAAAAGGAACAAACCCCTCTCGCCAGTCAACTTATTAGGGTTTTGTCATTGTTTTCACGGAGTGATTTAGGCATGACTGCGGAGCAGGCTCTTCAGGAGCCACACAGACATGGATTACACAACACACAAGAAGCTTGATAGTGTCACTACCACACCTCTGTTTTTTTAAATACACTTCCTCCTGCTTTTAGGTTGGGTCCAGTTATTCATAGGGAACACCTGGCTCTGCACAAGGAAGCACTAAATCCTTTGCCTTCAAAGCACACAGACAGTAAGGAAGGTCAAGTATTACTCAGGGATTTCTCACCAGATCTTCAGATCAGGTCTCTTATTTTTTCAGTAAAATGCAGCACATCATTTTTGCATTTTCAGCTCTGGAGGAAAGGCCTTGATTAAACCAGTGAAGCTAAACCACCTCCCTGAATGTCGCTAAAACAGGGAAGCATAAAAATCCACATTTAAATGTACCATTGAGCAACTAATCCCAGTTAATCCCAACAGCCCCTGAAAGTCCCTTACGGCGCAGGACGGGCAGGGACCAGCCATCTCCTGCAGCCATGGATCACGCCAACAGCTTCACAGCCGGGAACAGCAACTCCTCATCCAGAGGCACAGCGTCTGCAGTCCCACAGCATGCCAGGAGTACTCAGCATCCCACCAGGGGGATGAGGGGAGGAGTCAGCCAGAAGGAAGTCCAGGATAGCCCTTTGCACCTTGTTTGTTTGCTCATTCTCTTCCGAGACCCCCAGCCGCCCACCCCTCAAAACACCAACACCAGCACAAGGGAGCAAGGGACTAATTTATCATTATTTGGAAGGAACTGCTCTAGTTTTACTCATAGGTAAGAGCAGTTGTAGATGAAAGAGCAACAAGGACAAGGACAGACCCCTGGCAGGTTTTTCTCCCAGTCTGTGCCCTGGGCAGGGCAGGCAGATAGGATCTGCAGCACCATAAATCACCTCACTGCAAAGGGAGAAGAGAAACGGATTGTGAAATGAACTGTAAAATAAACTTCTAATGTAAACATCGAACAGGCAGGGGGTTGTTTTTTCTGTCTGGGAGCCCAAGTCTGGTACGATTTACTGGCTGACTATGCTGGGACCTTGTTGGGTGAGGTTACTGCTGGCCTTACTGCAGGACAAGGAGGCAGCCATCGCTCTTGTTTGCAAGCAGGAGAGGGGGCTGATGGTGCCATGAGCATCCTGCTGTCCTCTGGCACCATTTCTTTGCTCAGGCACGGGAGCTTTGCCCACAGTTGCCATCACGAGCTGTCTGTCTCCTCCTGACCCAGAAAGACACCCTCCCAGACACCAGCCTTGGTGGCCTGGCAGCAGTGATGGGGACACCCCAAAAGGCTTCAGGCTGCATCTTTCAGCAGGGCCTGGGTTTTCTGATAAGCAGGTGCTCACCCAAAGCTGCCTCTCCCTGACATGTCTCCCATGTCCCTGCCCACTCTGGTCCTGCTGCTCACAGTCGGTGGGGCTTTGCTGCTTGCACCTTTTCCAGGTCTGGCCTGTTGTCCCTGCCAGGAGGGCCAACACGTGCCCTCAGCAGGGAAAGCAGGCCACCTCTGAAACAAACCTGACCCACTGCAGGAATATCTGTATTTTCACCTGTATTTATACTTCTGGTCCAGAAGGACTCAGACTCGATGATCCTGAGGAGTCCCTTCCAACTCGGCATATTCCGTGATTCTGTGGTTGTACGACATCAGTTCCTCTCTGGGGCCGGGGGCACGCCCTGGCTCACGCGTCAGCACAGTGGGACAACATTACTCAGTACGTGTTACAGTCAAACCAGCAGGAAAGATAACAGTTTGCTGCTGTACGTAGAGACCTGTGCCTCAGGTAGAAATGGACAGAAGCCTCTGTGTTTTTGGGGTTTTTTCTAGTCTTTTTTTAAAGCTGCTCTAAGTCCTTAAGGCAAGTCATGGGAGCATGAGGTTAGAAGCGACCTCAGGAGATCATCCTCCTGCTCTGAGGCAGGGCTAAGGAAAATCCAGGCAAACATTCTGCTCCCAAAAAACACCCTTCATGAAGAAAAGTCCACACCTCTAGGAAATGTGTTAATTACCCTCTTAGCTAAGAGAACATAACCTACATTTCCTGCAGATGAAACATGGCTATGTCCTCTCCTTAGTGGGTATGAAGGGTGGGGGTTTTTGAGTAATTCTCTACATGAAGTAATGCAAAGGTATTTTGTGTCCCCTCTCAACTTGTTCTAACAAATAACATCAGCCTTCTCCCACACGTCCCCGTTTTCACTGCCTCTGCTCATTCTTGTTCTTCAGCCTGGCTCAAACATCCGAGGGGGCCCCAGTGCCACAACTCCACAGCAGGAGCTCAGACAGTTTCTGCCTCATTATTGCCCACAACACCTTTTTTCCAGGGCTGCTGCTTGTGCCCCACTCAGCGTTTGGCAGCTGGTCTCTTTCCTCAGCACAGCTCCTTTATCTACTGAATCTCACCTGGCTGATTTTCCCTCCCAGCTCCCCATGTTGGCACGTGGTGGCACTCCTCATTCCACATGAGGGCTTTTCTGGGTGCTGGGCATGTGTCCTCCAGCTGCTGGGCTGGCTGATGCACCAGCACTCAGAGGCTGCTGCCAACTTTTGGGTTTCCAGGGCCCCAGGGCCACGGGCATCCAGCCAAGGCTGGGTGGGGCAGGTGGCAGAAGGACCAGAGGGACAAGTGTGGCACAAGATTAGGCTCACAGAAGGGGGATAGAAGGGACAGATGGGAGGGGAGATGGCACGCAAGTCCTGCTTTTGGAAATGCACACAAGTGAGCCGATAGTTATTCAAGTGTCTTGGTGAAAAAATAGTTGCTAGCTCCAAATTCCTCTTTAGTGGTCAAGCACCTGTGGTTTTTCTGCCAGGTGGAAGGTGGAGGGGCTGAAAACTGACAACTGGCCAAAAAGTTTGTGGGACACAGTGGAGAAATCCCCAGGGAATAGGTTTTTTTGGTCATTGTTTCCCATCATGAGAATCTGCATCCCATAATGGCCTACAAAAGAGGGCGGAGGGGATGTTGCTGAAGATACAGATTTTAACTGGGTAAAGTTATCCACCTCCCCTACTCATTTCACACTTTCACCTGTGCCTGCAGTTTTGTCATACCTTGAGTTCCACACATGAGTTTTGTGTGAAGAAGCCGAGCAGGTGCAGTCCTATCACTGGCAGCTGTGCTCTGAGCCAGGCTTAGCACGGGCCCAAGTGGCTACAGGCCATCCTTTGCTGACTGTCCCATGTGTGGGGGACAAGTTTTGGGTGCTGTTTCCAGGGTTTGTTTTGGGTACTGTTAGCGGCTGATGCAGCACCTCTGCTGAAAATGGCCACGTGCAGTGAGGTGTAGGGGTCTGAGAACTTTCTCTGGTGAGGCACAGCCCCATGTCTGCATACACAAAATTTGGATGTAAGCTGCTTAAACACAAAGTACTTCAGCAGTTTGTCATAATTCAGGTTTCAGATAAGAGGGGTCAGAACAATGTAATTCTGCTCCATCTATTTCTTCAAACATTTCCTTTGTCTGACCCTTATTATTATCTTATATTTCAGGTTCCAGATTCAAACCACATTTAACATTTCTAGTACAGCTTTATCCTGATACTCTCGGCACATGGGTCATGTCTGAGACAAGGCTAGACCAAAGAGAAATGTGTGTGAACTCTGAGCATGTGTGTGTGTGTGTGTGCGTAGATGTTAGACAAGTCACCTTTAGATGGTCTTTCCTCAACCATGAGCTCATCCAATCTGCCCGTATGGTAAATGCGACCTTTAAGTTAGTCTTGAAATGCTGAACATGCGCCTACAGAGGACTGTCAATTATAGTGGAAAAGAAACAGATAAGCCTTTTGTTAGCTTATGGATGAGGTGATCAGCATAAAATGTTCAAATTCTGATAACCTTCAGCTGGAAAAGTCTGCAGATTCGTGATTTACTGAAATATAGAAAATCAAAGTTTTTCAATTTTATTTTGCCGATTATGGCCCAGGGAAGTATTGCAGGTCGCAAGTGCCACTGCTGCCAGAGGGCAGACACCACTGACAACTCTGTAGCTGGTTGTTCTAGGCTGCACCTAAACTGTACAAAGCCACTTCTCAATATTCATTTCTCACAGAAAAACTTGGCAGAGCATGACCAAAGACACTTTTTAAAAGAACAAGGCATTCATTTCTTTCCCATTTTTTTGTCTGTAGGAGTTTGCTCTGAAGTGGTGGGATCATGTCCCTTTCAGTTGCCATACCTGGTAAGAGGTCCACAAACCATTTGTACTCTCAGCTCTACATCTCCTGACCTTAGCAGACCTTTGAATACAGCCACCAGACCACATTGGCTGCAAACTTACTATTTCAAGTGAAGCAGTGTTCAGCCTATGTTAGGCAAAGGTGGCTGATGCAGCTAGGGCAGCAAACTGTCTTCAGACTCAGGCGTAGCTTGAAGCAGCAAAACAAGGAGTGTTTCTTCCTAGTGTAGCTGGAATGGTGTGACTTGTGCTGGCAATGAGCTCTAAACAGGTGTTACCTGGGCTTCTTGCTTAAATAAAAGCATCATAAAAAATAATCATGTCCACAACTTACATAATTGACTCCACAAACATTTTAATAACTGGCCTTAGAAAAACAGAGGATGTAAAACAGTCATAGAATGAAAAAAAAAATAAAGAAGAAGAAGAAAAAAAGAAATATTTATTTCCAAAGAAAGATTCATGAGGATTAAAAGACAGGAAGATCATTGCTGACAGCAATGGAAATCACTGGTGACTTTAGATATGGATTGAAGAATGACTGAAGGGAATGAAAAAGTGGTTCAGATGCCCCCATGGCATTGCATCATTTAAAGTGTAGCATTTTATTAAGCCTTTTGCACTTGCTGCTTTATTTTTCATTCCTGTGTGCTCGCATCTCTTGACATTTTCTCTGCACACATGGAGAAGCCTCCTTGGATGCAAGGTCCATGAGATCTGTAAGGTGGGAGCTGGCCATCCCCCGGCTCCTTACACATCCATTTGTGTGAGAAAACCAAACCTCGAGAGTCTCCTGCTAACAGCAACATCATGTTGTCATCCCGGAGGCCCTTTCTTAATGAGGGAACAAAGCTTTGGCAAGGGAAGGTGAAGACACTGTGGAAAAGCAAAGATGCTCAGGCAGGAGATTTAAGAGGCTGGAAATGTAGCTGCAGAGTCTCAGCCACGTCCCCCAGGACCCAGCAATTCAGGGCACTTTCTGCAGGCAACCTGTCCCCCTGACATCCTCTGGTGAAAAACCGAGTGAAATGGGCTCACCCTGAAGTGCTTGTTACGGGCACAGAAAAGGGAAGAGAGGCTTTGCATGTGTGTTACTCCAGGGAAACTTCCCACGTGGCCGCTCCTGTCCGTGTGTGACTTGGTACTGTAGCGCTGAGCCTTTGGTGACAACCACCTCACCCGGACTGCAGAGCAAACACAACTCCATTGCAAAGTGAAGACCCCCTGTACATCCATGCCTGACCTTCCCCTCTGCTACCTTCTTCAGAGGCAGAAGCTTCAGAGAAGACACCCAGAGGTAGCTGCCTTCCCCATGAAGAGACTTAGGTATCTCCCAGCTCTGAAAGCCACTATAATTTTATAACTGCTCAGGCGCAGTAGAATTTTAACTTTAATTGTGGCTTTTCCACGGGAGTCTGCTAGGCTGAGTGACAGTGCATGGCAAAAACTTCTGTATAAATGAGACATCCTCGCCATAAATTTTGACTAACAGATGCACACTGAGGTTGATAACACAATTTGATATTGCAAATACGACTCTCCAGAGAAGTGTGAATGACAATGGTTTTCATTTAATGAGTAAAATGACTTTTTTTTTTAATTGTATGTCTTTTATGAATTGCTTTATTGCTTTCTAAGTGGTGACTTTTCTCCAGGACATTTGTCCATGAATTAGTTAATGGTGTACAAGCCTGGTTAGCCTTAAGTAAGAGGAGCCTAATAGAGATTCAAGATAAAGTGCTGGTGAAGTATGAATTTTCTACTGAAACAACAAATGCAAGACAAATACCAGGCCAGCCATTCACAGCAGAGGCTTGGAAAGGCTGGACTTCTCCCTCCTGGAGGGGAAGGTGTCAGGAGCAGCTTCCTCTGCTGCTCCTCCTCCGTCCTCTGGAGCACTTCCGAGGTGGCTCTGCCAATGCAGAGTTTTCCTCCATCTTTTGCTTTGGAGGTCAGAGGTAGCGTACACCCGTATTTCTTAACTAGCACTTCCTAGCCAGTGCCATCCTTTTCCAAGGTGGTTAGGACCAGCAGAAGGAACCACTGTCCGTGCAGCAGGTGAATCTTCAGAGAGCTTACGAGATGCCAGAGCAAGGTGCCGGCATCCGCTGTGCTTTGCTCCCTGTGATGTCCTCCCCATCCTCCCGCACCGGACCTTGCTGCACCAGCCATGGGCTCTTTCAGGGTTTACAGTGGCCCTAAGGGCATGAAGTAGAGCCAAAGTCTGACACTGCTGCGGTGCCAGGGTCCACAGGTGCCAGCAGCAGCCTCAATGCCCATTGCAGTGAGCACTGCTGGAAGGCTAATCCCTGGAGAAAGGCAACACTTGGGACTTGCTCTGTGCTTTAAATTTCAGCAGAAACAAAGTTTTAAGGTATTGCCTCAAAAAGAGTGAAAATTGAGGGAAAAGACTGCTGATCAGCATTATACTGGTCTTGGAATTGGAAATATTTTTATGAGCTGTCACATATTTTTACAGTTTTCCCCATTTCACCACATGTCACTCAGGATATAGGCATCTTTAAACCTGCATGGCATAATGTAACATTAAAAGAATGTTACAACAGTTACCGTCATTTAGGCCAGTTGTTCCTACTGAACTGGGACATTTTATCTCATTTTCTAGATTAAATCAGGTCCTAGGTATGTCATCAAACCATAAAAAAAAGCAGGAGATGCTTTGTTCTAATAAGTAAATATTTTGACATATGCAAAACTGTTCATGTCATGAGCATGCAAAGAGAATCCAGGTGCAAAAATAAAAATTCCAACCTGGAGATTCTGAATTTTGTCAGACAACTCCAAAGTTTCTCAAAGATTTAAACCACAGTTTAAAAAAAAAAAAGAAAAAAATTTTAAAAAAAGAGAAAAAAGTTTACCTGTTTCTTTTGTTGCTCTAGTGGAATTTTCTATGCTTTGTACTTATGTGATAAATATATTTTCATTTTAAAAAATTCCACAGGTGGAGCCACTGGGAAAAAAGGCTCTGTGGGCTGGGTTGGGCAAACAAGAGATGCCATGAGACACTGCAGAAGCCGTAGGCAGTGGGATGCATCTGTGTACCAGCAAGAGCAGTATCTACTCCATCTGGCTTGGGCTCCACTTCATCCAAGAAGACTTCCTTTTGAACAGGGAGATTCCAGTCATGATGACTCCACCAGTAGAAGAGGTAGCCTCCCAGATTTAATTATCTCAGCCTTCTTGAAAGCACCCCTAACTTCCTTGGCGGCAGCAGTAACCAAACAAGAGCTGTAAAATACTGTTTTCCCTGGTCTGGCTGAACTCACGACTCAGCATATGTGGTGGGGAGCTCCTAAAATAGCTCTATGTTGCCTCACCAGCCTCAGCAGCAACTTGAAAAGTCTTTTGCCTTCTGGGACAACTTGGAGAAGTTTTAAAATGTTTGGACTTATTTTGAAAGTACTGTGAAAGATAAGAATGATCTATTCCAAGGCTGGGTGAACTGAAGGTCACAGCTAAGGCATTGCACAACAGACCCAAGTAGGTTCAGCACGAAACTCGCTCAGGATTTGATCAGCTCATCTTCATTGCTGCTGCCGCCCCTGCCTAAATTCAGGTTAAAGCTGAGTCCCTTTGAGCCGGCACCTCACTGGGCCAAACAACCACATAGTTTGTCCCAAATACCAGTGGGGCAATGCCAAGGCAGAGGGCACGGGCCCTTCTGTGGCAGAGCCTTGCTGGAGAAGCCTTCTGAAAAAAACCAGGAAAACAGCTCTGTTTCTGAGGGGAAGCTGTACAAGCGCACTCTCACTCTGGGAAGTTTAATGCATACTTTCTCCTGGTCAAAGGCTATTCTCTGTCTGGATCTTGTCATGTTTCAGGCTATCTTTAGTTAGGACAAAACCTGAACAGCTCTTGCTATGTTAAACAAGGGATATCCCCAAACTGCTCTCGCTCGATGCAGTACTTCAGCGTAACGTTCCTGTGGGCTTTGCACGGACATCGTGGTTTGTCCCTCCAGAGTCACAAGAACCCGCTCCCTCCTGTGAGGAAAGGCTCCCCTTTCTTGAAAATAGAATTTCTTCCTGAAAAACAACTCCAAAAGACCCTATACATCTGTGGCTTCCCATCAGGGTGGGAGAAGAGCTTTTTGTCGACACGTCTCTCATTTCTGAGCACGCTCTCGAGTGCCAGAGCCCTCAGTATAACTTTCTGCTGAGTCAGGCTGCTGGTTTTATTATTCCAAATCCCAAATGGGTGGTTTCAAGTACTCCAGGCATTTTTCAAAGACAGTCTGAAATCCAGCCAAGCCCATGGTGGGGGTGTAACCCTTCTCCCAACAGGTCTGCAGTTGGACTGGTTCTCTCCCAGGTCAGGTGAGCTGGTCTGCAGCTGCAGAGCGCAGCTGCCACCCCTGGGGACAACCCCCCTCTGTCCCCAGAATCAAGTGAACTTTGTGATTTCTCACCAGCAGTAAATTATCCCCCTGGGGTTATTTGACCACTAAAACTACGCTGGCTTGGCTGAATGACTGAAGGGCCAAGGCCCATGTCAATATGCATTGACAGCTGTTAGTGGATGCAGGCTCGGGATCCCTCCCCAGCCCCAAGCCCCCCACCAGCCATTTTCACCTGCTGCTTGAAAGTCACCCCTTCTCCACGTCCTGCATTTACATGTCTGTCTATGAGACAATAAAAACAGAGCCAAGGCAAATGTGCAATGTAGAGATCCATTATGCTTTATTTACATGCGTCACCATCTCTTTTACAAACTAGATTACAATTTAAAATGGAATACACAAGGCAATATCTACTAACACCAAGTGGAGTAAGCACTGCGTCTCTACTTCATTTGGAAAGGGGCAGGTTTTGCTCCAAAACAAACTTCCTTCCAACCTCTGAGTAGTAAGGTAATATATTCCTCCAGGGCAGCATCTTTTTTCTTTGTTTTTGTTTTTTTTTTTTAAATATAAAATCCTCAGTAAGACTGCAACGTGAGAGTGTCTGCTTTCAAATGAAAGTACAAGATAGCCCAAATGAAAAGTATAAACTGTTCAGCTCTTCGGTATGTAAAGACGGCCATGCGCGATAAGGCTGTGGATTTAATATTCTTCCAATTTACATGGCTTGAAACGGAAACAGATAAAACAGTTTTACAGATACTGTATACATATTTTTTCCAATCATGCAACTTTTTAAAAAAAAAGTTAGACATGTGAAGCCAAATGTACAATCCATTTTTTCCAACCCATAGTTACGAAATGTATCTGGTCCCCCTTCGCATCTGTTGGCAATTCCAAAGGTATATTGTGTACTTGAAACACTTACAGGACACCAATTGCCAAGCAATGATATAATTTTAGAGAAATACATGACCTAAAAGGTAACTTTTTTAAGCAGTGGCACAAAAATTTCTGGAGTTAAGCAGTGTTTAACTATCTGATTACTCTTAAGAGAATTTTTTTTACAAAATCATTAAATCAAGCCCCAACCTGTGACTAGAAACTGCATAACTAACACCTTTTTGGACCTTTTGTTTAGACCATGTGTTCAAATGATAACCATGTAATTGTGACCTCGACCTACATCTGTTTTACATGATTTCACAAGGAAAACTTCTACCCATAAACATGTTTAAAGATTCAAAGGCCAAATTTTCAAAAAGTAGGTTCCCCAAACTAGCTATTCAAGTCTTAATTTTGACACCTAAATAACTGGCCCTTTGTATTCAGGGAGATTTATGTAGCACCTCTGGAGTGAAGGGCCTTTGCTGGGCACCTCAGCAGGTGCAGAGGGTGATGACCTTCCCCTGGGCCTGGGGGGACCTGTCACTTCCCTTTTCTTCAAGAAGCCATGAGGGCAGAGCAGCTCACTCCCTGCGACCATGCTGGAGTCCCCGATGCTTGGTGCCTAATACCAGGCACTTCTGCTTGAAAATTTTGGCCCCAAAACTGAGCAACAGAAACCAAACCAAACTGAAGAGGTTGGCCAAGTCCATCCCTCTTTAATGTGCTGGGATGTTCCCCAAAGCGGGGGCCCAAGCTGTCCCAGCCATGCCAATGGAAATTCTCCCTTTGACATTGCTGGGAGGCAGGTTAAGCCTGTCAGTGGCTAATGTTTTTGTTATTTCTTTTACAAAAACTTCTCTGCCATTGATGGGCTGTCTCTTAAGCCAAGAGTTTTTTCTCCATTTTCTGAACAGCGCAGGCCATAGTTTTGTCTCTCATTTCTCCCAGTGGAAAGCAGTTCCTCTGAACCCAAGCAGGTTCAGTTGCTGGAACAGAGCAGAATTTGCCCCCGCATTTGGTTTAAGCTTTCAACAGGCCTTCCCTTGCCTTTGACAAGCATTGAATCTATACCAAGAAAAAAAATTAATTATGGGGTTTGGTCACTTCGGCCATACCATTGAGTCAGGCCTTACTGGATCTGTCAGTGATGGTGGGTCTTTGGGCAGCACCACGGGTCTCACTGGAGGCTCATCCCTGTAGGGATCAAAAGTTGCACCTCAGCATGGGGAGCCACCAAGTGAGCTCTGCTGACAGCCAAAATGTGGGGCTGGGGCACAAGTCCAGCCACAGGGCGGCAGCTGCACAGAAGCCTCAGAGAAAGAAACACCAGAGGGAAGTCCTTCAGCATACACTCACATTTTGGGGTGTACCAGGAAGCTAAGAGCTAACAGCACATGCTCAGAGGAGGCCAGTGATGAACTCTTGACCAATTTCAGGAAAAGGTGCCTGTAAGTGGACTTGGATAAGCCAGGTGCCCAGCTGTGCCACAAGCATCCTGGGAAGCTGGCTGCTGATAGACATGGGCAATGCGCACCACGCAGCTCCAATGAATGCAATGAACTAGGCCACATGCCGACAAATAGAACCCCTCAGTGTAAAAAGAAAAGAGAAGTTTTTACAAAAGGCAAATGATAAACCCTTGGCTGCTTGGAAGAGTTGATATGCTACGGGGCTATGCTAACCACAACTGCACAGAGCCTACATAGTCATAACTAGGGGGAGAAACCAAGAGGTGCATCTTTATGAGGGAACAGCATGGGGGCTACGGTACAAAACCAAAATTTCCATCACACTAGGAGCTGTTGTTTCACCAAAATCACCTCAGGGACCTGGAAAGTAAGGAGTGAGGAAGGGCCCATGAATGCATGTGTGTGTTGGTGCATGACTGTGCATGTGCGGTGGCAGTGGCGAGAGGGAGTCACTCCACATTGCATGGGACACGGGTCGGTGGGAACTCATGCACTGAGACTTTGGGTTAAAATGCTAGTTTCGTTTTCCTAACATCCATGCATAATGATCCATTTCTGTACATAATAAAATATATTTATATATTTATATGCATAATGCTTTTATGCAAAGGAAAAAAAAACTTCATATATCGCTTTGGAGAATTATGTATACACTGTCCTATTCAGAACCTCTTCATACCGAGTTCCTATGTACCACTGGTGTTTTCCCCTCTTTTTTTGTATCCCTCCCCCCCAAGATACTAAGAAAAAGTAATCAAACTTTCCAGATTATAGAGAGGATCTATACAGCACCATACCTTTTATTCATTATTATTATTTATTATTCATTTTACAAAAGAAAATCTTAGAAGCAAAATATATGAAACTGCCTTGTCTTTCAGTGTCATTTATCCTGCTACAATCTACGCTCATATGAAAAGCCATTTGTACGATACTGTCACCTTGCCATTCCCACTCCTGCTTCTTCTGCCACAATGGATTATACATAATGAGACGGAAAAAATCATCAAGGATATGTCCAAAACAACAACAACAAAAATAAACAGGATCACTGAAGCTGTAACACACGCTGCAGTGACCTGTGCCTCAGCTCCTGGCATTGTCACTGCAAGTCACCTGCCGATGCCCAGCCGCTAGGTTTCCCTTTAATTTCTCCGTTTTCAAACACATCTCTACAGGTGACTACGTTCACCTTGTGTGGCAGCTCAGCCCGTAACTCCTTACCAGCTCACTGCAGTACCGGGGGCAGCTTTGCTAACCTAAGGCAGGAGGGGAGCCTGCTCCAGTGGGCAGGAAAGGGGCTCCTGCCTCGGTGCATGTGAGGGCAATGGCACCCGCTGTCAGTCCGTCCTCATGAGCCAAGAGGCAAACTCGCCGGCTTCCCTTGTTCTGCAACCAACGCTGGGTTGACCCTTATGGAAAACAGGGGTGTACCATTAAATTTAAGGGAAGAATAAGAAAGAAACAAACCAACCAACCCAACAAACAAAGAGGTCACGCACATCCTCTCTCTGGAATTCAGATGGTTGACAGGACTAACAAATGCTGTATATTCAGAAAACCCTGACACCTGAGCAGTGTTGGGTTACGGTCATTTCCTTGCATGTGCACAGTGCCTCAGATTCCCCAGGGAGAGAAAGCAAAAATGGTTAAAAATCCACGGAAATCAAACTGGAGGTTGTACAGGGGAGGGTGGGCAGATGGGGAAAACCTCCAAAAAGAAAAGCCAACTTAAAACATCCCATAAACCATTAATATATTGAAACACCACATACTCATTGACAAGTAACTACTGTAAAGGCTACACAGTGTGTTCTCAACAGGATGGTGCTGAACATTGTCTCCACAGCAGGTGCTTGGCCATCCCAGAAAAGGAAGATTTTGCATACTTCAAAATGAGTTCAATTTCCAACAAAAAGAGAAAAAAAAATAAAAGAAAAAGAGGGGGGAAAAAAGGTAGGTTCTTCACTCCAGTAAGGGGCCTATTAACAGTCTGCTTCATTAGGAAAATAATGCAGGGTTCACAAAGGTCGTAAGCTGTAAACAGTATCACTGTCCACTTGCTGACAGCAGATTTGGCAAAGGGTTCTCTCTCTACATCTCGTGTCAGTTTGAGGGCCTGGAGAGGAAGAAGAAAAGAAGAAAAGAGAGTGAGATTACTGCACGTAGAAAAAAAACCAACAACAAAAAAAGCAACCAAGCAAACCTCCAAACAAAACAACAGCTTACACTGAGGAGGAATTCAGATACGTTTGCACCCAGGAGCCTCAAAAATATAGCAAGGAATAAGTTGACCCTGTCTGATAATACTTTTCCCTTGACAAGGTTCATGTGCTTCTTTGCTAGTTTAGCTGCTCCCAAACAGGACAGAAAAAACCCTCTCTTCAATGAAAAATGATGGTCAAGTCTGATTTACAGAAACCCACTGCACTGTCTATTTGTTAAGCGTATTTCCAGGTAGAAGCAATGCAGGATCCTCCAGCTTTTCTTCATTTTTCACTATCACCCTTTCTCAGCATCACCAAAAAGTTGAATAAATCTTCCGTAAGTGTTTGACATCCACCACCACCCTTGAAGGACAGACCAAGAGGCTGCTCAAGACAAACAGTAAGGAGCCACGAATTTCAGTGTGGACTTTGGAGTTTTCCATTTTCGTGCTCACACAACACAGCAGCAACAGACAGGGTCCACCTGGCTTTAAAACTGGGTTAGGGTCCATCTTACTCTGTAGCCAAGACACTTCTCTGCGGAGAGAGAAGCATGGGGAAGACACCTTCGATACAGCATGGAGATGACTATGAAGGGACATGGTAAGTAGGTAAAACACTGAAAACAGATGAACATTTCAACCAAGGGGGCCAAGGGGACACGGTTTTAAAGGTACCCAGTGGCTTAAAGGTATAGGCAAGCATCACATAGGGTTTTGGAAAGTATGTACACTTAAACATTCCCATGAAATCCTCTCACATCTTCAGAAAGTCCACTTGGTAGACATCCGTGTTGCTGGGCATGTAGCTTCTAGCTCTGAAATGGCTTCTGAAAACAGGGCTTAGTCCCCTCACACCACTTACTACCTTTTGAGGATTTTCCCCAAGACGAAAGATTGATGATTTTATACAGTGCAAGAACAAAGGGACATAGGCTGAAACCAAAAAGCCATTGAGTTGATGACAGGAATGTCTTTACTTTCAAAAGACCCTGCTAGCAGGCACCCTCACAAAAAATGGTGGATTTAGTGGAACGGCTAGTTTAATCAAGACAGGCATCTCCTGCAAGGAGGATCACTCAAAGACTGTCTCCTGTCTTACGTGCCAGGCACTGATCCTATGATAACAATTTATTAAAATGACCTATTCTGATAATGCTAAATGATTGATGGAAATTTAATCATTTTGTCTCATGGTTATTAGAGCAACAGCGTGACAGCTGCTCCCTGCGCCATTAGGGGAGAACTTCATTCAGCACAGCTTAGGGAGCAGACAGATTGTGCATTTCACCCAAACAAAATTTGGCTTTAGCCTTAATTATGTAGAAGGGTTTGGGGTAGACTGTTTTGTGAATAAAGGGATTTCCGACTGGATCAACATATTGATTTCTTTATTTTCAAAGGGCAAATTAACGCTGGCCGTTCGTTAATGTGACTGCCTGGCAATGACTCCATTTGGTGTGCCCCGATGGCCGTAACAAGGTCAGCAGAAGATACCCACACAGGCCTGGTAGCCCCCAGTAAAACCTGGCTAGTGGCTCAAATGCAGCTCAAACAAGTGCAAGCCCATTTCTCTACTTCTTAATGCCTGAGCACCAGAGGGGGCTGGAAATGAGTGACTGCCCAAAGTGCAACATCCTCTGAAGGCAAGGCTCGGGTCCCAAATGCCATAGCCCAGCAAGTCAGCTCTCTCTCAGGCAGCCGCCAGTTATGCTGAGTGTGGGCTTAACTGTGGCACGTGTGAGAAGTCTTGCTGACTTTGAATAAAGCTATTGATTAAAAAAACCTCCCGATAAGGTACTAGAGTATTGCTAAACATTTAAATTAAAAATCTATGTGAAATATTATACTATGAAACCAAGTGACAAGAAAAAATCTGGAGGATGGATGAAGATGAGCATCTTTTGTGGAAGTGGCACTGCCTGATATTTTTTCTGGAGGGACCTGTACTTCAGACAGTGCCAACATTTTGGAGAGAGATGCACACCTGAGGTGTGCATCATATAGCAGAACCAAACCATGCTCCATTTTCACAGCTGTGCTTACATGGACTTTGCAAATGGATTCAAAATTCAAAATTCAAAAATCAAATTCAAGAGGTAGATCAAAGTCTTAACCTGCCTGCCTTCAAATCACTCTGTTAAAGTCTGTAACAGACCCACAGTCTTGCTTTTTGTCTCACCACAAAAAGCCTGTTTACATTGAGTTAGCGGCCTGCTGCCCCGTATCAAGGCAGGGAAACAAGTGCTCCAGTTACATCTCCATTTATCACAGAACCATAGTATGATTTGGGCAAGAAGGGACCTTAAAGATTGTCTAGTCCAATCCCCCTGAAGTGAGCAAGAACATCTTCAATTAGATCAGGTTGCTCAGAGCCCCATCCTACCTGGTCTTGAACACTTCCAAGGATGGGTCATCCACCACCTCACTGGGCAACCTGTTGTGGTGTTTTACCACCCTCATTGCCAAAAACTTCTTCCTTAAATTTTATCTAAATCTACCCTCTTCTGGTTTAAAACCACTACCCCTTGTCCTATTGCAACCGGCCCTGCTAAAAGCTTTGCAAACAGTCACGCAGGAGATGAGATGCCCCTTCCTTCTGCCCGATTCTCTGCCCTCCCATCCTTTACCTTGCTATTGACCAGTTACAAATGCTACTCTTATTTTACTCTGTGGCCAAGCCGACTGGTTCTAATTTCCCTCCAGCAACAACATTTCTTCACCTCTGTCTCACATCATTCCACCACTTAACCTGACGGCCATCTCCCAAGCCCCATGACAGCTTGTGCACCATCAGAGCAGCTCTGAAGAATCATTTGCCACCTATTGCTTTCTCCCTTTGATCCCCAGTGGCACCAATTATGCAGCACTGGAAATTTCTTCAGAACAGAAGGGTGACACAGTGATGCTCCCCAGAGCAGGGCATAGATAACATGCCCTGGTTTATCAGTGAGCCAACACAGCCATCAGCACATGAAGTTTTCTGCTGGAAGAAAAGCTGTATGCTCCTTTACACAATTATGGTATGAGAATCTGCACTACCAACACACAGCTCCTCTGTATGGCAGCCTAACATGGGTCTCCTGATTTGGCTGGAAGGCTTGTTGAGTGGATATCATCTTGGAAAATATCACCATTTAGAAGTCTGTAAAAGAAGTGTTCTCCCTGGGTACCACTTTGCAACAACTCTCCAGAGACAGGAACTCCCAGTAACTACTTTTACTGTCTAGATACTTGGGATGCAAACATTTCCAAGGAAACTTGTGTCCTTTAGTGACAGATGTGCATTCGTTCTGGTGCCTCTGCCCTTCGATTTGTCATCGCCTCCAGCAACAGAGCTTCTATTCCAAAGTGGGGGTAGGCTCGAAAAGCAATACTTGATTATGTGTGGTTGCAAGTTAATATTCTGCCCGAGGTTTCACAGCTAAAGACTGAAAAATACACAGAATTTGTTGAAAAACAAGTAAGGAAGATAACTGTGGCCAGTCTTTCTGTAGCGACAAAATTACAGCATGAGATTTTTATTTCAAGCACAATAAAAATTGGAAATCCCAATGTCACAGCAGGTGTGCCACAGTGACACCCTACAGGCTTAGCACACGCTGCACTAGGATGGCCCTGTGCTGAGGGACAACACTGAGGTCAGGGGACAAAGCCCAACAACAAAAAAAAGAGTTGGCAACTTAATGTGGCTTTATTTCCTGAACTTTCAGGCATGTTGCAACTTCGCTTTTTCTCCTTAAATTCTACTTGTAAAAATAGATCTTTCCCAGCTCAGAATTGGGGGCAGAGAGTAATAGAGGATGGAAAGAGGAAGAATGCCAGCACGGGACCAGGACTTATGGGAGCTAAAATGTTGCAGTGCTTGTAGCTGCATAAGCACGTAAAGCACAAGTGTCTCTTTTCCTTCTGTTGCTGCTCTTCTTCCAAGAAACACTGCAAACTATAGGAGACAACCAAGTATTTTGGAAGTAAAAGTAACTTAAGACAGCAGATCATTCTCTCATCCTATATCAGCTCCCTGGGGAAGAAGGCCAGAACTGTAGTGAGCTGCCACAACTATTTATAAGCAGGCTATTCTGATTTCCCACTGGTCTACAGAACCATAGAAAAGTCCAGGCTGGAAGGGATCAGCATATTCTGGTCCACCTTTCTGTTCAAGGCAGGATCTTAGGTTAGGTTATTGAGGATCCCGTCAAGTATGGAATATTTCCAGCACGGGAGAATCCACTACTCCTCCGGGCAGTTCATTTTACCCACAAAGGTGGGTAAGGTCCCTTCTACCCATTTTACAGTTGAAAAGCAAACTCTGAGCCCAAGCACTGTTGATACACAATTGCTCTTGAGAACCATCACATCTGGCTGGGTTTAATCCTCTGCCCTGGCCAACACAGGAGAGCTTAGATACAGGACAACTTCTCTCCATAAGGTCATCAGGTTTCTTACTTGACAACCTTTTGATCAATTTTATCCCCTGCATTTTGTTCAGGAGCCCAAGGAGTGGAAATCCTGCCACTGACTGAGAGACATCAGTTTGGGTGTTCAACACAGCCCTTTTTAGTCAGGATGCTGCTGGACTAGAGGAAGAAGGCCAAAACTACTTGCAAAATACATCTTTTGTTAGATGTAAAGCCCATCAGCTGGAATAACTGTGTTTTCTTTAGGCACTCAGGAGCACTGGGAAGGAGATGTCTACTGTGGATCACAAAAGGATGTGTACTACTGCACCTGTGCAAGACCAGAGAAGGATTTGCTTGCATTTTTGAATCTGAAGAAAAAGGGTCACATTTTGGAGTGAAAGGTACCTGCATGGCTAGAAACATCCTGAATTACGGGTTTATAGTGCTATGGAAACATGCTATGTACCTGTTATTCTGAATGCGTTCATAGAGAGCTTCTTTTTCTTTGCCAGGAAGCCTATTTTAAAAACATTCTCCCTGCTAGGGAATCTTCTCATTTTCCTCTGCAGTAAGTTGAAAATGACAGGCCAATACCTCGTTGATAAAAGGCAGGACATCTTCTATCATGACTTACAAGTGGCAGAAAAGGCAAGAGAGGAAAGGTCCTACCTCAGAACCAGATTTTATCTACATGTGTACGGAATGAATTACCTACAAAAGCCAGGAGATGTAGGATGTAGGCAGTGCAAGGGAAAAACAATGAGCAAGACATTCAGCTCAGCTGCAGAAGTGCATGAACACAAGCCATTCTCTACAGCATCATCTGGGAAAAGTGGCCTTTTTCCTGGAGTAATGGCAGACAGCCATGGCTGCACGGCAGCTTCCGTTAGCCGAGCTGCGTCCCTGTCCGATTACTGCTCAGCAGATGTCCCCCCTGCCAGACTCCAATAACTGCCACCCTGTGCAGTAATCTCAGTGGAAAAGCTGATTAAACAGCTCCAGCAGACTGGACCAGAGCAGGGCATTCCCACCACCCAGCCACAGGTACCTGATTTAATGGGGTCAGCATCCCCACACACCACTAGGGACTTGATCGGGGCCAGTGCTGATGGGAACATCCTGCTGGAGATCCTTCATGATCAGGACCAGGAGCCCAGGGTGGCTCCTTCCTTCATCCCCCTCCCCCAGGCCAGGACAGAAAGGCTGGCTATCGGCACACATTACTACTCAAACATGCGCTCCCACTGCCCACGCTGTACCTGTGCTTTTTGGCTGTCATCAACATAAGACTTAAACCTCTCCAGCTGTCAGGTCATCACCTAGGCTGAGTGCCCAATTGCTATGAAAAAAAGATCCTGACCTTTCCTCAGCTGCATGACGCTATGTTCCTAAAAAGGAGCTCTTACTACGCACTTCTTCAAGAAAATATGCTTTCATGGGGGCTATTTAAAAGTCTGGCTCAAAGGAAGGAATGAACAAAGAAAAGCCACCTGTAACCAGCCCAGCAATCAGGCAAACCACATATCGAGGGACCAACACTGATCTGCAGCTCTAAACAATCATTATGGCTCATTCACATGAGAAAGACGGTTTGCAAAGACTCATTCTGTAACAAAACCTGTGCACTGCTGATCCAAGGAGGAAAGCACTGGGGAGACCAGTTGATGCGGGCTGTTCTAAAAATATCAGTTTGTGCTGTCATCTGGTGAGAGTATGTCATCCTGTAATCTTAGCATCTGCAGGGACAGCAAGTTTCTGCCTAATTATTGCTGCTGAATCACATGACATAGCATGAGGTACTAAAAAATACAGCTATATAAAACACCAACAGAAGAACACCCAAACCACAGGGTAAGACCACTGTCCTGGCTTCAGCTGCTTTACACTCACAACACAAGCCTGTGGAGGCAATCCTGTTTTTTACAGATCTTTTCTCTGGGTTAATAAAACCCCAAACAATAAACCCAGATTAAAAACATACCAGAACAGAAAAGCCCTACTCCCAGAAGGAGGGAGCAACTCATTGTGTTTGCGTGTCAGCTCCTGCTGTCTTCACGCAGCAAAAGCCACAGCATCCCTGCAAGCCCAGGACTGGCCCCTGTATGCAACGAGCTTTGATGAGCTTCAGGGGACCTCATGGGGGGCAGTCCCAAGGGGGTTTGCCCAGCTTTCCCCTCTCCTCCTCCCCAGCAGCCACGAGCACAGAGTTTGCTCCTGTGCCACTGATGTGTTCCCCAGCCATTGAGGAGCCTGCTCAGGGCAGGCCCTCCTTGGAGTTGAAGGGATCCCTGTTCCCCACAAAATACATTTTCTACATAGATATTTTTGTTCAAAGACTAAACTTGGCATGTGTGGTGTTGCCTAGTCACAAAACCACCTTTCAAAACTTGGGCTGGCAGAAACAACATTTAAATGTTACAAGTGCCACCACCTTAACCACTAGCCTACTAGAAATGGAGCAGAAGAATGTGCTGCTCTTGAATTTCCTTTAGATTTTTTAAAGGCAGACAGCCCCACCTTAGCTCTGTGTAAGAAACCTGGCAGCCCTATCCCTAAGACCTCATTTATGAAAATAAGAGAGAAGGGAGTGCAGCTATGGTCCTGAGGCAGTCAATGTCCTCAGGTAAGAGATCCACCAACTCAGCTTCCACGGGCAGAAGATTTCTGGCAGAAAACAGAAATAATCTTCTTTGTGGCAAACAGTACAGAACTCTCTGATTCAAAACTCCATCCAAATGGACATCTTTGACTACCTATTTTCACTTTAAGATGGTGTTGTAAACATGAAGTCACCCTCAGACCTATTTGTCTTTGGTATGAATTGTACACAGAAACAGGTTGAATACCAATTAACAAATTGGCAAATAGTCCAAGCTGATATGGACTAATGAAAGACTAACAGACATTTTGTTAGGTTTCCTAAGATTTTTTTTTCATCAGAGATGTTAATCATCAAGTGTGAACATTACATGGCTTTGCTATTTGCAGCTTGTGTACTCTGCAGTGAGAAGATGTGGGACCTAGATGATACTAGTGGAAAATGAGTGACTTTAACCTATCTGTCAAGTATTTCACATGTAATTTCCAAACAAGTCAATGTGAGTCCAGTACAGCTCTGCTACAGAGCCCAGAGGCACCCTGATAAATGACACGTTGAAATCTCTTTCAGAAGATGCAGTTTAGATAAGTTTTTCAGACTATGACACCAGCTTAAGAAGTTCCTGCCCTGCTCGTGCTGAGCCTTTCTCCACCCCATGCCCAACCCTGCCAACACTGCTGCCTGCATGATGCCATTGTAAACTGGATCACTGAAACAATCCAGGTAAAAACAACATTTTGGACAGGTTTTGATGCTGGAGAAAATGTTTGCCTGTGCAGCAACTGCTCCCCAGCTCCTGACCTTCCAGGCAGCAGCAAATGTCCTGAACAGTCTTCTCTGATGCTCTGTTTTGGGATGACACTTTGGCAAAAGCCAAGTCCCACTGGACTTGCCAAGTGAGATGGACCCCAGAGCAAAGTGCAGAGTTGTGGGAATCCCAAACTAAGAGAAGGACCCATTAATTTCAAAATAAAAGGTATTCTAGAGACAGGTGAGGGAATAGTGATGTCTTTATTGATAAACCCGCTGAAATTTCAAGGTGATGATTATGAGTGGGTGGAGGGCATTATCTAGTGCTTTTGGAAAGCAGGTAGAGAGAGAGGTACAGAGGCCCAGGCAGTATAACAGGAAAAAATTATGACTGAGTGAAAAAAGCAAGGAAAAAAAAATATTTTCTCCATTCCTTCTTATAAGAGAAAAAAACCCAAAGCAAATGCAAATTCATTTATATGCTTCAATGAGGGCCCTCTGAAAGGCTGGGCATGGGCAGCCTCGTGGGCACAGGCTGGTGGGGTGGGATTGGGCAGGGCTCTTTGCAGGGACCATGCACAGGCTTGTGTGCAGCAAACATGCACAGCCACTAAACCTGCGACAGTGGCATCCCCTGCAGGCATTTTTTAATTTCCCTATGAAGAAATTGTAGTTGATTTTCTTCCAAAGTAAACCTCCCTCTATACCTAAGTATGTATAAATTAAATACCCATGTATTTGCCTTCTTTCTTTTCTTCCTGAAAACTGACTCCAATGTTTCTCTTATTTTTAATAGGAAACACAGCACTTACTATTCCTGGGTATGCCAATAATCCATTGTAACTGCTTCTGCCTGCCTGCAAAACACACCTGGCCACCCTTGTGAAACGGATTTAGCATAAGCAATTGCCAGGCTGTTCTGCCGAAAGCGTTCCCCAGTCTTTGGGCTTGTAAAGATTCATTACTGGGATCACGAACACTGCTGAGAGATTTTAATTCAGGGATCCCTATTGCTACGGTAGAGAAGTAACCGAGAAAGGCAATTCAGAATGATTGCATCTGATGTCATGCGAGAAGCCCCTATCAAAACATGAGATGCTCATATGGAGGCAAACTCTCAAACAGTGCTGCTTAACAGATGAGGAAGGGTGCATGATGAACCAGCTCAGCAGAAATCATCTGCGCTTGCACCTGATACCGGAGGCACCCTGCAGCAGCCGGTCCACTTGTCAGGGAGAGGGAGAGAGGCTTCCACAGATGACTGGACAGTAATCTGCCGAGGAGAGCTGTCTCATTAATAAATCTGTCCTCTGCAATGAGACTCCGCTCACACAGATGTGTCAGTTCCTTTATTCGGAGGGAGCAGCCTGAAAAAGATCACGGCAGCTATGCTTTCCGTGGATGCCAGAGGCCTGGGTGAAGAGGCAGCAGGGAACATCAGTGAGGAGGTGGGGTGCTGTGTCTCCTCCACGCTGCCCACACAAGTCCCCCTGCGGCGGCTGCTACCTACACACGAAGCTATGGAAGCAGGAGGCTGCCCTATTTGCCTGTGTCAAGCAAAACTATCAATAACATCTATTTTTCAGGCCCCATTTGACAGATTGTACTGCTGGATGTTGCACAGCAATAAAGTTCCTACAGCCCTTTTTTTTTCATCATGCAACGCCGGTTTTTAAATCCAAGCAGCTCATGCACGTGAAGGAAGAGAGAACTGGTCAGCAAGCATAACCTTCTGCAAACTTTTGCTTCCTCATCCTTGAATCAATTCTCTTTTTTCCCCCCTTTCTTTTCCTAAATTCTCCAGTACTGGAACTGAAGAAACCCCAAAATTCATCTGTGGCCCTGGCACTGCCAAGTTGCTGCCTTGCTCGGGGTCAGTGGGATGCAGAGTCCTCTACAGCCCATCTCCGCAGCCCGTCTCCTTCCTGTGCATTGCAGTGCTCTTGCTAAGAGTGAGAAGATGTGCAAGAAGCAGAGGAAATCCCTCCACTGACAGGGAAAGGACTGTGCACACCAGCCACTCCATCAGAGCACAGCAGCTTTGCAGACTGACTGGAAGGAGGACGGCTGGGCAGCCTTGTTCTCCCTCACAGACAGCAGGTAACAGCATGTCTCCTGAGGTGCTCCACACACACAGGAAACAGGAAAACATTCAGGAGGTTCACCACTGCTGCTCACCTACCACAAAGCTTCCCCTTGAACATCTAACTGTGAAACAGTGAATGAAAATGCAATTAAAGATGAAAGGGGCAAGTTATGCACTGTAAAGTCAAAGGACACTGACTCCTTCTTTCCATCCTTCACTTGGAAAATAAGAAAGCTGGAAGTAAGCTGTAAACTGAATGAATGCCTCGTTTAACCTCACCACTGAGATGATCTACATACTATTCTGAAGTTAATAGAACACTTTCAATAATTTATAGCTAACCTTTTATCCTACTATATTTTGAAATTTACTCCCTTATACTAATAAATAAATGAGAAAGGGCACTTTGTGTGGCACCTGTCCTATGAGTCAGGGAATATGTATGTGCAAGCAGGCAGAGGTATGGGCAGGAGCCTGCAGAATCACAAAAGGATGACAGAAACAATGATTACAAGTCCCCAGCTGTGGAAAATAAGCAACGGAAAAAACATATCAATCTTGAAAAAAAATTAATCTGAAGAAGCTAACATTTAAAAAACACCTATGTCAGAACCCAAATCTACAGATGTTCTCTTGGAAGAGTCCGAAAGAAAAATATATCTACCCCATTCAGGGGTGGGGGGAGGAGGACAACAATTATTGCATACTTAAAACATTAAGGCCAGGACATTCCTGAGACCAGGATCCAATATATAATTCCTCCATTTGATACCTTTTTTTTGGCCAAGAAATACAATTTTAAGACAAAGCAAACCCAAACAACTTTGCTAGTGTTGCTGTACCACAGCAGCAGCACAACTCTGATTCTGTCCAGATCTGTCCCACACACCTGATCCCCAGTGAGTGCTCTGATCTTGCAGAGACACTCTTCCTCCTCCCCCGCAGCAGCACTGCTCCACTGACTGCAGAGCCCCTCGCCCCATCCCTGCGTAACACAGCTTGGATGCATGTGGCATCGACTGCAAGAAAGAATCCATCTGTTGCGACTTCAAAGAAGATGAGTTAGAGCTCTGCGATTCCTAAAACCCACAAATATTCCACCTTGGTTTGCCTGATTTGTTATTAACATTTCTCATGCCTAAATTAAGAAGGACGCTGAGCACCAGATGCGTGCTGACAGTGTTGCAGTCGAACAGCTTTTATAGCTTAGCCTTGTTTCCCTCCACACCTCCACGTTTCTTGGTTGTGCCTGTTGCATACCAACACACAGCAAGCCACCGCAAGCCAAATTACTATCATTAGTGTGCACTAACTATTAGGGGTTTGGTGCAAACTCCAATAAAACTAAGGAACCAATTATTTTACCACATCTATGGGGCACTGACCTGTTTGCCCATTTTCCCTGTTCTCAAAGATCCTTCAGCCTGGTACCCAACTTTGTGATGAAGCCTGTTTAGCACCAGTGAAGTTCCCCACATTCAGACTGACAACGTTCTGAGCTGAGATGAGGGAATCAAAGTTAAAATCCAGCCCATCGGCATCCATGAGTTCACTGCGGATAATGGACTCCATGTCACACTCCAGGCTCCCATTGAAAATATCCAGGTCCAAGTCACTTGGGAATTTCTCGTGTCCCATGACCGGGAGATTCACGCTAGAGGAGTACAAAGAGGAGCCTGACAGCGGGTCAGAAAGTGTTTGCATAGACTGACTGACAGGTGACTGCTGATGTTTGGTGGATCCCAAGCTGTTGGAGTCACTCAAGCCTATGTTACTGATGGAATTGGACAAGGCACGGCTGCCACTAAGAGAGGAGTTGTGGGACTGGTGCTGGTGATGGGACAGGTTCTGATTGACCAGACCGCCCTGGCTGGACTGCGCGGCAAACGACATCATGGGGTCGTTGCGGAGCATTATATTCCTGCGGGAATTCTGGGCGGACACAGCTGTGCTGGCTTGTGACATGAGTGGGTCAGACTGTGTCATCATGACATCGCTGTGACTAAGTGCATCAGAGGTGAGGAGATCCTGCAGCGTCTGGTTGTTGTAATGAGAAATGGAAGAGAAGGTGGCCTGCTTGTTCTCCTGAATTGTCTGCATGGGCGACTGGCGGAGGGAATTCAGGGACGACGGCCCGAACACAGCGTTGTTGAAACTACTTGACGGGGAGCCCAGCCCTGAACCTTTGGAACCATAAGGAAAACTGGAGCTTCTCTGCATTATCCCTCCTGTGGGTGACTGCTGGGAGGGAGGGAGTGTTATATTGTCCAAGAGATCATCCATGAGGTTATCTGTCAGTCCATCATTCAAATTCATTGTCCCAGCCATATCGGTCAACCTAGGCAACTCCACAGTACATGGTTTGTTTACCGATGGGGACAAGCTCGATGGACTACTGTACAGCATGGGAGAAAGTGGAGCATCGTCATCTTGAACATCGTCGAGCTCGGTGCTTGCCAAAATTGGTGACAAGCGGCCACTGATCGTACTGGCGTTTGAATTTGTACGGGAACGAAAATCTGTCCATGCATCCAGCTCGTCGCTGCTGCGGGAGGTGGGACTCCCTGGCCACTTGGAGAGTTGGGAAGGGCTGTCCTCACTCGTCTCCTGGGCGGTCTGCAGGGCTGCCTTTTTCTTTGCCGCCCGCCCTCTGCTCTTGGTGTACTTGTTGCTGTTGTCCATTGACACAGCACGTCTCCGGGGCGCCTTGCCGCCTTTTCCACCATCTGGATTGATCATCCACCAAGAGCTTTTCCCGGTGCCTTCATTCTGCACCCTGACAAATCGGCTGTGGAGTGACAAGTTGTGCCGGATCGAATTCTGCAGGAAAGGAACAAAACAAAACGTCAAGACTGGCACCCCACTTCTTTTACAACCCAAATCTCAATCATTAAACCAACATCCCATGATAACAGCAACATGAATAAAGTCATTGGACCGTCCTGGACATCTCCGTAGATTTCTCTGGCGCGGGATATTGGAGGGCTGGAGTGTAACTGTGGCATGCCAGAGTGCTGCTGTAAAGCAAGCCCTGAGCTTCCTCTAGCTGTGCCTTCCTTGTGCCCATCTCTACACCCTAAAAGCTTCATCCTAAGAAAAGGAGTGTTACATTCCTGCTAGAAAGGAGCTAGATGTTTCTCCCTTACTTTTGACTCAGGACAAACTATTACTATCAGTAATCTTGCCATCAGTTCCTTGAAATAAAAACTGCAAAGGCGCAGCAAAAATCTGGCTGGAGGGGTAGTCACACTCATTGCAGCCTCTGCAAACGTCTTTTTAATTCTTCATGGGCACATGTGCTGTGTATTTGTTATAATAACTCTTGAGAAAACTGCAAGTGCTGTTGCTTCTCTCCCACAGGCACTCTGTGCATGACTAAGCTGTACTTTCTCTCTTGATTAGAGGCACCAGAATTACACCCATATAGCAGTAGCTGGCCAGCTGTCCCCTCACTATAGTATCCTCACAGTCTTCAAAACATGATGTGACACAGTATGCAACGATATCCCTGTCCCTGTAAGCTGCTGGATACAGAGCTGTATAAAGCTGCTGAACACAGTCGGATACTCCGTGCTGTACAGGATGCTATGAAATACAGTGCTCTCAGGGGGAGCCCACACAGTCTGCTCTTGCATCCTACCTGCTTGCACTAGTCAGCAACATCGAACTGCCCAAAAACCACGTTGGCTCAACCCGATGATAATCACCGCAGAATCAGAAAGAGCCTGAGCAAACCAGCCCACAGTACCCCCAGAGAAATGGCACCAGCTTTAAACCAAACTAACTGAGATGAAAATCCCACTCCATTCATCCTGCTGATCTTGTGCTTAAAATATGGATCAAAGAAAGGAAAAGCAAATAGTATTTGTTAGTATGAATGCTTCCAGGTTTGGTAAACCAACATTTTTTTCCCATGTGGAAGTCAAAAGATTTTTGGAGCTATCCCATATTCCTTTGAAAACCCCTTGTGGTATTCCTCTAAGCTTAAAGAGTTGCAGAGTTCTTCTAATATTTTGGCAATTACCAGGTGTATCTATGAAAAGGATAAAATCACATTTGTCCTATCAACATCTTTTAAAAACACATAGCAAGACTGTAACACAATCAAACCATTCAGAACAAGTGTCCTTCGTTTACAAAACACTGAAGAAACTCCAGATTTAAATGGGCAAAGAATGAATCAATCAACAAATCATTCACCAGCACGTCAACATTTGCATCCTTAGGATAAATGGATGCTTGACATAAATAAACTGGAGCACAGTATAAAGAAGCACAGCCCAGCTTTTTTTAAAACAATTCTTTTCAGTATAAAATGCCTTTCTTTCCCCACTGTTGAGCATTGTGGGTTTTGTCAGATTGTGAAATGGAAAACATGCCTGAAGTTCTTGCATGCAGACAGCAGGCGTGGTTGTGATTATCACTTAATGAAAAGAGAAATCATATGGACCATGCTTCAAAACAGCAACTGTTATGTTTTAAACTATTTACACAAAGCAGCTGATCAGACTTTGCTGACATGCTCAAGGGAAGTTTGGGTCAGTGCCTCAGCTACAAACATGTCCGTTTCTGAGAGACCATCATGCCATCAAAATATGGTGGACTGAGTTGCACTGCAATATTTCTTCAGTCTAAGGAGGGAAAAAGCTTTTTATTGTTTAACTGATGACATTTTAACCGTATTTTGAGTCTGGCAACAGTTTAACTTCTAATAACTAGGCACCACTCCTTACTTCCTCAAGTTTCTCCCTGAAAACTGGCTGGAGAACTGCTGTTTTTTTTTTTTAAATAACCTTTGTTGATATTCCAGCTTGTACTACATCTCTGCAGGTAGCTCTCACCCTCATTCCCTGTAACTTCCATGGACAGCCACTTGTGAGAACGTGCATGGGGATTTCTCCATGCAAAGACTAAGCCAGGCTTCAGAAGCCACACAAACCATGCTGTTCCCCCCATAAAAAGGCTGGGTATAAGAATACACAGCATCATGACTCTTGCTAACGAAAAAAAAATCTTAGAAAACACAGAGGAGAAACACCTGAGGTGGTGTATGCAGCGTGCCATGCGCAGCTTCAGATATAAAAACACTCAGCCAAAATGCCAGCAGCTAACAGTTTTCAGCCTATAGCATTCTCATTAAAGGGCTTATTTCTGCTGATGGCATCCGTAGTATGAAACTATTTGGCCTAAAACCATGAAAAATCCTAAATGGTAAAACTGTGAGACTGAGGCACCTTTCAGGACGAGGACTCCTGCATGTGTGGATATGTATGTGCACATGTGTAATTTTCTTCTTATTATATCTTTTTGCTCAGTGTCGGTTTTACACAAATAATAAAAGAATGTAATAATCCTTCTGCATTGAAAATTGGTGGTTATAAAAAAAACCAAGCAGTTTGTTTTCCTTTACGTTAAGCACTATGACACTTATAATCCTGCTTCTGTTTTTCTTTGCTTTTCTTCTGCAGGAAGATTTTCTTAAGCATAATTATGGGCTAATTTATTTTTGTGTACCCCATCTCCACCCTCTGTTCAAACACTGCCTTAAAAGCCACTTCTTTCACGTAACCTCCCCCACTAACCTCTTCAGCAACAGTATCTGAGTTTTTTGGTTTCTCCTTCTGTTGGATGCCCTGCCAAATCAAATTAGGGCTGGATCCTATTATCCTTTCTCATGCAAGTTTTGCTACGGAAGCCACCCGGATTGACAACTCACATCAGTAAAGGCTGTTGCACTGTGCTGCCAGGCGGCAATCTGGATGAAAATAACTGTATTTTCTACCTGTTTTCTGAGCTGTCAAAAAATATTCACACCTGCTTAAAATATAGGAAAGTATACGGGGACAATTGTTGCTCACAACCACGTGCATTACTAATATATGACCATGCAACAAACCACAAAGGAGGTGGGGAAGCAAAGAAAATGCAGTTTATCATTTGAACCCACTGCTGATGAAATTAAGGGGGATTTGTCTTTGACTTATGTAGGAGATGAATTAGGCCATGATGATGGAAACTTAACACATTTTTCCATGCCAAAACGTAATGAGAAACTTTAAAAGATCTATAAAGGAACTTCCATCATCTGTCCTGGTGACCATATGTAGATGGGATAGATGCTAGCCAGGCTGCAGACAGCTCAGATACCACCGATGGGTACAACATATGGACTGTACTAGAGCAGAGCAAAAAGAAATATGATGAGCTCCTCCCTTTATTAGTGTTACTATTTATACTGGACTTGAAGAATGTCGTGTGCCCTACTGAAAGCCAGAAGATTGAGGTTCCTGCAGATAACATCTAGAGCACCATGTAGTGCCCTGAGGCCAGACCAGCTGGGTTGAAGCCCCCTTTGAAAGGGGTCCTGCAGGGAAGAGGGACTGTCCCTGGAGACAAGGAAGTCTCAGGGCAGAGGAACACAGGAGCTGATGGCACCAGGAGAAGGGGTGAGCTGGGTGCCCATCATAGCCAGGGCAGCAACACCAGGGCTTACAGCACTTTCCCCAAACTCAGGGCCATGCTCTCCACTTCAATAAATGTTGATCCACTGCACTGTGTTTTATTTGGGTAATACTCCTCGAGGGATCCAGCTACATTTTGCTTGCAAGAAAAACCTGCAAGAACAGCTACCATGTCCTAATTACACGAGTCTCTCTCAATATTTTGATAAGACTGCAAACAGGCAAGCTGACAGAGAGGACACTCAAACATTTCCAAAGTGCCATATCCCTCATTTGATACACACAACTGAATGAGTCTCCCAAGGAGGCTGGGACTGCATGTTATTTCAACACTCAGACCTGGTCAGACAACAGCAGCAAATGCTTGAGCCTTTAAAATGGAGAAAATTCCCCCTCCCTGTGCCCGTTTCAGCCTCTTCCAAGCCGTGTTTACCTTGTGGAGCCTGTCCACTAACTCAGACACCAGCTGCAAGTGCTTCCACTGCAGTACAGAGTCCTTTTTGTCTGGAAGCAACATGTGGTATCAATTTATCATCCTCGACAACGCAACAAGGAATCCACTCGCTTTAAAAATAAAATGAGAGTTGTGTAACTTAACTCTTAAAAGTCCTTGCTTTTTTTTTTTGTAAAAAAAAAAAAAACCTAAAGATTAGCAAGATGAGGTGCAGCTGGTGGCTGACGAGTCCAAGTTACACACTGGTCTGCTTTTCTTTCAGTGTTTTGTAGTGAGTAGCAAATTTGCTATTTCAGGTATGGGCTCCTAAACTGTAAAGTTAGGGCTACAAATCAAAAGCAGTAGTTTAACAAGTGGGATATTAGGACATGGTGGGAGAAAAACAAACATTATCTGCAGACCCATAAATGCCGCTAATGCTCACTTGGGAGAATTACACTTTATGTTATCCTGTATTAACATATATAATGTTTTGACTTCACCATATGAAGCTGTCTGGTAGCCATTCAGTAGAGAAAGGCATCAGATCTAACACCACTGAAAAGAAGCCATGAAAATAACTCCAGCTTATCAGCCTCCAGCTGAACAGAGGGAGTCCAGCTTCTCCATGGCTCTGCTTGCTCACTTGAATTTCAGTTTTCAGCTTATGCCATCTTGCTCAAAATGTTGTCACACAAATCTCATTTGGGATGAACACCCCTAGAGACAGCATCCACCAAAAATTATTTCTTTAAGAAAACCAAAATAAAACTACTTTTTTTTTTGCATTTATTGGTTGATGAAACTGGAGTCTGTGAATAATTCAACACATTTTGCCCACCTGTCCAGACCAGTGTCTGTGCCTTCTCATGAAGTAACTCAAAACTTGCTTCAATTACCAGTTTTCATAGAATCATAGAATCATAGAATCACAAAATGTGCTGAGTTGGAAGCGACACATCAGAATCATCAAGTCCAATGCCCAGCCCTGCACAGGACACCCCAAGAGTCACACCATGTGCCTGAGAGCATTGTCCAAACACTTGAACTCAGACAAGTGATGCTGTGACCACTTCCCTGGGGAGCCGAACCACCCTCTGAGTGAAGAACTTTTTCCTGCTGTCCAGCCTAACACTTCCCTGGCACAGCTTCATGCCATTCTCTTGGGTCCTGCCACTGTTCACCATGAAGAAAAGATCAGTACCCTCTCCTCCTCTTCCCCTCATGAGGAAGCTGCAGACTACAACGAGGTCTCCCCTCAGCCTCTTTTTCTCCAGGCTGAACAGACCAAGTGACCTCAGCTGCTCTTCATACAGCTTCTGCTCAAGGCCCTTCACCCTCCTTGTGGCCCTCCTTTGGACACTCTCTAGCTCAATGTCTTTTTTATACTGTGGTGCCCAAAACTGCACACAGGACCAAAGGGGATGCTGCACCAGTGCAAAGCCGAGCAGGACAACCATATTTTACATTTCACATGTTTTATATTTTGTTTGCTTTGAAGTCCCCAAGGAGATTCAGTTGCAACTAAACAAGAAAACAGATGCAGTGGCTTCAAACTTATAAATAATTAAAGTTGCCAGTTGTGTGCATGTATGAAGGAATTCCTGGTGAGAGGGATTTGCAAGCCTAAGCAAGTTGATCTTTAGGAAGTACCAATCTATTCGTTCCATACCGTCCCTTTTTGCCTAGCTCCATAAGGCTGCAGTGCTACTCTTCTCAAAGAAGTTTGAAATCCCAAATCCAAAGACATCTCAAAATTTCTTCCTCTTTCCCATGAGTTTTTGCAAACCAGAAAAATGTACATAATTTAATAAAGTAGTGAGGGTGCTCTGCAAGTACAGAAAAAGCAAGAACTAAAACATAAAGAGAGTTCTCTCACAATATCTATCCAGCTATGTTCTCCTGATATACCTCTTTTTCCATATTAAACCAAATATTATGTGTTCCAGATTGTTATGTTTTCCCTAAATTATGAAAGCCACAGGGACAAAAAAAGAAAATTATACACAGAAAGAAAATCATAGAAATATAATTTTTATATAGAAAATTATAACAAAATTATACACAGAAAAAATCTTTTCTGACACCCTAAGTGGTTTTGATGCCTGATGTTTGGTATCATCTGCATGTTCCCAAGGCAGCTCCCAAAAATCCCACCAGATGTTCAGCAGAAGCAGGCAGCCAGAGCACATCACAGTGTGCTCTGTGGGGACCCAAACGGCAAAGGCCACCATCCTCACACTCCTGGATATGTGGGGTGACACAGGCTCAGCCCTACCCAAGCATGCTCTCCCCTGCAAGAAAAGGGAAAAAAAATATCCCACAAATTTAAGAAAGTCATCTCAGCATCTGAAAGGCAGCTCTGTGGTTTCCTCTCCTCATCCTCTCTTCAAAGGAGTTTTCTGACTTTGGTGGTAGGGGAACACTAGAAGAGGTCTCTGCTGTGATTAGATCTGCCTGCGCCTCTGCACATTGTCCCCCACCCCAGAAGAGTAGAGCCCTGAGGGGTTTAAGTTCCTTGGGGGAACAGTAAGTCCAGCAAAGGTTTATCCCCTGCAATGTGCTGGCTCGGAGAGGAGAGCGGTACACGGATCTGCCTCTGTCCCACGCACAGGGCACCGTGCCGTGCCAAATTACGACAGGAGAAAGTGATCAGCACAGGGAAAACAAATCCTCCCTGACACACGCACCGCGCTTCCCCAGCTGCACTGGCCACGAGGGCAGGCAGTGAGAGACCTGCCCAGAAAGAGGGTTTATGCTCTCCTCTTTGAAAAGGAAAGCATCTCAAAGCATGGACCTATGGGAATTGAGTCATGAAAGTTTTTCCTAAAAAAAAAAAAAAAAATAGTACGAAAAGTAAAAAAAATTCGTTCTAGTTAAAACAACCACTGCCTCGCTCTTTGCAAACTGTGATATTGCAAATTGCTACGCTGACGTAAATAAAACTTAGCTGAAAATACACACTGCCTGGAAATTGCCTCAGAGCACCACGCTTCCAGTTAGCAGAAAAATCTCCAGTTATTTTACAGTCAGACATGCTCTGACCACATGAGGACTCTAATAAATACCATTTGTTTTCCTGTGAGTAGAGCATGCTGATTGTCGTTTACACTGGGTGTTGGGAGACGGGAAGCAGAGTGCACAGAAAATGTTGATACTTTAACGCAGTTGTGGAGCAAGAAGGCCAGGCTCTCCAGCAACCCCTCCCAGTGTCAGGAGGCAGGTACCTCAGCGCTCTTTGCATAAAGTCCCCTAAAACATAAAACGTTATCCTTTGCATGCTATGGCAATGCTTTTCCACATTAGAATAGGACTTGGGAATCAGGAGGCAGGCACCGTCACTGAGAGGTCACCAGGGCACCTTGTCAAGAGGCACCTTTTTCAGTCCCTTCCACCCGCTTCATATTGCAGCTGCCCAAAACTCAAAAACACAGCTGATTAAATAGAAGGATTCACTTAATTAAGAGCAAGAATCTGCTTTGAGGCATTGCTCTTATAAGGTGAAATCCCAAGGCAACTCATCGCAGGCTTGACTGGGACATGAACAGAGTCAGCAAGAAAATGGGAGATGTTGCCCCTTACCGAACTTAAACCCAAGGAGTTGCATACAAAAGGCTGCAATGGACACACATGGCTGGGTCTCTGCAAAGCCAGATCAAAACAGCTGTAATTTCTGTTTAGGAGTGGCATCACCGCAGGTAACATCTTTCTTTTTTCCTATTGCTTCTCAATGGCAAACCCCAGCACATGAAATGTTTCCACTGTAGAACTTTGGAAATAACACCATGCTTTGTTTGTGGAGCTCCTTCAGCACAGCATCTCTGCATTTCTCCTCCACACCACAGAGCCCCAAGAGAAGTGCAGGCACACACAACTAATCAACCTGAACACTGTACAGAACAGTAACTCCCACAAAAACAGCTACTCCTGTCAGCACAGCCCCAATCCACCAGCTGCTGAAGCTACTGGAAGAGTCCTCCCAAACCTCAGTGGTCACCCAGTTAGACCTCAATGAAAACAGTGCAATTTTACTGTGAGGCAGACCTTCACCATGAAGGCTTTGGGTTTGTATTGCTAGAAAGAAGATCTAGGGGGAAAAAAAAAGCCTCTGTTTTTCATTTCTTAGATGCAAAGATCCCAGCACAACTCTCACGCAGCATTGTGGAAGCCAGAGTGCTCGATTCTATTTTTGCTCATTCTCAGCATATGGCTGTTACTATACATTGACTATTTAGAAACACGTATGGGCGTTCTTTCATGCCTTTATAAATAAATGTGAGTGATGCTACTGCTTATAATAATTCACTAAAAATAGTAGCTTCCCATGGAAGATCACAAAAGCCTCTCACTGCTGAATCACCTATTATAAATCTTTATTTTTTGAAATCTTTTGCGGTCATGTGTTGATTCTTTTTAACACTTCCTAAGCCTATGAAATACAACTAAACCAGCAATAATTCCTACCACACAGTGGCAGGGGAAGAGTAAAATCCGTGTGTGTGGAGAGAGCATTCCAGGGCTCCTGGAACCCAAGCTCAAGGCTGCCCTGCACGCGGCTCTGTGAAGTGCTAGCTCTGAAATGATAGATTGTTAAACACCCGGCCTGGATTAATTGGAAGTGTTGAGCTGCACACACTAAATTGTGAATCTGGTGACACTTACAGCAAACATGTGACTGATGAGAGGAATAGATCTGATACGGTGTCACCTGACAAGAGTTTGATCAGGCCTGAGCAGGCCCTTCAAAAGCCAGCATAGGCACCCGAGACCTTCTCGCGAGAAAGACTACAAGCAACCTCCAAACCAGCCCCCAGCATTTCTGCTATGTCAACTAATCTGAAACAGGACCCCTCTCCTGTGCTATTTTAAGAACATAATTACTTTATTATTGAACCAGAAGATACTATCTGATTTAAAAGAAAACAACAGCATTTTAAAATATGATGTGCTTCAGCTGGCAGCTGAGGTGGCAAAGGGAATGGTCCTGCTCCACAGACCTGAGCTCTGGGGGAAGCAGGGCATGCACCTATGCGTGGCTCTCAGTGGGTCTGACCTGCTGACTTTTACAGGTAAAAAACCCTTGGGAGCCTCACAAAGGGCAGCTGGTGTGGGAACATGCAACTGCGACTCCAGATATTCACTGAGTTACTGCAGCACTGGTGTGGACAGGGTGTGAGTTAGGAGATGAGGGATAAGTGAACAGAACAACTTGAAAAACAAGTATCTCCTTCATGACTCCGGACTGGATAGCTACCAATAAATACCTGAGCACTCTTCAAAATGTAATGGCAGCTGTAAAATATTAATGCCTTTTGAAAGTAGAAAGTGATCGGTTTTCCTTTTGATGTATTCTGATGTGCATTCTGCTTTCGTCCTGAGAATAGCACATGGGTCCTCCCTGGCCTCTTGGTTACATAGATTCCTGTATTTCCCCTCTGCACTGGGGAACATATTTTAAACACTGCACTTAGGAGTATATTTGAAGAATCACACAGACTTGCTTTCCGTATACACAAACAAAGCTCATGCCATGCCAGATGACATGGGAGGACAAAAATATCCATCTCCACTCCACTTCTACAAGAACAGCAGCAAGGTGGGTTTATTTAAGAAGTCTTTCCCTAGCCCATTCTTTGATCTGACTTCCACTCATGTACTGCATCAGGGCACTCAGTCCCAAAACCAAGCCTACCCAGAAACTCACCGCCAAGGCACGTGGCTTTAGTTTCCATGCTGTGATGCCCTGGATGTAATCTCCAAGTTGAGAGCATTTGATTCCTTTTTCCCTCCCCTATGGAAAAAGCTCTTCTGCAGACTTAAAATCTGGGCAGCTCCAGGTCAGACCTGGAGCTAGTGACACCAGCCACCCTTGGGAGTCATGGGGAGAAGTGGGCACCTCCACCAAACAAGCCCACCAGCCCGTCTTCCTGTTCTCGTCTGAGAGCGCCTGACCTCTCTGCTGGTGGGGGTAGATCTCATCCTCTGGCAAGGAAGGTTTTGGGATGGTCACTCCCAGTGCATCCCAGGGCACGGCAGCTTCAGAGAGCTCCTCCACACTCAAACCAAACTCTACTTCTCTGTATTCCTCCCAGCCTCACTTAACCCCACTTATGAATTGTTTTAGTTTTCATTGAACCTCACCTCACCTCACTCAGACAACTTGCATGTTACTGGTTCTACTGGATTTTTTAAATTTATTTTCTGTTTACTGCAGGGGCAAAATATACCTGAGGAGCTGACAAAAGGGAATATGACACCTATTACAGTGCCAGTGAATCAGCCCTTTGCTACAGCAAGCAGGACATTCCTGTTTCACACGTAACTGGAAGCAGCACCATCCCAGAAACCTCACAATCCAGGTAAATGCACAAGTATGAAAGCCATCTTTTTGTTTTTTAAAGCTGTTTGCCTAAATGGAGAAAATAAGACCATAGTCATCAGTACAATCATAATCACAAGTGCTGAATGTTGAGCCTAAAGCCAGACTGTATCAAAATGCTTCAGCACTTGATGCTTTGTTCAAGCCCCACCCCAACACCAGAGCCTGAATAGCAGAATGATGAGTGGAGGAGCCTTTTCATGTTCTGGATTTGAACCTGTACATATGAGTAATCCCTCCTGAGGCCAACACTCAGGCCATGATGGGGTCCTTGTATTGCTCCATACATGCCTTTTTCAGAAGCAGCTGTGGAGCCACACGGCAATGGGTTTTAGGACCTTGACTGTGTCAACAGCAAGAGTCATCACCAGGTACTATGACAAGAATTATCTACCCTGTAGGACGCAGTCTGGTTGAGCTCCAAGTGTGGGAGGGACTGCGCCAGTAGAAGACACTTGCATCTGAAAGTTTACAGCCTCAACAGGCAGACGAAGAAGCACTAACTCAATAAAGATGTTCCAGAAAATAAAATCAAGAGACTTGTTTTGGTTTCATTTTCTAGCAGAAACCAGCCTTGTCTTCCCCACCGTTCAGGACAGGCCTTGAGGCAACTTCACAGACACCATCCTACACTATGGAAAATTCAAAGTTTTGACTTGCTGAATCAAAATCTATGTGTTTTGGGGTTGCAGTAGCTGTATGGGCTCCGAGAGGCCCCTACAATTCCTCCAGATACATTCTCTCTCAGATAACTTTCTGCTTCTTAGAGAAACTATCCCAGATCACACATGGGCTCGGTGGACACAGGCCACATTTGGTTTTTAGGGGAAAACTGTTGAGTTTTATTAGTGAAACTACACTGCTTGAAGTAAGCCCTCTTTCAACACCTACATGTTCAAGACACAGGCAAATTTTAAAGGACAATGCCAAGAATGATGATGCCTTTGTACATCACCTTTTTCTTAGGACACTGTTCACAGCATTCATAGCTCAAGAATGTAAGGCCTCCTAAGTATGCCAGGTATCATTTTCACAACCAAAGTACACAAGAAACAAGCACCTTCAAATTGCAGTTGAATAGATGAGGGCAAAAAGAGCGAGCAGTGGCAAATACTTATGGGGATATTTTCCCTCCTTCGGAAAGGGAAAGGACCCACTACGCCAAGCACCCTGAGACATACAGACATCATGACAGGTCTGCTAATACTCTTGCTCTAAGAGATGATATGCAAAATGTAAAATGGGCTAACTAGCTTTCTGCTTTTTATTTCCTTCTTCTTTTTTTCTCATACCCACCCTCATGATTGAAGTTCAGAGGAGATGGGATACCTAGAAAAAAAAAAAAAGAACCAGGCTGCTTTCTGGTTAAGGTTAGAAAAGGGGAAATGAGAAAAGTAATGAGTGTGGACTCCTCCATCTCGTCTCCAGTTTGACTTTTTTCAGAGCTAGTGGAAACTAATCCTGTTCATGAGGATCTGCTCATGTGCCTGTTGCAAAGTGAGATTCTCACCTGCAAGGGCTTTTTTTGCATGCATCTAAATGCATGTGAACTACTTTGGGTGCTCAAACAGGAATGCCCTCATTGTGTAGGGTAGATATGCACGAGCCTTTGCCAGATTTTGCCTTGTTGACAAGGATAAACAGGAGGAGACATACAGAAATTTCCAATTTTGTTCACAGGCAAGTTTCAAAGCTTGAAAAAGTTAATGAAAACCTTCTAGTAGTTTTGTAGTAGGCTCTTTTTGAGGTGAAAATGCACCATATTAATTGTTTTCAGCAAAAATGGGTTTTTGGTGCTATCCAATCTCAGCTATAACACCAGCAGCCCTTCCGCAGGAGAGTGACAGCTGAGTCACTAATGCTAAAACAGGGATGAGAAAAGGAAAATGAAAAAGAAACTAGGCTACTTCCCCTGAGGAGCTAAATACAGTATTTAATGGCATCTTTTTATAAGGTTAACAAATCAAATGCTTCAGCTGTGACTTGTTGCCATCATCATAACTACAACAGGATGACCCTGAACAGCCTATCTCCATCTTGGTTTTTTCCTCCTGTGACACATAAATAAGGAGGAAGCGGCTGGGAGGCAGCCTGGCCTTTCACCATACTCTGGGTCTTCAGGGAGACGGGTTGTGATAGCCACACAAGGAGTCGGCAGGACAAACAGCTACGCTGTCAACACAGGGGGAGGGTGGCAGGAGGGAGCAGCTGGGTACTTGTCTCTTCCTGCATCTGCAGCAGCTGCCATCTTCATCAGCTGTTGCCCCCATGGCACTCTGCCTGCACGAGCTGCAGCAGGCAGCACTTGGGTTCCTCTTGTTTAACTCACACTGAAGAGTTGTGTCCCTTCCCCGCCCCACTGCCCTTAAATGAGTGTGTCAAAAGCAATTAAAGTCAGGATGGCAAGAAACCTTAAAGCTCTATGTACAGAGGAGCATCTTTTTTCCAACACCGAAGTGCTGGGAACTTTGGACTCCATGTCACAGGCTGCATTTTAGTAAGCTGCATTTTACTGAAGCATCTAAGAAATATAGGCATGCTCTTGAAAATATGTGTCCAGCAGAAAAGTAAGGACTGAAGCTGATTCTCCAGGAAATCATCTCCAGCTACCTGACAAGGCCTTCTGCATTAGGAGACCCTATATGTAGTCATAAGGTATTAGAGCACAACAAGGTGAAATTTTCCCTTGTTTACTCAAGGTCATGTTTGTCAGCAATAGCCCTGGCTCAGGGCTGCACGAGGGGAGTTGCTCTGCGCCTCCAAGCCCCAACAAATGGTTCCCACTGCAAGAGCCAACAGCGTAATCACAAATGCAACATGATCACGAGGTGGTTCGGAACGCTGCCTCCTGATCTGACAGCCAAACACGGGAGTGCACAAGATACTGGCATGCAGGGAACTGGGCCACCTGGGCAGATAATTCCTGGCAAGATCATGTGCGCTTGGACTAACCTTCCTCCTTGAGCGCAATGCCAGGGAATGCACGTTGGACACTGGTGGCACTGCATTTATAAATTCTTTTTATTAGGGAGACACTTTCTCTGAGTCCTAGAGTTTAGCTGAACTCAGCCACGCTTGCCAAACACACAAAATTCCTATTTAATTAATCCCATGCATGTCTTCAGCAGACTCCCTGTTGAGCTGGCTTAAAGCACCCCATCCACGCCTTATCACAAACTCTGGCCATGTTTTTACGACTACTTTAAGCATAATTTGAGCACGATGCCAAATAGCAAATAAGTCACTGTTCATGCAAAACGTCTGGCTGACCTCTGTAGAACTCCTCACATGAGAAAAAGTTTGCAGGATTAGGACCAAAGCCTGGAAGCAGGGTCATGTCTTCCCTTTGCCCACACCCCCTCTCCCTTGGCTCCAACAACCAGTACATGCTGTCCTCTTCATTACTTCAACACAGTCCTTAAGGCCTTAGACCTGAATGAAGAAAACGAGCAAGCTCTGTGATTCAGGGTATTTAAAAGTGGAAATAAAGGGCAACTGTTAGACAGAATCTGCTAGGAGGAGAAGAAGGAATTGGCAGAGTGCCAAGGGACGAGTCCATAGTCTTCAAATTTCAAAGGCTTTCAGGATAGATGACCTCAAGATACTTTCACAAGCTAGTCTGAACGAGTCACAGTTTGGTAGTCTGCTGTTTTTTTCCTCCTCTCCTTTTTTCCACCTAGATAACTCTGGTTTTTTTCACTTGGTGAAAGACAAAATAACTTTGATAACTTCAAATAACTTTACTCCCCCATGGCACTTCCATGTCAATTAGGTCTGGATCGCTGCTATATACTGGGACAGCGTACATGCTTGGGAAAGCATCCCTGGGAATTGTAACGCCATAAAACGCCTCGGTGCTTCAACCCTACCCCATCATTCTGGTGCACCAGCCGGTGAACACAGAGTGCTTTCTTCTGCTGTGCCCCTCTCTGTCCCCCACTCCCTCCACGGAATTAGGACATTGCTGGAACTCAGCACAATGCTATTTGCAGCCATGCATGTTTGAAATAAAAAATGAAGTCCAGGATTGTATCTCAGGCTGCCTGAGATTCAGCCCCCTTCTGCTGCCCAAAACCACAAAGACAGAGCTTGCATGTTTAGATAACAACTGCAGCAAAACGAAGACAAAAACTGTAAGCAACCCCTTTTAAATGCAGACAGGGCAGGGGGTGACTGCCAAGACGCACTGGCACTAACCAGATGGAGTCTTATGAACATTTGACTTGTTCCACTCCCAGGTTTCCACCCTGAGTCCCAGGTGCATGGAAGTCATCTGGGAACACAAGCAGGCATGGAGAAGCCTTGCATCTGCAGCTCCCCTCCCGCTGGGGAAGGGGCCAGCTGGCAGAGCCAGAAGAGGGCACATTTGGTGACTCCACACAAACTGTAAGGCCAATACAGGGGAGTAAGGCCAAGCCTGGACCAAAAGAGGACCAGGTCAGTGTGACACTGCGTGTGTTGGAGAGGTCTCTGCAAACCTGGGACTCTGCCTCACAGAGGAAAGGCAGTAACATCACCAGAGTAGAAATCCTGTGAATATTAATAGTCACCACACGCTCATCAGAAGGAGCACCTACCCTTTCTTGAACACACATTGCCAGTAAGAAGTCTCAACAACAGCACATCTGGGACACCCCAACAGCATATTTTGCTAGGAGAGCATGGGGAAAAAAAAATCCACAACTCTAGTCTTGTTGACAAGCGGCCCCTCCCTGTGATGTCCCTGTCATCTGCTACATACTGAATCCCCCAGTTAAGGCTGATCCTTACTGGAGAGAGAAGAAACCTGCTACATCACCTTCCTACTGCTGACAACAAGATTGGGTTTGTTATCGAAGAACTCCCGGACCCCCATGTGTCAAATGACAATGACCTCTGCTCTTCTGGTGAGGCATTTTTAACTTCGCGAAGTACCTAGAGAAAAGCTGGGGGATGAGTCCCACAAGCCAAGTTTTCAAGGGAGCTACTGAGAAAAAGAAATAAACTGTCTGGGAAATGTCATGGTGTCATGCCATTGTCCTGTTAGATGGATTTTTGGACATTACCACACATGCTGCAGCAAGGTTTCCAGCCCAGAGCCCAAGCACTGCAATACAGGCACTTAACGGGCTAAATCACATCAGTCCTCAAGATTTGCTGTGGTTTATAGAAACGATCTTCTTCAGGAACAGGAAAAATTCCAAGCATCCTACAGGACACAGTCCATGATTCTCCAGGACTAGGCCAACACATAAGGGTAAAATGAAAAGGCTGGAACAGATGTCAGCAGCTCCCAGAGGCCTGACAAGCACTGGAAAGGAGAGCTTTCCAGCACCAAGAAAAGGCTGGGAGTATCACCTTCCCCTGGGTACATAGCAACAGTTGCTACTTTTGGCAGGCAGCGAGATGCAGTGCAAGATGTGAGGGTGACATCATTTGATTATCACCTTGCTTCCCTTGGATTCAGTTGGATTCCAATAAGAAATTATTTTTAGAATCGCTACAGACAAAAGCCTTGAAAACTAATTTATTACAGATTTGGGTAGAGGAGGCTGGGGACTGTATTAATAGCAGACTAAGCCTTAACAAGGCCCAAGTATTTGGAACCCAAAACCACAGCAGGAATGGCGTTTACATATTAGCAGCGAAGGTAATTAACCTTCTGAAAAACACACTTGAAGGCGGGGTGGATTCTCCACTGCCTTAAGTTTTTGTATTTAAAACGAGATATTCTTCCAAGAGGTGGGATGAAGCTGAAATTGAATTTGGGATTTGTTGTTGAAAGATCTGATGGGAGCTGTGATGCTTTTACTCAGAAGTCCTGCCCTTCAAACCTAAAACCTTGCCTGTTGCCCATGCTTGGGAGGTTCAGTCCTAGTTTGCTGATACAAGCATCTGCAGTTTCAAAGAAAGTTAAGAATTACTAGAGGATATCATGACTTACGATGTTAGTACTCCAGAGAAAGCAGTACAGGAAAAAAAAAAATAAAAGCTCTCCAAAATGTTAAGCCTGAGGTTCATTGCTTTTGCCCTGGACACAAGAAATGAGTAACATCATGTCTCGTTACTGCATGACACTGAGAGCTTGAAAGTAATTGATCTTGCCTCCAATTTCAAGTTAGCCACGGTGTTTGTTCAGCAGAAGAGGCTCACATGACAGGCTGGAGCTTCTGAAGGAGACCTTTCCCTGAAGTGGTAGCAGCTCTCTGGAAATAAATAACTACAGGGATTCCCAGGCAGTTGTGGAATTGTCAGCAGCAGTCCACTGCTTGGTGGTGCACAGCACTTCTTCATTATGTTTATGTACGTACAGGTATTAGTATTTACAGCAAGCGGCTTCTTTTTACATCCCTTACTTTGAATATTTGATATCCTATATGAATTTTAATGGACTGTTGTACTGTCTTCTGTTTTTTAGCTTGTCATTTAGTATGCTTGTACAGTGACAGACTAATGAACTACTGAGTGATGTGAGGAACCGTGTGGTATGCCATAACAACTTGTTTTATAAAATAGCAAGGCAGAGCTTTCTGATTTTTATAGCAAGGACAGAGTCTCTACTCTGCTTGCCCCAAATGACAGTGAGAAAAAGTGTTTTGAGCAAGAAAGAAGGAAAACCAAAAAGCAGAACAGAAACAAAACTGCACTGTCAGGTTTTCACTCTGTCAGAGCCCTTGTAATCAAACCCAGGAAGTCGACCCAGTGAGGGGCCCTGGGCTATCACATCATCCCCACTGCAAAACTTCTGACTGACGTAAGCAATTGACTTGTCTGCTAATTTGATTTCTACAACTCACTGCATCGGGACGTGACTGATAAGAGCTGACTAGCAATTCCCACAGATAGGGATTTTGCAGAGCCTTGCACGCCGTACAGTGCGGCCAACTCCACCCATTTCTTTCTGCACATGCCACTGTCGCCCACAAATCTGAGGCAGACACACACGACTCTATCAGCAGGACCATACGTGTCTGCAGAGATAGCAAAAGCCAGAGACTGCCATCACTTAGCCAAATAAACAACTTCACATACAAGAAATGACACGTGGCAGGAGAGATCCAGGAAAGGACATGGTTTAAGCCTCCTAAATTCAGAGGCTGTTGCTTCAAGTAAGAGAGCAGAGGCAAGAGGCAACCCAACAGCCACAGATTCCTCTGCAACACAGATTTCTATTAGGGAGAAGTCAAAGTCAAGAGGGACAAATCATACCCAAAGCAGAGGATATGGACTTCTTCAAAACTGATGCATCTAAATTGAGAGTTTTCATATGTGAAAGGCCTTAGATAAATATTTGGGTTAGAATGGGAAAATGGATAGCAAAATCAGACCAGCAAGTAACAGGAGTAATGTGGAAATATTTGGTGGGGGAAAGTGGGCAATAAATTATGAACCATCTGGCCCATAGAGATTTATGAGAGACTGTCTGCCAGTGAGGCCAAGCAACTCTTTTTTTTGGAGTGGGATAGGAGAGGAAGCACAAGGGCAAAGTCTGAGACTCCTGTTCACTGGAAGCAGATTTTTAAAACCCTCACAGAAGGCAGGAGAGACTTGAAAGGAGACTGCAAAAGCTCAGGCTTCCTGGAGCTGCGTGCCCTAAGCTGAAGGCTGTGTAGGTACCTGTGGCCGTAACTGCCTCGGACAAAAGATGCAGCACTGCTGCTGGAGGGCTGGGAGGTGCCTGACCTTACCTGCCCAAGTCTCATTGCACCCTCCTTCTCAAGGGCCAGCAGGGATTTATTGCTTCCCCTGGGATACACAGGGGTCATAGAATCACAGAATCCTTAAGGCTGGAAAAGACCTAAGATCATCAAGTCCAACCACTAACCTAAACCCAGCGTGTTCAGCACTAAACTACGTCCCTAAGGTGCCACATCCACACGTTTTTTTAAGGCTTCCAGGGGTGGTGATTCCACCACTTTCCTGGGCAGCCTGGCCAACCTTTCAGTGAACAAAAAAGGTCAGAGTACGACAGAGCATCAAGCTGCAACAGACACGCTCCCCAGTGTGGCTGCATCCTTTCTCCCTCTCCAAAAGTGCCCACTGAGGCTCAGTGACTCACAGCTCTGAGGAGCAGCACCCAGGAACCTCGAGTCTCATTGGCTGCTGATGCCAGTGGCCCCATGAAACAGCTTTCTCAAATCAAAATACGGTTTACTACTAACAGAAGGTAGGCAGCGTAATGTTTTCTAAAACTGACTCAAAGGAGGATATTTGTCTCTCCTAGCTCGGTCCCATGCCAATACATGTTCCAGGAGCTTCTGAGAAGCTGAGATTCCTGCAAACTTACAGGCAGGTGTCTGATCCTGGTGAGTGGCTCTTGAACAACTGCCTACTTTCTGCGCGAAGAGTTTTTTTAACTCTTGGCAGTTCCTTTGATCTGTTCCTCCTTAACACTGGCAAAAAAACCTGAGGCTGAGGAGGTAGCATCTTCCCAGTTAATAGTTTTGGCATGGTATCTTAATCCCTCCTGAGGCACCTTCCCAAAGTTATTTTACCAGCAGCAGCTGTCTTGCCTGCCTGGTTGTTTTTAAAACTACTTTGATACTACACCAACTACACACATCCCTGAAGCAACCACCCCAGTACTGGAGTGTACACCCTCTCCATCCGCAGCTGGAGATGCATGCCATACTTGGGATAGAGGGCAAGGAAGAGAGGGACAAGCCCCACTGCCCACCTTTAGGCATCCTGGATGTCCAAGCTGGGAGTTGAGGCTCCTGAGGCATCCTGACACCTGAGGCTTCTTTCAGAGCCCCCAAGATCAAAACTGCTCTGCTGCTCATGTGAGGCACAGAGGCATCTGAAGCTGGACCATAATGATTTTCTCCTCTTCTCTCTTCCTGAAGGTATTTTTTCTTTGAGTTTCTCCCTTTTCATTGCTAGGTTTACAAGCTCTGTGCAAGCTGCTCTCATCTTTGCATACCCAGAGAAATAAACCAAATTATAATAATAGCATATGAAAAAGCAGAAATTTATCTCAAGACAATGGTGTTTCTATTAAGGTGACTGGAGGCAAACACTTATGCCCCAAATGAGGGGGAAGGCAGGCAGGCAGAAGGGTATGGGAAAAGGAATTAGTAGTAGAAACAACATGATAATTCATCTCTACCAACAAAAAGGTGCTACAGACTTTCTTCTTGCCCTTCTCAAATAAATGACTTGTAACAAACAATAAAGGTTTTTCTAACAATAAAACAGACAAAGCACTTAATATCTGTAATTTCAGCCTCAGAGAATAAACCATTTAATCCTTCATTTTTTAAATTTCTTTTACTTCTAAAAAAGATCACTAGCTCCTCACTCTGGTGCTTCCACAGCAATTTAGCAGGCATCAAATGACAAGATAAGAAACTGATAAATCTCAATCCAAAGGAGAAACCCATCTGCCCTGACTCAGAGGAGAAACCTTCCTATTCAGCTCCCTGTTGAGAAAAGCTGGCATAAATAAATACAGTGCTTTCCCTACCTTCCTCATTTAGGAAAAAAACACCATCACCACCATGTGATACAGCCTCAAGACCACAGCTTTCTAGAAAGAAAGGTCAAGTGAAACAGTTGTTCCTAAAGAGTTTGTCTGACTGCAGAAACAGGATCGCGCCAAGCAGTGAGCAGCAGGACGAGTGCCTTAAATCACACATCACAGGTGCTTCTCTGTCCTCCATGATGCCAACATGGATGGCAAAGGAGTGGGGAGGTGGGGAGGAAATACAGGGATGCTGCCACAATTTTTACGTTGACCATACTTTTGCCTGACAGCTCCTGGAAAAGGCAAGACCGCCTGGCCACCAACAACAGCCAGGCGTTGGATCAGGCAAACAAACGCCCTCTATCTCCATTCCGCCCAGGTGGAGGCATGACCAGGTAGAAGAGAAGGCAGGGACAGTGATCAACTGGAAAACTACCATGAACAAAAACCCAAGCACTACCACAAAAACACGAAAACCCCAGGAAAAAAAAAAATTCTATGAAAATACTGTAATAGGTTACCTCTGTGTGAATGACTCTTGATGCTCGCCTAGACTGAGTCACTCTGTGAACAGCCTCGCGGTCCATCTGGCTGCCAACTCCTGGCTAAACTTGAACACCCTGTGACTGAAATGAATGCATCAAAGGCTAAGGCACCGCAAAGTAACAAGGTTTTCTTTGTCCAGCACTTCCAGATGCACCAGCATTCCCCTTATGCTAGCTCTCACATATCCTCTAGGTCTGTGTTTGGTATATTTCTGACTTTCAGAAGCTGTAAAAGAAAGGCTAGACTTGAAACGTGCCTCTCACCTTACTTTCGTGGACCTCCTCAATCCATCTCTGGCCATGTACCAGTGACCTTATAGTTTTGGATGTGAAACTGTTTACAATTTTTCGTTGCTCTGGACATAAAATTTTGCTACCATCTATGTAAACAACTTTCAAATACTGGAGGATGCTGTTGCTGCAGATGAATGCAGGCAAAGAAACCACTCAGGCACAATCTTACAGAAAGTAGGACTGCACTGCTGGATACTGCACGTCCACAGTCTGCCTTTCAACCCACTTACAGTTGTAGTGGAAGGGGAAAGGAAAAAAAAAATAATTAAAGTATTCCTTACGTTTCCAGCTTTCCTCCCAAAATCAAGAACACACTCCTATCTCTTAAGTGGCAACATAAACTTAAATAATCCCCCCTGCCCTCACTAAAACTATTTTAAAACCAGTAGTCAGGTACAAAACAAACGTCCCAGCTAATGCAATGTGTATTACTCAGTGATGATAAACACTATACACCCACCTAGACTTTTCACTTGATGTGGTTGGAAACTGCTATGTAAGGTGGAAAAAGTAAGGCAGGCTGCTTTATTTTTGGCATTTACTTAAGAGTTTAGGCTTACTGCAGCAGTACATTTACTCTGGCTCCGTGTGCTGCTTGCAGCCAACTGTGTAAAGATATTTTGTGGCTATTTTTTTGCCGGGAAGAAAGAGGTATCACCCCCCACCCCCGCTGCATCTCCTACTCTACCACACTGCCAGGCTGCAAGAAGGGAGCGCGCTGGGAGGGGACCTTCTCTTTCTCATCTCCAGAGCAGAGCTCAGCAAGGTAAAGCTCTGTCTAGCCAACAAAGCTCTTTACCACGAATATCCTTATTAAACATAGCCTTATCAGAGACCAGTTTCTGCAGTCTGAAGCAGTCAGGAATTAACTCCGTCAATATAAAATTTCAAGCCAGGATTAGAGCCCAGACCCACGGGGATGTGAGCAAGCATTCGAGCCACAACAGAGTCACCTGACCATGCTCACGCCACGTCAGGGGGCTGCCCAAGGGGCTGGGGCTCAGGCTGTGCACCCACCACCCCTGTGGTACCCCAGTCCCCTGAAGGGCTCACTCCCCAGGCTGCTGCAGCAGGAGAAGGAGGATGCTGAAACTTGTCTGTCTAGCGGGAGGGAAGGGAAAGGGAGCACTGTGCCAGTGCTTCCAAAAGAGGACAGGCTGAGGGAAAACGCTGGTCCAGCAGCATCAGCTGTGTCCAGACAGCATGAAAAGCCAGCCTAGAGGGGGAAGACAGCACCCCACAGGTACAGCCCAGGACTGTCGGGATGGGAGGCTCACCAGCACTTCCCAAAAGGGTGCCACCATCCAGCAACATGCATGGCCAAGACATAAACTCATTCAGTATGCTCCTTTGTCAGCCTCTGGCTCTAATCCCCACCCACAGGATCAGGCTATGTCTCCTGCCTTATCCACAAGACGAAGCTGTCTATCCCCGACACAGCCCTCAGGGCTGCGGGACCAACGCTGCCTGCCTTCGCTCCAGGGTGAGCCTCCTCCACTGGCAGGGCACGGCTGCCTGCCCGGCTGCAGACGGCGTGAGCTTTTCCTCGCAGCTCCGTGAGTCAAGGCCTTAATGGGGACCTTGCTTCTCCTGCTACATATTGAAAGCTGGCAATGCTATTGATGGAGACTCCATGAAACACTTTTGTAATACTGAGCTAATAAGGCAGCAGTGAGGCGATTGTGCCCTGTCATTAGCAATCCCAGTGAAAGAGCCTTCATGCTGCCCTTTCCTACAGACTACCTGTAGTAAGGCAGAAGTACATTTCAGTGCATGCCTAAACTACAGGAATTTTTAAACTCTTTCCCTGAGCTTATTTCAGAGCAGTTACTAAACAGTTAAGCTCGTTACTGAGCCCAATTACGAACACGGGGGAAAATACTTCCATTGCTTTTGGCACAAATAAGTGCAAAAGTTGCCTTTCTGCTTGACTAAAAGCCTGAAAAGCAAACAATGCACACAGCATACATTGTTCAAGAAGGGAGTGCAAACAAGCCTAAAAGCAGATTAGCTTTGAAGGTGTTGTGAGGGAGTAAAGCAGGCAGAACCTACTGTTCCCACCCCAGCACCCCAGGCAGTGGGTGCAGAAACAGCTGCCCAGCACCCTCTGGGATCCTGACCATTAATCTCCCTGTCAACACCGGGAAAGCCAAAGTTGCACCTCAGAAAACAAGCAGCTATTAAAAGAAATTAAAAAGAAGAAAAAAAAAAAAAAAAAAAGCGGTGCAGTCCTAAAAGCTTTAGCAAGACAAGGCCTTCACCCCCAAAGAGCACACACTCCTTATTTTAAGACTTATTCATCCTTTTCTAAACAAAATGAAGAAGCTTTCAGGGAACCAAAACCTGTGGGGAGATTTTCAGTCACCAGAGGCAGTAGCACATGCCTTGATTCCTACTCAAGTCAGCAGAAATCAGGTGCCTAACCCATCTGCGCCTCCGAAATCCCCTCAGTAATAGCTTAATGCCACAAAAGGGAGAAGCAAACGAGTTTTGTCTATAGGCTGCATCTCAAACAAAGAATACAAATTGCATGTGACAGGCTGCTGCACAAGTTTGACTGTATGTGTCTATGTGCAAGTGGAAGAGCTAACGGAGAAGTATGCCAGCTTCAGAAGGGCATATTGCTGCCAGTCATTTTTAATAAAAAATAATAAAATAAAATAAAATAAAATAAAATAAAATAAAATAAAATAAAATAGCATCCCAGAGATCCTGTAGGCTCCATTATGCAAGACCATTTGATTTGAGCGACCTGCAATATGAAAATAGCATGCACCATTGCCTGCCCATGGCCATGGACCCCATGGACCACACAGCTCAATCATCAGGGCTGGCCTTGCCAGCCACAGTGCACCAACATGACTTCCAGCCTACTGTCCTAAGAGCTAACCTCAGCCAACCCCAAACTTTCCTCCTTTTCTTGAAAGGGATTTACCTTCATGTCCCAATGCATGTGTTTAGAGCAGCATGGCAACTGCATGGCTACAGCTGCGAAACAAACACAGACCTGCTGCCCAGGCCTGCCCCTGGACTGTCCCCCTGGATTTTCTGGAGATTATTAGGTGGTTGCATGAGTGCATAGTTTTCCACCCTTAACAGTTCCTCTGTGTAGGGAGCTGCCTGCCTACACACAGCTTCACCACCACGATGTGAGTGCAGGCTCATGTTGGGTGGCACTGCTCCAAACAGGGCTCCCAGAGTCCTCTTGTCTCTTTTTTATTCTTCTTTACTCCTCTCTGTGCTCTGCATTGTGCCCCAGTGAGCATGAGAGCACCTTGGGAATTTACAGCCGCGGCTTCAGATGAAATCAACCAAGCACCACAAATTCAAGTATTTTTTTAAAAAGTTTTGGTTCATCTTTCAGAAGCAGAGAAAGAGCACAATTCAACATTTCGATCAAATTTTCCTATGTAGGATGCCTGGACTAAGGTAAGGAGCCAAGTCAGGCATCTATGAATTCAAGTTCTCACCTGGACCTGCTAGCTTCCCAAAGGCTCTTCTGCTTGTCACTTCATCGCACTGCAATTGAACAGTCATCCCCCCACACCCCACCCTTTATCTTCTGCAAAACTCCCTGGGTGATAAATAGTGAAGTTTGTAAACACACTGGCATTTTGATGTGGATTTTCAGTTCAAAAATATTCAAAGCAACATGCATTTGGCAATACTGGAGAAATCATATGCAAAAGGTTCCATTCTCATAGTGAGCACCTGGGGAGAAACATCCAGCAAGGTGTCGGGTGTGCTAATGTGAAATCAGTTTGTAAGGGCCAGCACCTCCCTCAGTTGTTAGCATTTAAAAGAGGCCATGGCTTTCAGAGGGACTCAGGACAGACTCACAGAATTTCAATTAGATTCATGTGCTTACTTCCTTCAGTTTCTTCTAAAATCAAACCCATTGCTTACACCTATAATCATACCTAGGTTTTGAAACACCTTTCTCCTTTTGTGTGCATGCAAGTCTTCATTGGGGAAAATCTTTTATGTGGATGGTTAACTACAAACATACTTAAGTATTTCTTGAAGTAAACACAACTTAAGCTCATTTAGATTTAAGTAGGTGCTTGCCTGCTTTTCTGAAGGCAGATGAACTTAATTACATGTCTACCTATTCTTCTAAACAAGGGCCCTTCAGACATCTAGTATTACTTTCTGCAGGTTTTTTTTTTTAATCAAGATGTTCACACCACAGTACAGTGTTTATAAACTCACTTATATTTATATCCTTATAGTAGTCTCAGACTGGGATTTGTGAGTACAGAATATACTTACCTATTTGGAATACATTAATTTTCATCTGAAGAAGACCATTTACACACACCCAGTTTCACTACAAATTTAAGCAGTATACGATTAGCACTAATTGTTGGATATGCTGTATTACCATGTAATACACTGATCTTCTAAAACCTTGAATTGTAATGTTTAATAATCTGTCCCCAAACAGTGGTCTAAACTTGGCTTCTCCACGTATTTCGTCTTATGGTATTTGACTTGTTAATTATCTGCCCAAAAGCTGCACTCAAAGGAAAGTAAAATGTAAAGATCCACGTTAAGATAGGCATATTTGGATTCATCGTGTTGGAAATCAGTAATGCTAACTTTCACATTCTAAGTAATGCTTAGATGAAAGACAGGCACTAAGTACTTTCCAGTGAAATGTGGGGAAGTCCTTGACAGTGCCTTACATAAGATTAAAAAAAAAGAAAAGGCACAAGCACAGCAGACATTGAATGACCACCCTCATATACATCTGTGTCTAATTTCTCATCTGAGGAACTTGTACCTTGAACTCGTACAAGCACGCCACTCGTCCAGAGGGCTGTTGGGAGAACCCAGCACAGGGTAAGGCAGGGACAGTGACTAAGGTCAGCTCACTGGCTGTAACACACTCTCTTAAAATTGCAGCTGCACCAGAGTGAAGGTTTTATGCAGAAAAGGAAGCAGCTCTGCCCTTTTGCACATCTGCGACGCAATGCACTATTAAGCAAAATTAACTGATTATGTAGCAAACATGGCAAAATGAAGCCCTGACTCTCTGACAGCGCTATCTCCTTTTTAATGAGGCACAGAACAATCTGTTACCAGGGTTAGTGCTGCAGACAGTGTTTATGGTAATGGGTCCCAGCTCATCTATTTTTTTTATAGTTCAGTAGGTACCGCAGATGCCAGAGGTACCATACATTAGCTGCTGAGCCTACAGGGGCACAATGTTTGGCCATATCACTGGCTATTAACAAACTTGTACAAAGGACCTCCAACAGTTTAATATGTTTAGTGACACCTATTCTAGTCATCTCAATCTGTTCCTCCAGCTCGCCTTACTAACACTCGGTCCAACGTGTTCACACCTGTACAGCTCATCCTCCTCCACTACCTGGAACTTTCCGTGCCTCAAGTAGGTTGTGCTGGCCATGCCTAACTTATCAGGCTTTTGTAAGCCAAGGAGCAGCTGAAGAACATTGCTAGGAAACCCTACAGGCAACTGCAGAATCAGCTGAACTGTGCACAAAATAGGTCACTTCTGCATTATCAAATGTATTTAGTGCAATTACAATCACCGGAGAAATGGAAAAAATACAGTAAAGAGCAAAGAAAGAGGGCAGGCCATCAACAGCAAGCGTGAGGTCCTGTTTCTTCACAAGAGAATGCCATTCTCAGGTCACCCTCTCTGGTAAAAGAACAGGTTCTAAATTGGACATGGTTTTTATCACATAATTAAAGGCTGCAAGAGGGCACATTTAGGTTTTTCAGTACTGTGATGAACACTGGAAGCAAGAGCATGGAATAAAGCAGTAAAAATCTGTAACAGCAGCCTCTGGAAACAAACCAGAATAGGAGCTGCTACCTGTGCAAGAAGCCCACTGCCTTCCCACAAAGCCTCCTCATCACTTGTGACTTCTCAGAAGAGCATGTTGCAAAGGGGAAGAATGCACTTTGAAGGACTTCTAGCCCATGAGATAGAGTAAAAAGTAGTTTTCAACTCCCAGTTCTTGAGAGGCCATGCATCTTTGAAAGACTGTCTCTGCAATTTTCTCCCCAGTGACCACCAACACCAGCTCTTCTGCCTGGATATCCTGCTTAAAATTCACATCCTCCTTAAAATTTACACCCAACTAACTAATGAACAGCTCTCACTAAAGCAAGGCTGTTCCCCTGAAGAGCCAGAAAGTCTTGTATTTAACATATCCCAACATGTGAATGTCCTGCATTAATGGAGCAGGTTGACACAGGACACAAAGATGACAAAGTGCTTTAGTGAGGATCCCTTCCCGCACAAAGCACTCCACAGCCTGCACTTCTTCCCCTTGCAGACAGAATCACCTGTAATCCATTACAGCCTTGAGTGTTTTCATTATCTGAAATCACAAACGTAATTTAACATCTTTAAAAGTAGTAAGGGCTCACCTTGGAAGTTGGGATTCAAACCATTTTGAGTGACATGGTGTGCCATGATGAGTACAACTCTTGCTGTGTAGTATGCAGACTGACAGGAAAGCATGACAAGGTATTCCATGTCAACCAAATTTTTTCATGTCAATTATCAAATTATTTTATGTCAGTCAAAATCACTCTCCTCTCTGTTCTTAAGACACACTCCAGACAGGCCATAAGCACCATATTTGTCAAGCGAAGTACTGAAAACAGGACACCCTTTTTGTTTGCTGCATGGTTTCTTGTGCAAGGTGAATGCTTTCATCTAAACACATGGGTTTCATAAATGAAAAAAAATAAAGTGAAAATAAAACTATTCTGATTACTTGGTTGGTCTCAGTACTTCGCTTGAGAAATACAGATTGAAAGATTAAATACAGGATAGCATTGATGCAGAGGGATTGTGACACCACACCAAACCATAACCAGACTAATTCCTCCATCTCCTCCTAATCCCTCTGAGAATGCAGGATATTTACTTCTATTATCACCATCGTTCCACTTCCCAGCCCTGACTGCTGGTTACTGTAGTACAGTATGTACTCTTCAGAGTTGCTGAGTCAAAGAAAAAACAGCCCAAGTAATTAGAAAACAAACAAACAAAAATAGACTTTTCCTTCTGTCCCTCCCTTCCTCCTTAAATAAAGCAACATCACAGACTGTGAATCAGACCGTGGCCATCATATGACCATATCAAAAGCCTTGTATTTGTTATTTCTTTTGCTGTGCACGCAGACAAGATAAAAATGTTTTACTGAGAGCTAGTCATCATAAAGTATCCACTGAGACAATCATTTATCTTTGCATGCAAGGGATCTCAAGATGTAGACTGCTGTTTACAGACTACAGATTTTTTGGAGGAGGGAATATTAACTAGGGAGCAGTCATGTCATATGTTTGATCCTAATATTTGGTGGCTTAGAAGCAGCATGGTTTTGTGGGACTTGTTCAGTTTTAAAATGTACCTGCTGAAACTGAAAGTAAATTTCTTTTTACAAGAAAATCAACAAATACAATATATTATTAATACACACACTCCTTCTCTCTTTATGCCTCAGTTCGGACCTACCAAATAAACTGGACTCCTTAAAGCTTCACTTGCACTGAAACTGAAGATAAAAATGTGCAAGCATCCCAAGCAGTATGTGAACAGTCACCCTTTAAATAACGCCAGAAAAACTGGAATCAATTTACAGTAAGTTTTCAGAAACAGCATTTAACACAGCCCGAAAGCCTCTAAGCGACACAAGAATGCCTACTTCCAGGTAGAGCTATGCTGTGGCTGTGTTGAAAGGCATGGGCAGAATGGAAAATGCACTCACTTCAGCCAACAACTGCCAGTGCATTTCTCTCTAAAGAAAGCAAATGACTGAATTATCAACTGCAAATGACTTCAGGGTCACAGAAGGAGGTGTAAGGGTTGAAACCTTGAACTACAGCTGCTGATACACAGTGTCTTTATCTCCCTGCTCCCTGTGGTGTGTAGTCACTGGTTATCTCAAAGGATGAACGACCTGCCTGCAATGAATTATGCCTGCTTATCTTCCAGACAGGCTATACACTAAGTCATTAAGTCATCTAAGAGTATAACCCCAAGGGAATTACTAAATGAATGTGAAATCCTGTCCTGCTCTTAGCCCTTGTGACAGACTTCTCTGTGCTTCTGGTGCAGGCGCCACAGGGAGCAAGAACAGGGCTTGAACATCTCTCACCTGATGGTGTGGCTACTTGTTTTCTGATATTAACATTTTCTGCTTCTAAGGCTGCAAAGTTAGGTGACGTCAGAGTAGTAACAACAGTCATTTCCTTCAGAGGAAGGGAAAACACAGCCCCCCTCTGACCACCAAGATTTCCAAACCTCCAATGTACCAGCTGAGACAAGCAGCCAACACGAGACTAGCAGAGAGCTTACGGCTATCATACTTGTGTTGGGATATAATGGGTTTTTTCCAGATGAAAGGGTGCACTTCTTCTGAAGAGCAGCACATTTTTTTAATTAAAAGAAATTGATTTAGTGACAGGATTTACAATCGGGTATCTGACAAGCCCACTGACCTTCACACACATATACAAATGACTGAGGCTTGATGCATTCAGAGAAGCGAATTCTCGCTTGAAACCACAAAACACTGAGATCACTGACTCCTGCAGAACCCAAGGAACCCCCTCTAAGCAGAGTGTATCAAAGGAGGCTTAGGGTAAAGACTGATCTGCACAGCAAACCTTTCCAGATAACACTTCATGAAGTCAGGGGGATAAACAACATCTTTAAATAGAGAGAAAAAAGAATGTCTGGCAAAGGCTCACCCATGCTTTATTACAGCCTGGAAAAGCTCTAGCTCACCATTTGCCTGTGATGCTGTATTTACTGTCCCTACTCCCATTGCTCCTTGTACTGAGTAAGTTGTGCAGTAGTTAAATATCTCCTTTCAAGTATTCTCAGTGCCCACACAAAAGAAAGAGGCTCAGCAGCACCCTCAATGAGAAGAGACACACTAGCACCTCCAGACAGCGCTAAACAGTTTGGCACCCAGCCCCTAAAGCTGTTTTCAAGGAACTGTTGCTCAGGTTTGTTTTTAGTTTCCCATTATCTGCAGCCAGGGTAATGAACACCCTAGGAGGTGTTTCCTTGGAAGTGGTGGTGCAATAGCATCCATGTTCCACCCTGCCTGAACAGCAACCGAACCTGAGTTTTACTGGGAAGGAAAACAAGCAGGATCCTCCGTGAAAGAACGAGCCCGTCAGAATGGAAATCTGCGTCTTCGCAAAAGGGCAACGACAATCTCCAGCCTTCTGCCTGGTGATGCCTACACCACACACGAAGGAATGATGCTCAGCACCATTTCAGGATCCCCTTCTAAATTTAAAATTATACATTAAAAATAGTAATATTTTAAAAGCTCGGTTTTCTTCTTTATTTACAAGCTTTACTAAATGAAAACCCCTCCCAGCCTGGTCAACCTGATAGGTTCGTCTGAATGTTACCAGATAAAAAATAAAACCTAATCCTTGCTTAAATGTTCCTGGGACGGGGCCAGGATATTTATATCTTTCCAGGGCAAAACTCAAACTAGGCCTTGTGCTGTGCCAAGAAGAGTCTTGCTAGGACATGGAAAGAGGAAATTGCTCCCGTTTCCATGTGGACATCAGAAAACTTTGTCTGGAAAACAGAAGATGCCACACAGATGGTCAGAGAGCAACCAGATTTCCTTTAGAAAGCTACACACACCACTCTTCTCAAAACTTTTTTTTTTTGGAGGATGGCTCAGGCTTGTTGCTCTTCTGTGCGTGTTTTGGTTTGCTTTTTTTTAAATCAGGACCTTCTACATGAATAAAACCCCTGAAGTAATCTAAGTTTCTTTTTCAATCAGTACATCATGCCCAGAGACACACCGGGCACCTCCACAAGCGTGATTTTAATCTTATCTTTCTATGCATAGTGGTTTATATAAGGACTTAGGTTTTTTTCTCTTATATAACACCTGTTTTTTCACACTGTGCCTCCAGCCACTACCATAAATGAGGAATTAAACTGCATGATGGTGAAAAGTTTTCACTAATAAACCAGCTTCTAAGCCTGCAAGCAGTCTGCTAAAGGAAGAATAAAAGCAACAGATTTTCAGTTTTAGTGGACAAGGACAGCAAAGGCTCCCTTGTTAGCTTCTATTTATGGTCCCACAGCAGATGACCTGAATCTCCTCCATACTCATCCCCCTCTACAGAGCCTATAGCTTAGATTATTCACTTCTTAATGAAAACACCACCTGCCAGATGGATGAGAGAATAATTACATTACACTTACATTAATAAAATACATACGAGTCCCGTTTGCTGTGCACAGAGCAGTGCTATACATCTGTATCTGTGTACAGTAGAAAGACTTTCAGAAATGGGGACTTTCCTTGCTGAAATTTGTGGTAATGAAGATCAACATCTGATTCATGCAACTGCCTGATGCAAATCTACCTGACGTGGGAAAGGCAGCTCTTGGAGTAACAAGCTGCCTTTCCTTATCATCTGAGCTGGCTGGGTTTTGTAGGCCAGGGTTCAACTACTGCATTCACAACATGCTGGCATTCCCACCTGAAACCCCAAACAGAACGGAGGAGACACCACCAGGAACTACACAGAAGGACAGAGCTCTAATGAGAGTCAAGTAGAGGTAGGGACCTTATCTGAACTTGATAAAAAAGCTTTGGATTTAAGTCTAGGGGTGAGCAAAAGTTCAAGCCAATTAGGCTCCCATATCCCTAATACCATCCACGGTATCAACCAACAGCATGTCCTGCCCTGGTGGTGTGGTCTCAGGGAGCATTTCCACCTCTCCAGTAAAAGCGTCATTATTCATATTTCTGGGTGCCAGGGGTAGAGAATTAGAAACCAAAATGCCTGAATGGGCAGTGTAGCACATAATAGTTTCATCATTAAAAAGATGGCCACAGAGTGAGTCCCTTCCTGTATGGCCACAGCTGCATCTACATTGAACTGAGGAGTGCAGAAAATTGATTTGTCCTCCTGAGAAATGTCCTGAACCTTTAACGGTGTTTATCCAGGAGGGCAAGAAGACCAGGGAACACTTTCTGCTGGTTAAACCCATTTCTCTCTTCCTCCAAGAGAAGCTACGTCTTTAACAAAAAAAGGCTATGCTTTTAACATCCATAAACTGTGCTAACATAGAAATTTCAGTAATACCATTTCTTTCTGTCTGTCCCACTACTTCAACTACTACTCAGAAACACTACTCTGGGGCTAGTGAGACTTTTCAAGCCTATTCCTACTTTCTTGGCTCTTGTTCCTCAGACGAAGCAGAGCTGTAAAAGACCCTTTGGGGACTTATTGACGCATATTTGCAGACACTTGAAGAAACTACTGGTTGCTTTGGCTGAAAACATAAATTCTGCCATTCAACTCAGTGGTATCAGAAATGCAGGGTGTTTGTACCTCCTGAACGGCCGCTGTCCTCAAAAGGTGAAACAATGGAAGCACAGTGTTCAGTGTACACTTGGTTCATGCCCTCTGCTACTGGGAAAAAAAAAGTTTCTCCTTAAAAGGATGATCATGTTTTGGGTAATTAAAGAAGACAGAAGAAGTCCAGAGCTCACACTAAGCAATGCTACAAAAGCCTTGCATACAAGCCACCCTGTCTTTCTGGCTGACGACTAAACATGTATTTCCTTAAGGGAAGAAAACATCTCCATCAGTTTGCCTGATACCCGAACTTCAGTCCTAGCCAGACTGCAGTCCTAATTTCACCAGGAGCCAGGCTCCAGCCCTGGATGGTTTCCATAAGGATTCCATTAAGCCTGTGCATGTGCCCCTCTCATAATTTGCAAGAGCCACGTGTGTATTCAAGAGCAGATTTGGATGTTGTATCTGTTTCTGGCTTCAAAATGGTTCTCATGAGCCTTAAGTAACAGCCTGTTTTCTGGAAACTTAGTAATTTCTTAAACATGTTCACAAGTTTATCCCTCTTATCTGGCAAACAAGATTGAAACTATCAAATGTCTGTACCTTTTGTTTTTACTTTTGAAGACAAAGGACTGTTTCTCTGAAGGAAGATGTTGGTTAGACTGCATAGTTTGCTGCTCAGGAATCTTTTTCCTTTACCAATACCAATGTCTGCAGAGGTCCTGCCACATACAGCTCCTAGTTTGTCTCCTAGGTTCCACTGAATCAGTCTAAAGTGTCATAGAACTGGACTAACACCTATTTCATTAAACCAGAAATTACCTCAGAACATGGAATACCCAAAGAAAAAAACAACTTTTCACAAGAAATAGTTCAGGTAGCCTGTGATCCCAAGCAATTCCCATTGTTCTTGGCAAAAGCAGGGTATAGATCTAAATTCCCAAATGCAGCAATGTTTATTGCACTAGCTTGGTGATTCACTAAGTACAGGATGTGCCCAATTATTCTGTGTATTTTTCCAATCCTATTTCATAAACTTCAGTTGCACAAGTACAGCAATACATTCCTTCTTTCTTGTCCATTAAAATTCATTTTAAGAAAGGCCATCCGACTCGAACAATAAAATCACTGGCTATATGTGTGAGGCTTTGTTTTGTTGTTGTAACCATGGAATCAAAACCCTCGGCTGTTAAGTGCATACATTCTGTGATACAATCGCTTTCTTTTTTGTCTCAACCTGCTAAGAAAAGTCTTGCTTTTAACTTAGGATGCTGGGTTTGTTCCAAATCCAAAAATTAAAAACAGCAGTTCTGAAGGACACGGATATGTAAGCCAACAACATTTGACTGCCTAACATAAAAATTAGCAGAATTGTTATTACTAAAAACAAGCTATTAGGTCTTTCCAAGATAAATAAAAACTTAGAATTCTGACTGTCACTCCACGAACAAAGCTTCTAATTTAGTTTGTTTGAACACCACACCACGGATAAACGAGATACACTTCAATTTTTTGTATCTCTAAGTTAATTTCACTACCTTAAGCAATAAGGCTGTAAACTGAAGCTTTGCCTCATTTTCCTTCTAAGATGCCTTATTACAAGTAAATACAAGTATTTGAAATATCATCAAGGCTGACAACCATGTCCCATTGCTACACATTCAAGATTATTTTATGAATGAAGTGTGGGGTTCGCTGCAAAAATAGCAAAGGCAACAACATGCAAGATGAACGTCGTGCAAGGTTCCCAACACCCACCACAAGGCACATGGCAGCGTTTATGAGAACCCCAGCAGCTGGGACGTGTTCAGCTGTGACGAAGCAAGTTTTTCCTGGAGAGCTCACATCACCCTACCTGAAGCAGATGGGGCAGCCTGAGGTGCAGTGGCTTCCCATAAGCCACATGGCTCCCTTTGGTACCACAGATGCAAAGGAAACCTGGGTTTCTTAAACCTCCAGCTAGGATCACCCTGGCTGTGTCCACACGAGTGGGTGGTCTGAAGCAACTCCCGTAGCCATTCCTTCCACTGCAACCTGGCTTTGTTCACAGGGTGGCTCTGCTGGGCCCAAATGAAATTCCTTTCAGAAAAAACTAAAAAGGAAATTCAGGTCCAGGAATGGACCAAATGCCTTCACACCTTTTAATTGAGACTGAAGTATGTGAAACCATTAGTTCCTTGGGCAGATTCAACCCACACATGCAGTGGGGACACTTGGTCCAAAGGATGAGACAAAATCTAGGCTGGAATAAAATGCTCGGTTTGAATATAGTGTAGATACAGGAGACTCTGTACCTGCTGCTTTGATCTACTCATCCTCTCCCACTGTGCCACACAGCAGGTAAAGCCCCTGGCTATCCAGCATGGCAAGCTGAGGCCAGCCAGTGCCTCCTGCCATGTGTGCAGGACAGACACCCAACATATTTTTCCTGGAGAGCCAAGTATTGTACTAGCAAACCATTTTATGCACTACATTTGAGGATGAAGGTACAACCTTCACGCTCCAGATCACAAAATCACAAGGCAGATCAGAGTTCTGGTCAAGCTTATATGAGCTCTTCTCTGACATGACCCACACATCTGTTGAACTCCATCATAGAAAGTACACCAGAAGCGCTTCAATGCTACAAACCTGAGGCATCTACAGCACTCCACAAGGCCAAGCGACACCTGAAACATCATTTGATGTGACCCATGAATGAGATCACCCGCTCTTCCCAGTGGCACTCAGACGGCTGAGACCAAACTGCCCTGAGACACTCGGATCTGGCAAAGCAGTGCCATCCAAACCAGGTCAGCCAGTTTGAAGCAGGCTCACCCCGGCTCCTGGCAGCAGAGGTTTACCTCCAGCAGCTGCCCAGCACTTCAAGGAAGTAAGTATCACCTCACCACTTGGTGCTCACACCCCACAGTTGCAGTCACTGGTCAGGCTTTGCAACCTCACTGGAAAGAGACACGAGAGTAAGACAGGCCAAATTAAAACCCTAAGCCCATTAATCACACCCTCATGACTTCAGATAATGCAACGTGCAATGTGCACCATATGCTTATGTAGGTCTTGCCCTTCGCCATAATCTAGATTATGGAATAAACTAGGAGCAAGGCTGTGGTGAAAAAATGAAACAACACAAGGCAGGAGGGACAGGCAAGAGTCGCGTGAATTCACTCCCGCGATGGAAGGCAGTTATGCAAAGAGTTCATACCTGAACTCAAATGGCTCAATTAACATTCCTGAAATGAAACTCATCAAATCTTCACATAAAATGAGACCAAAAGTGATGGCATGTACCCACTCTCTGACACCCTCAGTGCTTGAAGTGGATCTGAAATGGATCACTGCTGCTTTGCAAAGTTCCCCGTGAAGAACTGCCAAAAGAACAAAGTTATGTGAAATATCACTTTATCATTCCTTCAGTGGAAGCAATCACAGAAATGGCAGCAGAAGAATGCAGCTGGAGTAGTTTCCTCTGACCTGCTGCAAGGCACCAAGAAAGCTCTTCAGCCTCACTGCAGAATTACAGAGATCTCTGCATTACAGTAATTTCATGCCTCTATTTGCAGACAGTGTTGCATGATATTCAAACATCTGCATTAATAGAAATTCTTTAAATAAAAAACTCAAGTGAAAATTGGACATACTCAAATTGCATGATCTCCATACTATGCTAAATATTAATGCTGTTTGGTATAACTGCAGATTACTTCACATGGAAAAAAACCCATTACTTTTGAGGGAGAAATGATCCATGAGGAGAATTACAAAGATTTAAAATCAAACACATCAGAAAATGAGTATTCCTATTTAGACCAATTGCTTAAAGTAAACTTTTTTCTAAAAGACTGCTGTATTTCCAACACATACTGATCTGATACAGCAGGTTTACACTGGGGAGACGACAAGTCCCAGAGGGAAGCTGTCCCTGCAATCCTTTAACACTTAACATGTTACACAGAATCACAGAATCTATTAGGTTGGAAAAGACCTCTGAGATCATCAAGTCCAACCTATGACCTAACACCACCTTGTAAACTTGACCATGGCACTAAGTGCTACATCCAGTCTTTCCTTATGCACCTCCAGGGACTGTGACTCCATCACCTCCTTGAGCAGCCCATTCCAGTATCTAATCACCATTTCTGTGAAGAAATTCCTCCTGATGTCCAAACTAAACCTCCCCTGACACAGCTTGAGGCGATTTCCTCTCATCCTATTGCTGGTTGCCTGGGAGAAGAGACCAGCCCCCGCCTGGCTACCATCTCCTTTCAGGTGGTTGTAGAGAGCAATAAGGTCATCCCTGAGCCTCCTTTTCTCCAGGCTAAACAACCCCAGCTCCCTCAGCTGCTGCTCATAGGACTTGTGCTCCAGACCCTACACCAGCTTCATTGCCCTTCTCTGGACTCGCTCCAGCCCCTCAGTGTCCTTCTTGTACTGAGGGGCCCAGAACCAAACACAGGACTTGAGGTGTGGCCTTACCAGTGCCAAGTACAGAGGAAGAATGTTCTATCAACAGCCTTAGCCTCCAGATAGAAACCACCTGACTTTTCATTCTGTCTCCCAGTGCACTTTTTTTTTTTTGCCTGCAGATAGTGCAAGATTGTTTCTAAGTGATAAAACTGTGTTAATTCCTGCAACTCCACCTGGCAGAAACAGCAGGACACTTTAAATAACGTAGTCTGCATGTAAGACATTTACTTACAGGTGACTTTAATACAAACAATAGAAAATGTCCTTCTATCTTCATCAAAGACCTGCTATCAGCTCAAAATCCAATTAGCTTAATAAAATAGAAGGAGAAAAAAAAAGAGAAAAAAGGACAGAATGAGGTTGGCGAGAACAAGGGTAGGACAGGAACTGCCCAGAACCTCTTCTGTATATGAAGTCCCCTTCAGCTCACCTGAAAGGGCTTGTTTATACCCTGGTAGAAAGCCTAGACTGATGCTAGGATTGGGAAAGTGTCTTTCTCTGACCTAAAGAGACCAAATTTAGATACTTGTGGTACCTAAGTGCTATAACGGAAAGATGCGAAGTAGAGTGAGTTTCCTCAAGAGAAAGATTCAACCCAGCAGGTATGAGCTGTGTTGTGAGCTCTCCTTGCCTGCAGAGAACACCTTGGACACACACAGCCATTGCAGTAACACCTGGAGGAGCTGATGGTGGGAGGCAGCCCCAGGTAACACTGCACCTTTCTTTCACCCTGAAAGAAGCCCGGGGTGCAGCAGGCACAGTAAAGAAAACTGCAGAGGCAACTATTTTGCCCGAGCTTTTCAGTTTGAGTAATCTTAGATAATATGAGTGACAACAGTAGGTAATAAAAAAACCACATAAATATACAACCTTAAGCCTCCTGAACTCCTTTGATCCCAACAAACCACGCTGTCAAGCACTTGCAATGCTGTAAACCTTGCCAGGGTGGTGGGGGGAGACACTGAAAACACACCACCAAGAATACCATGCCTCAGTGAGAACTAATCAGTGCTGGCTGCTCTGCTGAAAAGGAAACCACAGAACAGGGGAAAGGAGAGCTCATCCTCCAGAACCAGGGCTCTGCCTGGGGACAAACACCAGCCAGCATTCCCGTTCCATCCACCCCCCAGCTGCCACCCCACAGCGCGGGTGGGCATCCCGCCTGCCCAGCCGGCACGGGCAAGCCACGTTCTCTTGTGCTTGGGGTAAGGAGACTCAAAAGTCAAATACCCTTCTTGGACAAGGACTGCAGGCACAAAAGCACAAACCATGACTTTTATCAGCAATCCCTGTGCTGGAGCAAATGCTTTCTCTAAACACGTCGATATGCACCATTGGAAGTGGACAATGCTTTTACCCCTCCCCAACCATTCTTGTTGATAAAACACAAAGGCATCGTCTTTAGCGACCTTCCTCTTTTAACTCCCCCTCAAGCCAACAGTAGCCAACCACTAAAAATAAAGATAAAAGCCGCTCCACGAAGGTTCTAAAGAGGACAGCACTGCTGCATGCCTTGAAGGAATCATTTGTCCCCAACATTTCAGGCATTCAGACAGAGATGGACAGAGAGACACTTGGCTTAATGCTCCTTCCCCTCTCCCCTCCCCTCCTTCTTGGAAACGGTATTCTGTTTGAACAGTTTGCTCCGAGTACCCGTAACCATCCTTGGCTTTAAATGCCTCTTTCCTCCAGGAATCATTTCAATGTAGGCCACTCTATTTATGCTGCTCTTCTGTAATCGGGGGATGAAGGAATATCGCTTGCAAGACATGCCTGCCTGGTTCACAACCTATCTCCAGGCAGTGCCAACAATAGGACTGCTTACAGCTAATCCATTTACTTGGCTTACCTGTTATATTCCCATCCCCTTAATAAGCACTACACAGCAGCTTCACCGAACTTGGAAACTGCTAAGTGACCCGTAGTAACCTCCCCTGTGCCACGTACTTTGAAAGCTCTGGATTTGGATTTACACAGAAGCAAACCAAAATTGCCATGGAGCTTCCAGCGGCCTGCCATTGAGAGAAGACGTCTGTGCCTTTCCCTGCATGGAGACAGTGCCGTAACCATCTGTGGATACAAGCACCTCCCTCTCCACGGCTAACCTTCAAGGAACAGAAGCCACGTATAACACAAACAGCAGCTCCCTTTTCAATGTCTGAAAAAAAAAAAATCACATTATACTACCTTTTTTTACACCCTCATGCAGGCAGAAAAGGTTCCCAAAATGCTGCTGACCTCTGCGGTAAAAGGGCTTTTAGCCTCCTGCCAATGGCTCTGCAATGCTGGAACTCACTGTTTCCCTTCTTCCCTTCAAGAAGTAGCAGCTTCAGTGCTGCTTCTCCCCGCAAATTGCTGCTCAAGGTAACAGGCAAACAAAAAGCAGCAGAAAATAGAGACTGGGGCTCCAGTGGCTTCAGAAGAGCTGCAGCTTCTGCATCTACAAAACCCCAAATTCTTCATCACATGCAGAACAAAATAGGGAAATGGATCAAGACTACAGAATGGAAGACCCACATTATTTCTACTTAAAACAAAACACTTAACCTACTTGGGTAGGTAAAGAAAGCTATCTTTCCCTACAAAGAGGTCTAGAGAGGGAAGTGGGGATTTTGGAACTCTGGCATCAGAAATATATTCAATTACAATGCCAAACAAACAAAAATCCACAAACTAAATTCAATTAAAAGAAGAAAAAAAATCAAAAAGCCCACAAACCTTGATGTTGACTAAAAATTTATTAGTAAAAGAAAGCTTCTACTAGAAGTGAACTTGAATGGAGACTCCAGTTAGATGCTGTGGAGCAAGAGAAAAGACTCAAATCCTATGAAGTGTGTTTGCAAGCACATATCAGGATGTATTGAAGTAGTAATACTTACATAAATTTTATTAAGAAAAGTAAAGGACTACGAGAGTAAAAACCTAAGAGATACAACTTTGAGGAGCAGCAGGAGGAGTCCAAGGATTCAGGTAATCTAAGAGAACACCTGGTCATTTGTACCTTCCCTGTGCAAAGGTCTCTGATACCAGACATTAGCTGATGTTAGCACACAAAAATGGAATACCAAAAAACCCAAAAAGTGGCTTGACAAATTCAGAGAGGAAAAGAAGTATCAAACTTCTTATAACAAAACCAACAAAAACCCACAAACAACAACAAAAAACAAACCAACAAACAAAAACAACACCCCCCCCCCCCAAAAAAAAAGGTAATTAATCACTGGAAAAAATAATTCCAAGAGCTTTATCATCTTAAGTCTTTAAATCAGAACTGGATGCCCTAACAGTAGCCTCAAGCTCAGTCCGAATTCTTTATGCAGGAATTATTAGATGAAATTCGATGTCCTGTATGTCACACAAACATCAGACCATGAGCATAATGGGTCCCTCCTGCTTTAAAATCTATTAATTCAACTCTGTATGTGCTAGGAACTCAATTACATTTTGTAACCATCAAAACCTATACAAATATTATCACATTGCTGCAAAAGACAAGCTAAAGAAGAAACAGTTCATAAATCACAAAGCATTGCAAAATGAGGCTTCTTATCATGACAAAAGTGCATTAATAAATTAAAAAATTTTTAAAAGGCGCTTTATAAAACTCATCCAGACCTGAGGCAGTTCCTCCTCACATTACCCTACTGATAAAACACAATTTCTTTACTAAGATTTCATGGTTAACAAATAGTATCAATAATCATAACAAAATGTGTTCACCTATTTTCTGCTGCTCGACTGGAAAAAAAACAAGAATAAAGGGAAGAAAATTCTCTTTTCAAATCAAACACCTGGACCCTAGTTGATAAGAAGTACTCTCTTTACAGATGCTTCATTCCAGAATGGAGAAAGTTCTTAGAGAATAAAATACTTTGAGTTGGAACAGCAATTTCCATTATTAGCACTAGAAGACATTAGCAGTTAATGTCTTTCTCATAAGGATGCATCCTCCCTTGTGGCTGGCCTGGATGAGAGACTCACAGTGCTGGGTGCTACATGAACACAGAGTACCAGTAAATGCTTGCTCTTTCAAACAGCTTGTTTAGAGCAAGCTGCCTTTTTCCCAAATCTCGAGGAAATACAAAACATAGGTGAGAGAGCCGTACTTTTCGGAAACTGCACTCTATTTTGTATCACTTCAACATCTCTCCCTTCCCCGTTGTGCCATCACCTCCCGTTCCCTCCTGTTAAGGTTGAATAGTACATGCTTACTTAGACGTGTGAGTAGATTAATCACAGCTCCTGATATATAAAATGAAGTAGATAGGGCTCTATCATATTTCTACATTAATGCCACTTTACTTAATTCAATCTCTTTGTTTCAGTCAAACATTAGGCATAGTTTTCAAATTTGCATTTTATTATTAATAGAAAGAATTTTATGGTGATTTTTTTCCCCTCCCTAACAAAACAGAAAAAAAAAAAGAGGTCTAGTCCATTTTTTTGAGAACAGGCTTTTTCTTAGTAATAAAAAGGATCATATGACAACAGTTTTGCAGTGTATCGTGCAAGCTCTGCTGGAGTCAATCCAATTTCTATACAAGTGCTGCCATTTGGACAACAAAGCCGCCTTATTGAAACGGGCAGGCTTCATCTTAATTCTGGCACTACTGAATGGAGAATAGACACTAGCTGGGGAACAATGAACCAAGAAAAGAGTTACAAATCTCTCGTGACAACTGCACGCCAAGGAAGAGAAGGCGCATTATGATAGCGTTGTTTGCTCTGCTTCTTCCCAAGACCACTTTCAAACAAAGATGGCTTTTTTGCTCTCAGAGCTGAAGGCTTTTTCCAGATTTTACACGTGTGTCTTCTGACCCCCATCACACATCCAGTGAGACCCTCCACTACTCCATTCCTTGGACAAAGGCGAGGAAAAGGGGCTCTCACCTTCCCACTCCCTTTCCTCTCCTGCCAGCTTTATCTGTCACCCCTGCTATTTAGAACCTCTCCTGCTATTTTCACATTTAAGCCACATACAGCTGGACTGCTGTATTATTCTGGGGAAAAAAGTATTTACCCTTTATTAAATTTACTTAACTTACTTCTCAGTGAAATTTAACTTCTGAATTCCCAAGATTTTCTGAAGTTAGGCTTAGTTCAAGAGTGCCTGCCTAGACCTCAGCTCCTGAAATGAGTTTGGCTCACACTGGTCCCTAACTCATGTGGAGACACAAGCAGAAACTCCCCCAACATGATGTATTTTGATGAACCATTACCTATGACTGTACAAATAAATGCTAAAGTGTCTAGGTGATACGATATATTGTTCAAAAGTGTGCATTAAAACCCTTACAGAACAGTGTGAATAAAATCCCTTACCGAATAGGTTAGAAAATGCTGTCACCTACCTAGTGTTTTCTCCCAACACGCATTTTTAAGTGGGAGTGTAAGAAACAATTATAACCCCAGAAAGGGGGAAAAAAATAAAACTAGATTTCAAGGTAGCAGAAGATCACCAGCACACCACTTAGTCATGCCAGCAATTCTCAGGTGACAGCGTGTGACACTACCAGGGGGAACACACACGCTTGGGCAGAAAGGGATGGTGACTTCAAGCCTGGCTCTGATTTGTAGTGAAGTTTTCCACTTTGCTTAAGTTTGCATGGAAGAGACTGAGGCTGCGTCCATAGGAGCAGACCAAACCTTTTCCTGCAATTCAAGGCAATTTCACCAGTGTTTGCAGGAGTTCCAGAAAACACGGCAGTGGGTATTTATCCCCACCACAGACGACTACAGCTCTTCAGGCTGCTAGCTTTTTGGTAGGGTAAACACAAGGACATATATACACCCATATAAACACACACACACATAGGGAGATAGGACAAAACCTTGTGAAACCTGTGAAACAGGCCAGCTCAGTCCATGAGCTTCAATGTAATGAGGTTCTCAAAACCTTTCAGGTATTTACTCTGGCAAATACAACCTGATAATACAGGTATTTGTAATATAAATCAAATGCAGGTACGTGCATGTTTTTTTTTAATTAAAGCAATTACAATCTTTTAAATATTTGAATATAAAGCTTTGCTTGGTAATTCTGGTAAGAAGGATCCAGGAAAATACTAGCTTCAAAGACTCCTGGAGAGAAACACCAACTCATCACAAAATGCTAGACATTTACAGAGAGATCTTTCAAGGACAACAGCACAGTTTTCTCTTCATATCCCACCAGTAAAAGCCAACAGCAGTTGAGAGACTAACTCTTCTGGTATACCTGAAAATCTCCTCATTACTGTTCAAATTGAAAACTGGAAAGCATGAATGACTTTAAATTAAAAGGCATTTAAACTAAAGCCTATTCTGTCACACCTGGTTTCAGAAACCTGATGATTCTAATGCCGATCTGTACAAAATGTCCCCTGGAAAGGGAGAATGAAGGGTCAAAAGCAGGATAAGTACCCTTCACATGCCCACACATACGAGACAAGAAGGAGAAAGATTTGGCACTTTCTTTTCCTTATTAATAAATAGCTTTGGATTCTCACTCAGCAAAAAGGAATTAATTTTATCTCCAGTGGATTGCGGCATCTTGGCAGGAAACACAAAACACGAGTTTAATCTTTCTAGACCAAGTCCTCAAGCTTGGTTGATGTGAACGAAAATATGCAATGGGAGTTTTTCTCTCTGAGAATAATTGTATGGGAGGGAGACGAAGCAAGTCACAGACCTGATGAGCAGAATTGCTCAGCTCAGCCATTTTGCTGTCCTGCAAGAGAAGCACAGCTTTTGTTTTCTTTGACTAATGGGACTCTTTTGAGACTAGGAGCCTGGGTCCACAGTCTACAAGAACCACTGCTCTCTTACCTCTAATATGAATTACTGAAAGATGGGGAAAAATAAAAGCCCTGGAAGCCAGGAAATTTCGGGAACATCAGAAAAAGGTAAAACAGTAACAAGTCACTCAAAGTAGCTGGAGAAGACCCTGGAGCTAGAAGGAATGTGTCAGAGCACGGGGTTCAGGTTGGGGGCTGTCCTCCCTAGCTAGATGCAATTGGTACAGACAGAAAATGGCAAAGTTGGGCCTTGCCTAACAGGTCCTCCTACCAAAAGTGAACCAAAATAAAACGTGAAAGCTACCGTAAGAAGACAACTACTACTCTGCTAATAAAGGCAAAGGTTGACTGTGTTCAAAAAGCTTCTAAACCAGCTACATGGAGATCTCAACTCTCCAGAGAACACTTCCCTTGAAGACCACAGCTAAAGCTTGCTCGCATAAACCAGTGAAGAGTTCACCTTTCTGTCCATCAGAGTTGGGACTCACAGTGTTTACAGACCCGTAAATATGGGTACAACACACTACATGGGGCACGCACATCAGAAAGACAGCTGAGGTCTCCAGCAGATGTCAGGGATCCTGAAAACCTCACAGAACCGCAACTTTGATTCCCAGAAAGTGCATCCATATCAAGATGATGTGGGTCCAAAGGCTTGGACTGCTCTGGGAAAAGAACTCCAAGTTATCATCTCCACTGTGTCGAAAGTGAAAAAAATGCAATTATCCAATCCATGGCAAATTCTAACTGAGAAACATTGCTGATGAGAAAAGATACCAAGTTACACGTGTGGATTACAGTGTGCTTTTGTTACAAAAAATCTACTAACTTGCTCCGTAAAACTTTTGATCAAAGCTCTGAGAGAGGCAACTGAGTGGTGAACAAAAGAATCTCCTTCATCGCTGTTTAACACATTTAAATCCACACGTAATAACCCTGATAAAATATACCAGATCTTAGACTCGGTTCTACTTCCGGCTTGAAATTTCTAAAAAAAAACCAAAAAAAACCTTAAAAATAAAGAGCACCTTGGAAATCTATCATAACAAGTCCCTAGAGAAGAGGGTTCAGCATACAAGGTTACAGCTGCCACCCATCCTTCATGCAAAGGAAGATGGAAGGTGACTGCTCTGGTGTCTGCCCTTTTGTCTTTATTCAGGTGCCAGTGATTGAGAAATGCAATGCAATTAAAAAAATTCAACTAAGTGAGTTTGTGTATTCTTTCTGACTATTAGGTTTTTTAAGATTACACTTAATTAGATTAACAATGCAACAGGAAAGAAATACAGCTTTGAAGTAGAGGTGTTTTTTTGTGATACTTTTTGTTAAAGCGTTGTGGAAAGCATAGATAAATTTCCAGTATTTTCTAGCACAGTAATACTGGAAATCTCCTTCATCTGAGTCAGGAATTCTGAAAAGGGAAAGAGGAAAAAAAAAAAAAAAAACAAAAAAAAGAAAACTGAAATCAACTGTAAATAAGGAGACATTTAAAAGTGCCCAGTCTATTCAAGGGAACTTTTAAAGTTCAAGAACAAGCTCTTTTAAATCTTCTGCATTTGTCTTTGTTTCCAGCATTATAAATTCAGCCCAACCAGGTTGGAAATTAATACAGACTCAGAAAGAAGTGCTGGGGAAATAAGATGAGCTCCTTTATGTTTCCCAAGTGAGGAAAGGTCACTCTCTAAAACAATGTAAAATATGGTATTAATTTCAGTCGGCTTGTCATAACTCACTGAAGGTCTGAGCCACTTTTCAGCAGCCCGCCAAGCCAGACTGAAAACTATAATAATAGAAGTCCCACTCCCAAGTGACAGTCTTTTTGAGCCCAGAGGCTCCCAACACGGAGTCGCAGGCGGCACAGCCTTCTGACACCAAATGAGCCAGCTCTTGTGTTGCCTTAACACAAACATTGGCCGCGCGCAGACGTGTCCGGCCTGGTTGCAGAACCGTCCTACGTCACGGTCATGTCCTCTCGTCTTGCCCCTTCCTGTCTCAAGAAGAGGATGCTTTTGGGAAGGTGTTTAACATCCTCGACAGAAGTTGCTTAAGCACAGCCCAAACCCACTCCCCGTGCCCAGCCACACTGACTCTGAAGGAGCAATTATCATGCTAAAGCACGAGTTTGTAAAATGATGCCTAAATGTGGTAAATGGAAAAAAAAAAAAAATCTCGGTGTGTACTTTGATTGTCTGGGAAAGTTGTTCACACTATTCCTTAAGAACTTTTCACTGTTCTGTGAAAAAACAGAACTGTAGTCCAAAACTAATGTCACATTACGACATTAACTCAACTTTCATTCTCTCCTTTCTGAGTCAGAAGACACAGAAGAACATCCTGCATTAAGCCAAAAATGTACGGAATACTAGCTACATATAAGACTTCTCTGGCATAATCCTGCAGCTGTATTTGGATAAAATAAAAATGACAAGTATGAAATTACAAATTAATTTTCCCTTTTTCCTGCTTCGAAGCCAAGTAACTGCTGTTGGGTAGCAAACTATGACCACCACACACTGGGCTAATGTAATGACCCCCCCGCAAAAATAATCACTGGAGACAAAGAAAAGGGAGAGGTTATTGGAGAGTAAATAAACCTAACCACTGAAAAGTACCTAAAATAAGCAAAGGATTACAAAACTGTTCTCAAGACCATTCCATTAAATCTGAATTCTGAAATTATTTCTGTTGAGCAGGAATTAGTTTACCTAGCATATTATGCACCAATATCATTACCAATACATCTTCATCCTGGTATGGAGAAGCAGCTGAAAAGAATCCTGACAAAAACAATGATCCCGTGATAACTGCAACTTATTAATATTTGCTACAGGAAAATGATGCAGAAAATGCCCAGTCTGTTGTTCACATGTTCTGAATACACCTGACTGCCTACAACAGAATGAAACTTTTAAGATCTTGCAAAGGAAACATTCAGGTTTTTGAGTTACCTGCCTGCACTCTGCAATGAACAGAGCCTTTGGGTCACACGGCTTTGATTGTCCCTGGTACCTCCCGCCTGAGGGAGGAGAGATGTAGATCTTCAAACAGCCTCATAAGATCACCCCATACCTGGCAACACTTTCAGGAGCACATAAGCAGTTGCCTCGCAACCTTTAGGATTAAAATTTTGCTGGCCCAACATGCAAGGAAGTCAGAAAAGCTCCCAAAACGTGCAGCCTCTGAGCAAAACCACTTGCACAACATGGAAGAGGCTGGGAGAGAGAGGAACATCTTTGGATTTTGTTCATCTTGCAAAATACTGAAAAATCTTAATTGTTTCATGTATTAGAGATAATAACAAAGGATCTGAGTTGACTCTATGTGGAAACACAGCAGTAATTTCAAATGAAGTCTCATGCTGAAAAGAATAAACACAACTCCCTCAGGAAAGTACTGACTGGAGGCGGTCAAGATGGGAAGGCTGGACAGCTGTGTCCCAGCACTGTAAGGAACTATTTATTCCTAAAGAAAGAAGTTTGCTTTCCCCAGGTGGTTGGGGAAGAAGAGGCAGAAGGTTCCTAAAGACAGGTTCCCTCTGATCCTCTTAATACACTGGATTAAAACAATTTCATTTCTTTCTGCCAGAGGTCTTGGAAACATCTATACCTTGGCTAGCTTTAAGATACTTAAAAGACAATTCAGTCCCATCTCTTGCTATTTATTTCTTTAAATGACAGCATGAGGTATGAAAGACAAGTTCTTGCAGCCAAAAGGTATTTAAACACAGACATGCTATCAGATTGAAATATCACATGCATTTACAATCTTCCCTTTATGGCTCTCTAGTTCCTGACTTGGACATCTCTTCACAGGATAATGGGAGTCCTGAGGAAGATGGGAAGTCCCCACCACTGGACTCCCAAATGGCTGCAAAAGTCCTGGTGGACACAGCACTCACATCCTAAGAATCCACCCTAACTCCAGCAAAGCAGCACTGGGGCCAGGCTGTCCTGGCAGCTCAGGGTGGGGCACCTTTGCCCATGAAAAGGAAAGAGATAGCAGACACCAATTATCATTTTGCCATCATAAATATTCTGGCACTCTTTTGGCCAATTTTAACATTAGGCATGTTTTAAACAGGGAAAGACTCAAGTTCACCATGGTGAGCAGTAAGAGCAGGGAGAAGTGTTTTCTTGGCTTGGAAGAAGAAACCTGGCTTCACAAGGAACTGCATGGGGAGCGTGCCAGCCCAAGATGCCTCTGTCCTCCAACCCTAAAGGCTGATCATCATCTCCTCTTTACAGTTCAACCCCCCCCCTGCAGCAAGAGACAGCCAGACCTTCAGCCTTAGTGAGTGCTCCCCTAACCTTGCTGAACCTATGACTGCCAAAATACCCGTACAAGAGGGTTAGCCAGGAGGCAGCCAGCAAGGGAAGCAAGTGCCTGTGGAACTGGTAATGGGGGTGGATATTTCATACACCACCACCATGGAGCACTACATACAGGAGTGAGCTAGCCCTGTGTGTGCCCCTATTTGTGTTGGTAACAGCATGCTGGGGAGTACAGATCCTTTTCTTTTGGTTGCCCCTAGCAGAAGTGGGGAGACCTCAGCAGTAGGGATGGAAAGTTGGCAGCACCCCGACTAAAGCTGCTCCGCCCGGCCTGGCAGCATCCTCCGCCACAGCCACTGGCAGCAGGGTCACCCCCGAGGTACAACAGCTGCTCCAAACCAGCAGAGTAGTCTCTTATCTGGCACAGCCCTACCTCGGCAGAGGGGCCTGCGAGAGGCGTGTATTAAAAACAGGGTGGTAACTGTAAATCCTCGGGATCTTTCTGGCTCGTGGAGCCCTTTCGGAGCCATTAGGCAGGGAAAGGCTGCTGCCCTGAGGGACCTGGAACCACACATGGGCTGATAACCATACAAGTGCACACACACAAACGGGTGCAGAGCTAGAAAAGCCAGGAATGAAAGGGAATCATGCTTAAGATTAAAAACAACAACAGAAATGAAAAAAACTTTCTTTCCTCCCCACAAAACCATTAGAGGGCTTTGAATTCCTTCACTTAGGTGGCATTTTCACTTAGGTTCTCTTTAGGTAAACAAACTGCTTTCAATGAATTTTGTTAGCTCTCACAAGACATTCATTAAATGCAAGGCAACTGCAGGATGCAGAGGTGACAGTCTTACCTAGAACCTTTTTCATCTAGGAAGCTAGACAAAAAATTCATTTGCTCCTAAAAAACAATTTGCACCTTGGATCAAGACTACCACTAAAAACCACTTTCTTCTTTTGGGATGAAAAGATCACAAGCTACAAATTGTGCCTCTTTCAGAAGCAAAGTTCAAAAATACAAAGTACTAAAACTCGCTGGTTAACAACCAAAAGGGTTTATATTCATCACCAAGATAACCACAGTTGCTTTTCCTAACCAAAGCAATCCAAATTTACCCTGTGTGGCACCAGGCCAGCCCCTTTGCCTCCTGACAGGCAGACAAACTTCAGCCTTCAAACGCAGCATCAACCTGTCTTGAAAACCATGGAAAGCACAGAGGCTCTCAGAAGTTCTTAGAAATGTTCTTAAAAGCAGCTGTTTTAGTTCCCCCTCCCATTACACTTACTGTAAAGAGGGGAAAACCACCACCCCGTGCAGTGCAGCCTTGCTGAGCCACACCAACCCGAGGCACACAGCAATGCCTAAGGTGAGCTGTGAAGGTGCCAGATTAAACAAAGGCAAGCATGGGACGGCGCGGGGGCCGAGCCCGGGTTGCTGTGCGGACCTGGCACACACCTATCTGCACACCCTGGCAGCTGAGGGGGGCTCAAATCATCCGGGCACTGCAGGGTGCAGGGAGCAGACAGCAAAAACCTTCAGGCAAGCAGTCAGTGCAGCCTAGCCCCAAATTTCTTCGGATACACAAATAAAAAAATCGCATTCACCGAACAAGTACAAGCTACACCTGCAGCAAGCTTGGCTGCATGTGGCAAATCATCCATCTTCAGCATTTCCGAAGACCTCAAACACCAGGGAAAATGCTTGGGTGGGGTTTGATTTTGTCAGAAACCACCCATAAAGCAATGGACCAGTGATGAGGAAGGGCCTTTCATTTCCTCAGTGTCAGACCAAAATCCTACCAGAGTCAGCTTCTGTCTGATAGCTGTTGAAAAGCCTCTGTGAAACAAGCTGGCTGTTTTAATCCAGTTTCAAGTGGACTGTGCTTAGATCCCAAGGTGGTAAAAGCTTCAGCAATGAAGTGGACAGGAACATACCCTTCACATAAAGCTCAACAAGTACAACAAGTACTAATCACGAGCAGCCATGCAGGAGAGAAGCCAAGGACAGAGAGGAGGCTGGAAATCCAGTTACCCACTCCATTCCTAGAAATGATTCAGCTAGATTGGACTTACAGCAAATGGGCAGAAGCACAACAAGTAGCTTGTCTTTGCTCCCTACATTTTATGAATAAGTATTTCAGCTCCTGAACCCTTGATCTTTCTTCCCATAAAATGCTATTGCAAAAGCCAACTCATATTTTCCACACACATGGAAAAGTATTTGCTACCCATTCAATTCCTTAACCAAACACACACACTTACACACCAGCAGCTTTCTTCCTCACCCCTTTTGCATTTTTTTCTTCAAAAAATGTTTAAGTTTCTTCTTTTTGGGTCTGTCTTTTCAATATTACAATATTCTTTTTTGACATCACTAACTTTTGAGGGGCAGCAGAAATCTTCAGGATAATGCAGTAAACATTAATACCAAGGTTTCTGCTTTCTGCTTACAACCTTATCAGAGCATGGTCTTTTCCTGTGAGATTTTCACTCTTTTAGAGCAGTTGACAAGTGAATGAAAAATTAGCAAATGCCTTGACTGAACTGCAATAAAATAAATTTTAAAAAAAGTCTAAAACACCCTAAAGCACAGAATATAGGAGGGGCAAAGGGGGTGTTTTGGAAATTGTACATGTGCAGTCACGATGTGTTACTTCCAAAAACATACTTCCAGCTGTTATATATAAATATTGGCTTGAAAATGAAGCCCTAGATGACATGCTGGCACTTGGTTGGAGCTGTTGGCTGGTGGGGCACTCTCGGGTGACACCATGTACATGCTGTGCTGTCACAGAGCGTGCTGGTCCCTCCCGTCCTGTGTGTCACCGGCATTGCATCACTGCCAGTGAAATAACGCAGCTGCCGCACTTCTTTTTTTTTTCTTTTTTTTTTAAGTGACAGCAAATTTCAGCGCAATAAATCTCTGAGCCTGTGCCCAGCTCTACTGCTCACTCAGGCCAGCTTTCTCTGCTTTGTAGGACCCTTCTTTCTTCCTCAGCGTGGCCTCATTTGAGGAGAATAACACTCTCACCACCTGAAAGATGTTGTGATTAAGCTTAAAGTTTGGCAGCCATGTTATTGCCCGTTGCTGTCCCTTAGGCTTCTGGGATTACTGCTTTCACTGGCCATTATCGTTGCCCTCCCAGAAGCGAGTTAGAGGGTCTCTCCAATAACCCCCACAATCCACCACAAACCTGAACACTGCTAAAAGGCCCCAGAAGTCACTGACAAATCTCAGCAGCAAAATACACAAAACTTTCCTGGGGTAAATCTCAGCAGCAGCAATAGGTGTGATAAGTACTGTCTTACCAGGCTGCTGGCCTTCGCTACTGTCCAGCAGGCAAGAGGCCACAGCCAGCTTGCCTACATGGCTTTCAAAGAGCACCTCAGTGACATAACCAAGATGCAGAAAAGTTCATTTTTCCAGCTTTATCCACTACTTACCCACAGCAAACCCGCCGAAGTGTCACACTTTATAATGGCAGAGCTATCTGTGGCCGCTGCTTGTCATTTCAGTTGGACACCATAGTCCATCAAAACATCCTACCACATGGTTCAACCACAATTTTACAAAATCCTCTGCAGTTACCCACACAAAAAAAAAAAAAAAAAACCAAACGAAAAAATCCTACCATAAAATAAAAATTCCTTTTTTCTGTATTTTGACAGTGCAGGAAAAACCCATTTTGTGTGAGCTTTCAAAAGGGTTCCCAAACGATGGACACACAGAAAACACTGCTGATCCCTCCAGAGCACCCTCTTTTCATTTTGACAATTAAACGCATGAGCGTAGGGTTCAGCAACATCTGCAGCTGCAAACACTCTAGCTGAAACCTGCAAGCTACGTACTTGTTCAACCAGATTCATGTTATTATCTTTTCCCTTTCCTCTCGTTGTGGCAAGAGTAACAATTTAATTAGACAGGGGAAGAAAAAAAAAAAAAAGCCCATATTATTTATAACTATAGCGCAATAAATTATTTTTAGCTAAAGGACTCTTAAGAAAGAAACAGTGCCCAGACAGATTTTCATGTACAACTTCCTGAATTTGTGATTGACAGCCAAATTTCAGGGACAAGTTTAATTTAGGTTTTGATCCTTCTGACCTTGGCACATTAGCAAGAGCTCTAGTTTTGGTGCCTGCAGGTTCGCTTCTCCGGAGCTCTAGAGATACAAAGCTCAACAGGTCCACTGGCTGCAAAACCAGCAACATTTCAGAAAAGGCAGCCTTTGGAGAAACAAAGCTGCGATCCTACTGTGGCTCTTGGGGAAATTTGGGAGGCGGGGAGCATTTACCCAGGCACAATACCACAGTGATAGGAGCGGGACGTATCCCATTACGGGAACTGCGCGTTCACAAACAAGTGCGAGAGCCACAGGCTGTTCTGTGCCACGCGGCAGAGATAACACCGACAGGCTTCACGCTGCAAATCCACACTCCCCATCCACTTTTTTTTTTTTAACCTAAACTATATTTGACTTCACTGTCAAGTATTTCAGCACAGCTGCTATTCTCAGGTTCTCCTAAAATACACACAGTAGGTACTGTACTATTGCACATATAAACATCTACCTTCCTACCACAGCTATTTATGATTAAAATAACTTTTCTCCATTTCTGATTTCATTTCCTTTCTCTGGGCCCTGTTTTACACTGCACAGGAGGTGCTTTCAAGACCAGAACTAGCCTCCAGCACGAAATAAAGAAGTAAAATGTTAGCCTAGTTAGAAGTTTTGAATTTAGTGTCCAGTTTCCCTTGTGGGTGACCTATAAGCAGGACTTATCTCTGATGCCTCACAGTTTAGGGAAAAGAAAGGACTGAAAGTCAGCAATGAGCTAGGGGCTGGTGGTAAAGAGGAGCTGCCTGTCATCTGCTGGTCCCTAAGACTATCACCAGTGTCCATTCCAGTCTTTGCTGGGTTTGTTACATATCTTACTGGGGCTTGCACAGCACAAGTCCTCTCTAAAGATCTGCCCCAACTGCAGCTATCACTGTCAAAAATTGTGCAGGTGCACAACAGCAACACTTAGCAATGGTGGATCTTACTCTGTCTAAAAACAAATTTCTTGGGTGAAGAACACCACACATGCTTTTCAGTTGCACTGAAAGAGGATAAATGGTGGCATACAATTTAGCACACTTTTCCACACTTCTGGGACACTTCCACGCTTCAGGGGTTCTCTGCTGATGTGATGCATGAAAAAGATCCAGTGGCTCCTCTGCATCTGGAAGATGGCCTCTCTGCATTGAAACCCACAGCATCGCCTTCTAAACTCACCCATACAGATTGGAAAAGGGTCTTCCTCAAGCAAACACACCTTGTTTTCATCCACCCTTGCACCAGGCAAGAGTGGAGGTAATGCATTATCACCACAGTTACAGTGCAGTGGGGGCTGTACACAGCAGCAGACACCTCCCTGGTCACACTAAGTTTTTACTGAGCTCCAAGCAGAAGCTCTGCAAGTGACTGGGATGTTCCAACAGATGTTCTGAGCACCTGGTTCTTATCCAAATCCTTCCTTAGAGGCACGTGTTCCACTCAAGAGGACCTTGCTTTCAGTGCATGTATTCTTCCATAACTGAATGTGTTGAAGCCCAAAGCTTCTTTTCCTCCCAAAGCTTTTGAATAATTCGTAACTTCAGTATGACATTAACTCTGACATTTCTGGAGGGCTAAGCTAAACCCCTCCTACTCCCCGAAACGTTACTCTAGACATAGTTGACCAACCTCATTCCTTGTCCATGATCATCCCGCCCACTCAGCCGACTATTAAATAATTAACCCACACTGAGGCAAAGGCTCCTTTCTGCCTCATGGAATGGGGCCTCAAGTTTTCAGTGTGAAGCTCCTTTGTACTGAATGCAGTACGTCCTAGAAATCTTTCTGTGGGCAGCTGTACTCTATATAAACAGTAACATAAACAATAAGAGATTAAAGGGGTTCATCTCTCACTGTTAAAGACAAACAAATACAACTGTTACAAATCATTTTGAGGTGATAAGGGATTTGGGGTGAGCGAAGCTGAACCCTGACTCCATGACCTCTATGGCACGCATCCAAGCACAGTAAGAGGAAGCTGCCAGTGGTCCTGAAGCTGAGCCACAACCCATCCCAGAAGAGCACAGGCACTAGTGCTGCAAGGCTGCATTTCAGCAGCACTGCACTCCATTCTGCCTCCTGTTTGGAGCTGCTTCCCCTCACTTACCAGTGCTTAAAGTTGGCTGCACCAACTGAACCTTAATCCTGGGTTTTAGCACAACCAAGCAGTTAGATACCTTCGTACATGCACACATTCTGAACCTGTCGTTTCCTTACACAATTTGGTAGTTTTCCTAAACAGCTGCTGCTTCAAAAGAACGTTAGTCTTCCTTCTCCTTTTAAGTTCCCTTTTATTTAGAATTCAAGCATTTACAATACTAGAATGGAAAAAAGACGTTTGTGATCAGATGTTTAGTTCAAACCCCTATACATCAGAAATCAGGGGACAGGGGTTTGAACTAAAATACCACACAACTACTGGTCTGTGCTGCCTGTTCTTCCTGCTCCAAAGCCCACTGCTGGAGAAGTGAAGCTGCTGCTCTTCCTGGTCCGGCACTGTCAGATCCCCAAGGCAGAGCAGGGTACTCTTCTTGACACCTGCCCATTTAAAACAACTGCTGGATTTGCAGTTAGAGAAAACCCCCCTCTGCCCTGCCCTCAAGATCAGACTGACAATGAAGGCTGTTGGAAGATTTTTTTGTCTTGGCTTCTGGCATGGGATCCTCTGGATATTTCATTCAACAGACACGCTGCACCCGTGATGCCTTCAGTTTTTCCTGGTCTCTGCATGCAATATATCGCTGTTTTGGTCTCTGCCTTTTAACTACAGGACTTTGGTTTGTCATAAAGTGACAGAAAAATGCTTTGTCTGACATGCTGTGGGCCAGATTTCTGAGAGACTTTGGAAAAAGATGCTTATTGGCACAGGTGACTAGACCAGGCCCATCCACTTCAGGGCCTTTGTAGGCCAGAAAGGTGCACATAGATTGCAAAAAAAGAAAATTACCACCATGCCAGAACCCAAAGTTACATGGTTTTCTTTGAATTTTTTTCTACCTACTTTTCATACCTTTCTACTGAAAGAAGAGGTTTTTACAGCATGGAAAGTTGCATCAACCAAAACTCTGCTCAACAGCCTTATCTCAACCCCACAGTATGTTAATTCAAGGTTGTTACCTCTTCCACCTCCTTTCCTTGCACACTGGAAAACAAACAAAATACACAAAGGGCACGTGGAAAAGCCTCAGTGCAGTATAGACAGGACAGATTTTCTGATTAAACTTCACTGTCTTCACTTTTTTGTTTTCCACGGACACTAAGAAATATGTACAATTCTTGTATCTACATAAGTTGCCCATTTCTAACTGATGCAGGCTTCAATAGATGACCTGCAGCATGGAAAACAAAAGTTACTTAAAACTCCTCCACTCTCCATAAATGCAAAGGAAAACCTCAGCTGGCAGCCAGCATGCTGCAGTACTGATGCTGTTCCTGTAACCTACAAACCAGTTCCCAGCATGTGTTGCTGTAGACACTTATCTGCACTTTAAATGTGTACATTTGAATGTTTTTGAATGCACAGAAACCAGGCAATGTAAATAGAAAACAGTTTTAACATGACACAGAGGCACAGGGTAATGCTCCCTCCACATCACACAGCTAAAGCTTCAGCTGACAGCACCGGCTACATGACAGAAATGCTCCATCAAGCCAGTGCTACTGCTCTACAAAACTGTAAATGATTACAGAATAATGCCCTGCAATCAAAGAACAAAATGTGTGCTGCAGATTAATCACTTTCCAAGACGGGAAAGGAAAGATAGGCTTGAGAGATAAATCTGGCTGGGGTGTTTATGCAAGCGTATCATGCTCCTTAGTACTGAATGTCCCAGAACTTACAGAGGAAGTAAACAATGTGCTGGGGGGGTGTGCGGGGGGTGTGCGAGGGGTGTGAGTGTGCCTGTGCTCACAACCCCAAATAAGACGGCTTGTGAAAAATGCTGAACTTTCAGTTATGAAACACCAGCGTCAGGAGTCACTTTATTGCCGGCTGTACTGCTCCTGCCTGGGAAAATCTAAACCAAGGAGCCCTTCAGATACAGCCAATGCTTCTCTCTGGCATTTCAAACTTCTGTATAAAACTCCAAAAGGATGCTCACAGACTCCTGAGCCCTCTCCCCCATGTCGCCTCAGCAGCTATAGCAGACGGGCAGTGCATTTGAAGGCAGGGACTGCAAGCACTTCTGGTTGGGATTTACTTCTGGAAGCACACTCCGGCAACCTACATTTTCAGCGTCCCTCTAGCATAAAATCACACTGCTTTTGGATGTTTAGGCAATGCCAGCTTTCATGCATTCCTCTTTTCTGTGTAAACATATTTACATTTGTAACTCCTAACTGGCTTAACATTACACAGGCATTTTGAGGAAAACTCTACCAGCACTTGAATTAAATGCAACACTTTGACGATCAATTACAAACACAGTAAACTGACAGCAATGGGTACAGGAGAGGCTGGTGACATGGATTTAGATCAAGGGCTGCACAGGTTCATTGGGAAGGCCTTCTGCAAAAGCTCACCAGGGGCCTATGCCACAGTAGACTGAGTCACCAAAGTGACACATTACAAAAAAGTTAAAAAATCTTCATGCCGAGAGTTTTTTCAGTGAGTTTTATCAATGAGTTGTCATCAATGTCTTTGGAAGATCATCATGCTGCAATTCCTCACCTGAGGATGACCTCCTATACCAAATGTATTTCCACACAGGATCTAATAAAGATTTCCTAAAAACCAAAGTGAGAGACAGTGTTGGGGTATGCACTGCAACAGTGCTGCATATAGGGAAAATACTTCACAGAAACCAACTGCTGAGGTTCCTTCTCCCTGCAAATATCCAGCTCTGTATTAAAACCAATTAACAATAATCTACTAATAACAAGACTGTGATGTAGCTGTGAGGTTCCCCTAAAGCAAAATCCTGCCAATGCTAGTAATTGATTCAGCAATGTGCACCAGTTCAATGGCACAGGCGTCTCCAATTCTTGGAAACATTACATCCAGTCTAATTCTCCCCCCAAGGTCACCACAACCATCAGAAAATCCCCATACATCATGACCCAGAGAGCTGTGTCTAAACAGCTGTTATCAATAGCCTGGGAAACTGAAGCACTGCACCTGAAAGGCATCAGCCACCACAAGTAAATCCCTCAGCCAACCACACTGCCAGAGTGGCTTGGAGAGCAGTGGCAGAGAACAAACTGCCGATTTCTCTTGCAGGGGAAAAAGCAGGGCGTGCTAGATTTGCCTTTGCACTATTTGTTGCAATGTGTGTTTGCACGTGCTTTATTGCAATGGAAAGAGGACAGGCCACCGTGTTACCTGACTAAAGTTTTCAACTTCTATCATGAAGAAACAAGGGACTCACAGATGACACGCTCTATGCTCAAGCTCTTTAACGGGTCAGTAGAAGGTTATTCACACCAATAAATGACTTGGTCTAGCTAACACCACAATTCGGTATGAGTTTCTCAATCTAATTCTGATAACCAAAACAGTCTCATTAGCTTCCCTAGATGTGAAAGCATTTTACCACAACCATTAAAGACCAGACATGAAGTTAGCAGCAGAGGCAGAAGGTACAATAAACCATGAAGCTATATCAGGAAAAGTCAGCTATATCATTACATTTTCATGTCTAAATCCGCCAAGTCAGAGGGTCCTTACTGGAGGACACAGAATATGCTACGACTACGGACTGTACACTTCCATGCCTTCTGTTTTTCAGTGAGGAACTTGTATGTCTCCTCTCTTTTCACAGATAAGGAAGGAAAAAGGAACAGCCCCTCACCATGGAAATAAGAGCAATTACTACCTATACCATTAAATACTTTAGGGACAGCTCAGCAGCCCTATGAATTGTAGAATCTCAGATGCTGTTTGGTGTCTAGGTCAGGCCACAGAGAAATAAGACATCCATGTCTCTCTGAGGCAGGACTCTCCATCTCTTACACAAATGAGCAACCTCTCAGTACGCAGTATCGGCAGAAGGAACAGGATTATCCAAATGACTAAGGATTTGCACACTGACAGCACCATGACTGCTTACCTAAGGGTGGATCAGTTAAAAATATAAACAGTGTTCTAAATTATAGGTGGTGATGTGAGCCCCACCTACACCTTGTATTGTCCAACACTTCCTACTATAAAACCCTGTTTGTTCCTCAGTACTAATAACTTTGCAAACCTGAACTGAAACTGGGATTAGAAACAGGGTAAGTGGTCCAAGATAGGCAAGCAAGACACAGGAAACACACAATCATGGGGCAGAGGAGAAATGTGGAATGGGGAGCTGGACAAAAAAAAGCAGACAAGCTGAACAAGCAGAACAGATAAGAAAACCCGTGGGGGCAGGCAGAGGTGTAGAAGATCACAGGAAAAGGAAGGAGGGATGCATGGAGCAAGACTGCGAATCACAGAAAAAGAGACTTGGATGAGAGAACATAGTAAGGAGCTTGGGGAGGGGAGAAGAAGATACAGGGCTGCGACAGTGCTCATCAGGGAAGCCTATGGATACTGGGGAGGCAAATGACAGACAAGCACACTGGGTTGGGCGTATTTCTTTACTCTGAGCCAAGTGGAACAACTATGGCCCACATAGAGAGCATAAGGGATGAGCTGAAACCCTGAGTACCTCTTGAAGGATCCAGCCCAAAAAGGAGAGTGTGGGTGGATAGAGCCTGTGAGCTCCTTACTTAATAACAGTGTCATAGCCAGCATGAGAAGCAATTTCAGGTGTTAGAGGCAACTTTATTTCTGACATTTTGTACTTCCCTAGCACTTGACTTTTGTACTGAAACATTTTTTCAGTGTCGATTTTTGGGTAAATAAAGAATGCTCTTATTTAGTACTTCTGCTTGGCCCTTCACTGAACAGTGACAACTATCCACACAGATACTCCAGGGATCTACAGTTTGTGGTTAAGCCATGTGAAATCCCCTTGGCAGCTCCTAGAAAATGGGGAAAACCCATCACCAGCATTGTTCAAACCCACCCACTGCATCGCAGTACTTCTAGGGAGAAAGCTGATCACCCCCACAAGTCTATAACCATCTGGAAGAATTTGTGGTCTGATACCTGAGACAGTTTCCTGCAAAAAAAATAAGGAAAATATCACCTCTCAGGCCCTGAAAAGCTTTTTTCCTTTTTTTTTTTTAAACCAAACACAACCAACAGCCATCCAACAAAAATGTCAAACCAGAAGGCAGGCACTCAAAATAGGATAAATTTAGTAAGATGTCATGATTCAACTACAATTGAAGGAAATCCATACTTAATTTCTCAAACAACTGCTATCATACTGTTCAAGTAGTGTTTTTCCTTCAGGCTGAGAAGACAACAAGCACACACTATTTCTCATTTTACTACTTTTTTTCTTCTTTTCTTCCTTCCAATTAGAGAACATTGTCATTCCACATGCTTAGTACAAGCCTGAATAGAAATGACACATGAGAAGCTTTTGCCAGGGTTAAGTCCTGACACAGCTGTTGGAAAAACCTAAAATGAACATTTTATCCTGGCCAAATCAGTGTTCTTTTCACTATTTATACTCTTGGATCCAGCAGCTGCAAGTGACGCTACAGATCATGTTGTCCAAAATGGACAAGGAATCTGAAGATCCTCTCAAGTTTTGGAGGCTTGTTTCTACTTCTGTTCTCCCTCTCAGTGCTTCACAGCACTGCTGCACCAATACCAATTTGCTGCAAGTTGAAGTAGAGTACCAAACCCTGGTCAGAACAGATTTTTCAGCTAAAATTCCCCATCTTAAAAAAAAAAAAAAAAAAAAAGTGCCTTTTTCCTGCTTTCATTTTTCAGCACCATAGGATCAACACTGGCTGCTCAGCTGATAATGCCCCTCTTTATTTGAAATTATTTTTCTCCTTTCACCACCCACATTCATCTGGGACTTATTCAGTATTATTCTGCCTGACACTGGTCCAAAACAGCAAACAGTTTCTGTAACGGCACAATAAGCAGAGAAGACCCTAAGAGAGCTGCTTCGTTGTCTAAGAACCCTCTTACATACCGAAAATAAGGCCGAAAAACTTGTAAGGAGGCTAGATACAGCTGTGCCTTTAACAACACAACCTCTCTGGTATTTCACATTTGGCATCTGGCATTTTACAAGCAGGGAAACATTTCTGCTGTACTTTGGCCTTCTGTCATCAGAGAGAGGTGGAGATTTATGCCCTTTCTCCTTCTAAATTAGACTCCTTCAGTGCCCTATTTTATATTCTTCCTGACAGGTCCCTATTTTGTATAAAACAAAAAGTACTACTGTCGCTGTGTTGCATGGCAAAAGCCCTTTCCAGCTGAAAGAGAAAACTCCTGCATCGGAGTCAAGTGCCAAGCTGTAACTTTGCAGTTAGAACTGCGAGGACAAAATAACTTTGCCCAGCAACATATTAATTTCCAGCAGGATTTGATAAAATTATAATTCACTGTCCAGAAAAAGACTAAAACATTAAACATATTATACTGAGAAAGTCAAAATAGGTCATTCAATCAGCGTTATTCCCCCTTCATTTCACACATAATACAAAGCAGTTAAGTAGTTTCTCTTGCAATTAGCATCATCTTTGTCTCCTTGGTGTCTAAAATACACTGGAGATATGAAGCTGCTCTGACTGTACTGCAGCCCAGGCCCTGCTTCCCACCATCACCGACTCCTTAACAGATACAGAGGTGAAATCCTGTCTTCAATGATTTCAACAATGATAATTTTCTTTTGTTACTCCAATTCCCCGGTCTTTCACCTCAAACAATAGGCCTTTTTCCTCTGATTAAAAAGGAGTACAGGTGTGCTCAGGACCCACCCCAGCATCTCCAGCTGCTAACGCACATCCCACTCCATCTTCCAACCAAGAAGACTTGTTAGCTGGCAGAGCCCTGAAGAAAGTGGGCTAGAAACAGCCGTCATGAAGAACGGCAGGGTTTTAAGAGATCTTTCCTGGATGTGAGAAGTCTGACATATGCTTCAAATGCATTTTAATTTAGAAGAATGTTGGAAAGATTTTATTTATGTTTCTAATTAGGTAAACAGTATGCTTCTTCCACCTGCTTTGAGCTACCCCACTAGGCCCGTAGACATCAGATGTCTATGAACATACATCAGGTTGATTTACTCCCTACTGCTAGCTCACAGAATCCTTCCTCCTCCCAGTCCCGTATGCCACCACCTTATGGACTACACACTTCCCCTCCTTTTGGTATGGAAAATGGCCTCACTATTGATTTCCAAATACCTTCCTAAGCACACAGCTCCCTTCCCCATAGCTTTATATAGAACAGCTCCTCATAAAAGATTTCTCTCCTACCCCAAGCATGCAGACCTTCTAGCACATTTTAATCAGAAGTATTTTTGCCGTGCATGAGTTAGGATGCAAGAGCACTGGGGCAAGAAATAAATCTCAACATGCCATGGGAAGTGAAAATCACTCTGTCAACATCATGATGAACATAATACTAGGTCGGAGCTTTTGGCTGCTGCACAAACTAGGCTGGAAACCTCTGGCCCAATTCATGCAGAGCTCTGACATGACTTCCATTTGCAAATTGAAGATTCTAAGTGTAGCCTACTTATCTGGGACACATATATGGCTGAGGCTATGTATTCAAAAAATGCTTCAGAGTTTTTACAGCTCCTTAGTGGCAGCATCATTATCAGTGCCAAAGTTCTTCTCCTACAAAGGCATAGAAGGGTCAGCAGCCTCCCATTGTAGGTCTTGATGCATACTTAAAAGAAGCACCATTCACTCTGAAACCTGACATCTCCAACAAATGGTTTTGTGTCCCCCCCACACAGTGAAACTCTAACGCACAATAGATCGTGTTGCACAAAAACAGGGACAGCAGCTCTACATGTCTCAGCTTACAAGCATCTCAGGACACAACTTGAACTGGCATCACCTTCTTGTACGAATTCCTGGAAAAAAACATTCTCTGAAAATTAGTCAGGGTCCAGAGCAGTTGTGCAGAACAAACAGTAAGTTACAGGCTTTCAGGAAACCACATCACCGCTCTATGAACAAAACCAATCAGCAAAAAAGGTGATAATGTGGGAGCCTGTGAAACATTCACAGTAAGACATTCTTTCTGGAGCACTGTTCTCACTTGTCAGATGCCAAATTATATGTACTAAAGCATATCTAGAACTTAATACATGAAACTGATAAATCCTCCATGAAGTATTAGCAAATATATTTACACAAGATTGGGGTTCACACAAAGTCAGAAACTTTTGATCTGGATTAAGTCTCACATTTAAAGGCATGTTTACACTGCAAATCTCATGTAAGAAAGTGAGGTTAACCTTGGTCACAATGTGTCTTTGGAGAGCTGCAATAGGTGTTTGAAGAGATAGCGTGGAGAGAAAAAGCCTCAGATACAGAAGGATTAAAAAGCACTGCTATGTGAGCACCTATCAAGATAAGTCAGTCCACATTTTAGATAAAATGAATATGGCCCTGGAATTCAGCCCATGTCCTAAAACTATTTCTTTAGAATAATACATCTATTCTTCTGCACCCTATTTTGGAAAAAGCATAGAAACCAACGTGATACAGCATGAGAAAACACTAGAGTTATAAGGGCAAACTGTCTCCGAAGTCAGAGGTGCTGGCTGTCTACACCAGGAGAGCAGCTTGTATTAGATATTACTAGGTAATTAATACATTTTTAAACAAAGCTTTGTTTACTTAAGTGTGACACTGTTACTAATGTTCCCTGGTCATACTCAGTCCTCACACAGAGCTCAGGCTCAGCTGCAATCAGGATTTTTGGCACTGCTGGCTTGAGTCTGTCTAGCACTAATGCAAATGCGTGCTGCTGCCTTAACGTGGCCTTTAGCAGGGATGAGACTCTGACCTGCCCTCTTTACTTCCTCTACCCGTGGAAGCTGCACTGTCATAAACCAGGCTACATCCACGCAAACTCTTTCATTCCCACTCCACGCTGAGCAGTTACAGAAGCCAGGATGCACACTGAAGCCCCAGTGGACACATCCTGATGTTTTTGGGTGTTCCTCTATCTGTCCTCCCACAGCACACTGCTGTCTGTCCTCATCAGTCTTCTGACTTATCTGTTGTCTCCCACTCCTCTAGGGTTGGGATAAGCAGATGTTACCTCCCTGTTCAAGTGCTGGCAAGCAGCCCAGACCTGCCCTTTTCTGCTCACGCAACTCAGGAGCCAGCAAACCTACGGAAAACTCTTTCCTAGGACTGAGTCCCACCCACTGATCACAATCCCGGGAGTGCACTGGCCTCCGTTGCTCCCTAGAGAGAGACGAAGATCTCAGAAGGCCAAGGATGGGGACGCAGGCTGGCCTGAACACACTGCAAGGCTGAGGGCTGGATTATGAGGAGCCCCCAGGCAGACCCACAGCACAACACAGAGTGTGAAGGCAGCCTGAGAGGTAGGTGTAAAAGGAAAAAAATGGCTCCTTTGGCAGCACTCCTGCCTCCTGCCCTCATTCCAGAGCTCTCAACTGGATTTCGGTGCGGAGACGTCAGCACAGACCCACCCTTCACCTCGGCACGGGCAGCGGGTGAAGGGACGCAGAGGTGGCGTGATCCAGTGACTCACCCCGCGGAAACGCACCTGACCACGGGCAGCGCTCAGGTGTACAGCAGCCCCAGGCCGCACAGGCAGAGCCCCGCACCCACAGCCTCCTGCCCCCCAAAACTGGAGGCACACACTGCAAAGGCCCTGACAACAAGCTGTCAGTGCCACACGCCGCCGTCCTTGCTTCAAGTGGCCCTTCCTCCACCAGTTCCTCCGTGGACAATGATCCATGGGCTGCGTCTACCCTTCTGTCCCAGCATGCACAGTCCTCACACCTCTCTTTACATGTAGCGAGTAGAAACTTCACCATCAGGGGAAAAATAATAAAGAAAAGCAAAATAATACCTTGTCAAATAAACATGTTCATGTGAGAACCCAGCATTCTGTAATCAGCTCTAAAGTATGTACCATGTTGTGATAGAGTGAGAAATCCACTCAGTTTGTTAGCACAAGTCTGTTATAAGAGCTAATATTCACAAGGCATTTCTTTACTAGTACAAATCCCCAGAAGGGTATTTCTCTGTCTGTGAAATCTTACAAAAGTATTTGAAAAAGTATTTAAATAGCCTTTATTTTTAACAGGTACCAGCATACAGATAAAGAAAATTGCCCCAGTAAGCAAAGTCCAGGTAGGACACCCACAGACAGTTATTAACAAGACATCAATGCTGTTAACTCCCAACCTGCCTCAAATTCCCTGCAAAGCAGCATTATGAGCATATCAACCCTTGAGCAAACACACAAGGTGGGTGGCCCAAAGAAAGGACTCTCTGGCTTTGCAGGGCAAGAGGGGCTCCTCCTGGACCTCACAGCCAGGCACAGCACCAGGAGAAACCAGTCTGGCAAAAGACAATGCTCTTCTCTAGCCCTATTGGAAGGCATCTCCCTTGCTATTTCACACCAGGGATGAGGCAAAGCCCTAATGCAATCAACTCACTTGTTCCCAACTCCTCACACTGTCCTGACATTGCTTTTCATCAGCCCTGTAGCCTGATCGTCTCCACACTGTATCCCCAGCCAAAACTGCAGAACGTGCCCTGCACAGCTACGAGCCAGCCTCCCATCTCCCATGGAAGTGCACCATGCAACCCTCAGGCTGGTGTTACAACTGGGAAGGATGGAGAAGGTGAAGTAGGACATAATGTCCCTGGAGTCACCCAAGACAGGAATGAGAAACTGGGGGATGGGGAATAGAGGAACAGATTTTTTTTTTAATATTGGTATTTGGAAATCGAACAAGTCCTCTCTAGTTCTTACTTCCCTCACAGATTTAAGACCAATGATCTGTGACAACACTTACCCAACACACTGCCCAGGAGACAACTTAGGTAATGTAGATGATGAATACAGCAACACATATCCTGCTGTTGTTGGAGACCACGCTCCACTCCAGTGCTGGCCTGCTCTCAATGGCTGCAGGAGCCCTAAGGTCCATTATCCTCATCCACATAGAGCTGAAGACGACCTCCCTGGAGGGCACCACGGTGTGCCTCAGCAACTCCTACATCCCCTCTCCAGCCTTGTACACCTGAGCTTTTCCTACGCCTCCACTCCAAAGGGGCTGAGGTCACTTCAACACAGGAGTCCAGACGCTCTTGCAGTTCCTGGCAGGCTGAGAAGCACAGCTCTTTCTCTGCTGCCTCAAGCAGACAAGCAAGAGCTGTACCACCACTAGCAAAAAATGCTTGGAAACATGCTACTTTGCTTGGGAAGCTAAGCTGTAGTCAAATAAATGCCAAATACACATGGGTAAAGAGTTGGTGCCTGCCAGTGGTACAGTCATATCCCACACGCACAACTGGAACATCAGGAAACTGGTATAGCCTTTCAGAGAAGCACGGGATACCCCATCCTGACTTCGTCTGAAGCAAGTTAGAACAAAACATCTCACTCTGAAGGAAAATCCCCTTCTGTAGACAAGCCACTTTTTAATAATAAGTGCTAAATGGACTATTCAAGCAGGTAATTAATGTTAATTAACATATGTCAGGCCATAAATTGGCTAAATGCACCTCATTTTCCAAGCTTGGTGTGTGGCAATGCTCAGGAAATTGTAACAGAACTGTGTAAGTTTGTAGAAGCACAAAAAAAGAGCAAATAAAAGGTTAGGCATAATCTTCACTTAACTCATGGTGTGCTGAGCCAGCAGTACAGAAAACTGCATGACTATGCACATTACTTGAACACTTCATTTTGCTCCTGAACCGCTGTGCTACGCACATATTGTCAGTCCCAAGAAAAGCCACATCAAAAAAACCCTGCAGGTCCCTGAGCGCCGTATTACCAGGCAGGCCTTTATTGGGATCGTCACTATGTGCTGTGGGACCTGGATGCATCTCCTGTTCCAGGACCTGGGCAGGCTGTGGCCCTTTCCAGAACCGACTTGAAAATCTGAGTTTTCCGTGGCAAGGGGAACGAATCAGCAGCTGGAGGATGCTCAAATCTTGCCCTTCTCCAGACAGAGTACCTCCAAACGCAGAGGGCCTCCCGCCTTTAAAAACAAACTAATACTGCCATTTTGTAACCCTGCCCTTGGGCACATTTTCTGTGACAGACATAGTAGTAAGGCTTTCAAAAAAAGCGGGAGAGAAACAAGAACATGCAGAGACTTCAGTCTAAGTAGCAACTTGCATTAGGAAACACTTTCAGTTTCTCCTTTGGCAAGCCGCCACTACACCAGGACCCACTTTAATTGCATTGCAAATAAGGAGCAATCCTCACAAAAGATTTTCCATACTTCCACGCAAAATAGCTGGCTGCCAAAATCTAGCAGAGCACCTTTAGGAGGCTGCCACCTAGAGAAATGCTTTGGCTGCTTATCCTCAGTTTTCCCTTATCTCCAAGGCAATCCCTTTGGCCTCCCTTTGAAGCCAGCACACCCACCGTAATTTTCTGGGGTGGTTTCACGCTCATTCACCCCGTCCCCTCCAGGCGAGCTGGCTGAAACCCACCCAGCCACTGCAGCAGGGTGCGGGGGGGCTGCCCCAGAGCTGCCTACCTTCCACTCTGGGCTGCTACTTTGTCCACGTCAGCACAAAGAGCTTTCACAAAACCACCCAGCTAACCCTAATCACTCGCCTTTCTAAATGCACCAGCACGTGCCCAGCCTCCCCTAATCTCCCAGGATTACAGCAAAGTAGTGTAGCACCACCAAAATGACCCGAATACAAAATGGCCTCGAGAGCAAGACACCACTCGCTTCACCAGGACAACACCAAAGCAGAGGCAGGATGTCCCAGGGCAGCAGTGCCAGGACGTGCCTCCTCCCCAGCCTGGTAAGTCTCAGAGAGTGTTTGTTCAAGACAATACATCAGATATAACTGCCACTAAGGTGATTTAATTTTTATTAGAGAACTGTGTACTTTCAAACACACCGGTAAGAGTAGAAGCCAACCTCTGACTCTCAAGCTTCCTATTTTAAATACGCTCAAATTTTAACTACGTACAAATATTGACACTCATAAACCTATTACAGACAATGTCAATTGTTGCATGACTCTTCTAGGTAACCTTCTGTCTCTGAACAACGGAGGGACATTGATCCCAGCATTTATCATGCAGATTTACCTGACGGTGATACTAGCCAGCAATACCATACCATCATTGACTGGAAGTTTCCCATTCACATCAAAAGTTAAGTGTATCAGAGCCTGCGATTCTTTGCAGCTGAAGACAGTCACCAAGGTGATGTGTTTATGTCTGCATTTAACAAGTCCTGTCACACTGTGGATCAAACAATGTCAGTGATGCTGGGAGAGCTACTTGGTCTATCTCTCACTGCTTTAATAGCTGTCATCTGCCTGCATGAGCTGGGGATAAGTGAGATCTTTGATGTACATTACAGATATGAAATAACAATGTGCACTAATACCTACATATGGTTTCTACTGGAAAGTTTAAAAAGTCATTTGTTACTGTGATACTAAATTATACTCCTCTTTGGTGCAAGACACTTGTTATCTAGTGGTTTCAACTGCTGGAACCACACATCTCTTTACACTGCTCAGCACAAAAGTCACTTACAAATGTTTCTGAGTATTTTGTTAAAGCACAACATAGTAAGGCTTTGATCAGGTAAGATGCTTAAGCAGCAAGTTTAAGCACACAAGTAATCCCAGTGAAGTCCCAAGGATCCATTCACGTGCTTAAATCCATGCTTTCTTTGGTAGATCAAAACTTAAAATAATCAGGCTACAGCTTGTAACTCAAACCATTCTGTACAGATGAACAAGGCAAGTCAAAAATATGTTTAAAAAAATAAAATAAGAGGGCTGGAAAAAACATCCTTGCTAGCAGTTAATTGGGAAACAGAACCTTTAAAGAAGTAAAAAGAAAAAAAGTTTAAAAGTCAGCAGAGGAAAAAAAAAAACTGATGCAGACTCCAATTTTACATTGCCACTACTGATAAAGACATTGTGTGTCAGTCTGAGCAAGGAGAAATAAGAAGAAAGAGAGTGGTGTTACTTCCTTCTCACATCCTTTGCAAGAAGATGATAAAAAGAGTCCGACACATCTTGCGTATCAGCATCTGGCTAACAGATTTAGACATCTGTCTACATCACTGGCAAATTTCTCAGGCCTTTTCAAGTCTCAATAATTAGAGAAGAGACTCGTGCATTTGCTACACTGACGGCACTGCAGCCCTTTGGCACATACTGGCCAATAAAACATGGTAAGGAATGATGGAATGTCCATGTACAAAGTTTACAAAAACCTCCTGTTCAAAGTAAATACCCCAGCAGCTAGTGTTTGTCTTTTATGGGGAAGATGAATACAACAGGTGTAAAACAGAATAGGCTTCTGATATGAAAAACAAATCAAAGCAAATCAGCTGCATTTAAATTTGGGGATTGCTAGTATCTCTGTATAAAGGACGAGATCCATAGTCTTGACATACCGCTTAACAAAGAGGAAAATAGTCCCCCTAGTGTACTCTTCATGTAGAAAAGACTGTTTCACAAGATAGTGCTGCAAGAAATTACAAAATAACATTGTGGGAAGAGGTATGGAATTACTTAAGCTGTAATGAAACTGGGCACCTCTACTACGTACACGGACAAAAAGGTGTTTCAGTTTCCTATTTCAGGATTATTGAGGAAAGTGAGTGCTGCACCCTAAATACTTGCAAGGTAAAACATGGTTTTTAAGTCAGCACCCTAGTTTTGTGACTGCAGGACTTTGATTGGTATCAAGCAACAGACACCTGAATTAGGAAAGATCTAGTCATCGAGCAGCTCTGTAGAAGTACCTGGAAGAGTCACCGGCACACTGCATTTCACAAGGGCAAAACCAGCTCACCCTGGGATCTCTTCCCCCCTCCAGGGATGACGAACATAAATACCAACCTTCCCTAAGCATTCAAGACAGACACAGATATTGGCACATGCATGGAAACCCTCCCCAGTGGTTTGGAAGTGTACGGGACTATACCAGTCCGGGCTGCCCGTGGCACACAGGAGTGTCCGGAGCGTGGCACTTCTACAGCGCTGCACCGTACACTACAGCCCTAGCTTCAGGCAGTACTAGGTTAGCCAACGTCCCACCGGGGCCGGGGGAGGGGGAAGCAAAGGAGATTGTTGGCGGGGTGTATTGGGCAAACCTTATCCGAATTAGCGGAAACGTAATATATGCCTTCCTAACCACATCTGAAATATTCACTTCTGCTTTAATGCCCTAGGCAGGAAAAAAAAAAAAGTTATAGTTGTAACTTTAATTTATAGCTCTTAAAATAATTGTTTTGAGGAGTATAATCCCAGCTATGTTTATGGATTATGGTATTCGGCACATCTCACTGGAAACAGTATTAATATTTCATATATAATAATACATAAGGTAATAAAACCAAACTCTCTCCTTCCCTTTGTTTAAAATAACAATTTTCCCACTCAGTGGCAGAGCAGAATATTGTTAAATGGGCTTGCTGCCTTCAACGATGAATTTAGCTGTGTAAAAATATTCTAAATTAAGATAAAAGCCTTCCAACACAGAACTATCTTCTGTTCATTTAAAGTCTCAGTGTAACTAGCAATCCGAAAAAGTCTAATGTGAAAAGCTGACATTAGTTCTTGAAGAGTTGTATTCACTACCTGTGAGGGAAACAAAGGTGATAATAACATATAATGTGTTTTAGCATCAGGAGACTAAGACGGAGTCTCTGTATAAGAGTGTTGTCTCTACACAAACTAAGCTATGTTCCAGCCAAGAAACTGAAGTAGTCCCCTTCTGAACGTACATGCACTTGAAAAAGAAACCCTAGCCTTGCTAAGGAATTATATTTTGCAGTTTTAGATGCCTGGCAAATTATTAGCTCCTGACCTCCCCTTTGCCCCTTCCAGTATGCCCTACCACCCATGCACAACTGCACCCACCGTTAACACGATCGAATGCCTTACCCTAACTTCAGAGACAGTTCACAATCATTAGAGGCAGAATTTTCTGCTACCAGTGTGCCTGCATCTCCTGAGAAGGTCATCCTAAAGGCTTGTGAGAAACATCTGAACTAAATTATAACAGAAGAATCTCAAGGGATCCAAGTTTTTAACATTTTAATTAGCTCCAAGTACCAGTTAATGCTGCTCAGCAAAGGAATCAATATCAAATTAACAGTATAAATTGTCAGAAAAATTGTGACGGTATTAAGGATACTAATCAATGTAAGCACTTCATGTTATGGCCCAGATTCAGCTTCTGCTGAAGGAAAAAGGAGTTTTGCCACCAAATTCAGCCAAAACAGTGTCAGCCCCATTGTTAGGTAAGTCTTCATTTAAATCAGATATTGAGAATTTACTGAAAATTCAAAGTACCAGGTAAAAATGCTGGATTTGTCATAGCAGCTGACATCTAAAGCCACTGCTTCTGTGTGAAACCAAACAACTTATGAAGGCACAGGCTGTCATTGGAAGATGTAACCCTTTATCACACTCTGCGTCACACTTGTAAAGTCAGATCAAAATTCAACACCTAATACAGACACAAAAGCTGTAAAAAGGATGTGTGCTTTTAAAAGCCTTGTCTTCAACTAGCTACGCCACCGATAAACTTTGTGTTTGTACTTTCCCCTGCCTGAGACAAGTCTGTCAATTAAATGCTTCCTCTACCGAGCTCCATTTGGAAGGTAAAAATCATACAGCCGCACTTCAATTCCTACTAGCAAGTCCTATTCAGGTACCCAAATATGAGACAGGGCTGCTAGTAGAGAAACTGCCAGAAACGTTTCATCTATACAGTATTTCTGACCAATTTGTATACTGAAAGTTATCACCTGACCCAAAGCTAGACAGATTCAAAGAGAAAATTTAATTTCTCTGTAAAAGCATTGAACTTCCTGGCAAATTCACCTTCAGCCATCCATTCAAAAACTCCGTGTCAGATGCCACTAGTATCAGCCCTCAGCAGCAACTGAACCTTGCCGGGATTTCCTTCTGCAAACAGTATCGGCATCAAGCAGCACCTGCATTTCTGTATAGCTGCAAGTACGTGACATTTCGGCGTCCAACAGACGCTGACAGATGAACACAGAAAACGAGGAGAAAAAAAAGCAGTTCTGGAAATCACTTCAAATGTGCTTTACGTGCAGTTCTGGCTCCTGGTAGGCCTTATTAGCCTCTGTCTTGAGGGTAAAACCCTGCCTGCCTGCAACGTGCTTTTGCACGCGCCGAGTAAACAAGCCACAAAACCAGATTTTTTTCCCCCCCTCACTTATTAAAACGGTAGTACTCTTAGCTGCTCACTGTCGCAGTGCTGGACAGAAAATGCTGGGCTATCAGTAGACGGTGCTCTCATACACAGGCACCGCAGGAATCGCAAACCAAGCGTTCCCGTGGCTGAACAGCCAATGCTTTGATTAACTTTACGAAGAAATGTCAAAACCCCAATTTCCCTCTACTGCCTTTCTACTGAGGAACACATGGGCAAAAAACTGGAGATTTTCTTGACAAAAATAATAAAGTCATTCTGTATTTGAGCTTTAAATCTCAGACTGACCATGCATAAAAGCAACTCTGCTCATTTCCATCATGAGTTACCTCTGGTGTTACTATAACTTTTTTTAAAAAAAGGCAAAACAAAACCCACACACCTAATAATTTTTTTTTTCCTTTTTCTTTCTCTCTGTCTCGCTCTCTCCTTCTCTTTCCCTGCTTATGTGCTTGTGCATCAGAAAAGCCAGCTCCGCTCCAGCGTGTCCTCTGCCCCCAGAGTCAATAGCCCTTACCGCTTGCACAGAGCAACAGGAAAGAGACAAAACTTTTCTTAATCCCTCCCTTAAAAAAAGCAAAGCCGACAGGGAGACCACCAGCAGCACAACGGCACCAGCGCCCGGCGGGCTGCTGTCGGGGCCAGCCGCCAGCACCCCGCTCCGCGGTCGCATCCTCCACGGGCAGCCCGCCCGTCGGGGCGCCGCGGCGGGAGCGCCACGGCCCCGGGAGCCCGCCTCACCTTCCACCCGGCCGAGCTGTTGCTGTCGCCCTTGTCCTTGAAGTAGGGCACGCAGCGGACCATCCAGTCGTAGATCTGGGAGAGAGTGAGACGCTTCTCCGGGGAGCTCTCGATGGCGCGGGTGATGAGGTCGGCGTAGGAGAGGTTGCCCCACGCGTTGCGCCGCGACGAGCACTTCCTCGGCGCCGCCGCCGGGCCCCCGCTCAGCCCCCCGCCGCCTGCCGCTGCCGCTC